>CM076578.1:133279568-133653657 GCA_034641835.2 Pinus albicaulis | reverse complement strand
GTTTAAGTGATTTTCATCAAGTGGTTCCATATCTTTTGTTGGCAATATGATGCAAATGTGTTGTCCTTGATGGCAACCTACTTCGGCGAAGTTGTCCTTGATGGAAATCGACTTATTAGATGTCTTTGAGCGCAACCTATTTTTTAACAATGTAAATCATGTATCTAATAAAAGAGAAGCCTAAGTAACAGAGAAAATAATTCCAGTAAATGCCAGAGAAATGATAAATATAATATGTCACAATGTATACGTGAGTTTTTAAAGGCCAAGTCGCATATGCACGCGGATAAGTACGTCCCAAGTCGCGTATGCTCTTTTGCACTCCAAAATTATAATACCAAGGGGCATTACCATAGTTTTGGCACACAATATTGAGCGTTGTATAGTTTATTTGATTCCGTCCAAGAATACCATCAGAAGTTATGTGGTTTTGGCTCATGGTATTGGTAAACGCTAAAACTATATAAGGAGAAGACGATCATAGTGCAAGGTGTGCATGTGTAAGGGTTGTTGATGAATAAATTCCTCTGAGGAATATCTGCATGGTTGAATTGCACCTAATTACAGTCTGGAATCTATGATGCACCCATGGGATACAATGTTGGGATATAATGTAAGGTTTAAGATTCTAGATCTAGAAATGATAAATCTCTAAGATGATCTCAGAAGAAGAAAATGTGAAGATCTCAAGCAAGTAAGTTCCACAAGATAATGAAGAAATCAGGTCCGAAGGTTGAAGCCCTTGGTATGGAAGTATGTTTTCTCACCCGCAGAAGCCCGAGAACTGGGGGTCGAAGCTCCCTTCCAGGAGAGGCTGGTAAACGAGTTCAGGGGGTTGGAGCTCCCTTCCAGTTGCAGCTGGAAAACGAGAGAAGGTTGCAGCCTTTTGCAGGTAGAAGCCTGCGTACTGGTATAAGTCTGCATTAGTACTATGTTGTAAAATGTTTTCTATATAATAAATATTGAAGACAACGACGACAACAGCGGTGGTTTTCTCCTGAATTGGGTTTCCACCTTAAATATTGGTGTTCATGTGTGTGATGCTTTATTTTTTCGATTACTGTTCATAACTTCTAACCTGATACATAACTGATAAATCTATTTATAAGACTGCTTCTGAGAGTTTCTCTAAATCTGGAAAGTTAAATTAGTATATGCTAGTTTCCTTCTGCATTTCCGCGTGCATACGCTAGTTCCGTTCATAAAAACCACGTATGGAAATCTGCTTAAAGAAAAAGTTGAATTTATGTTATAAGCTCTAAATACTGATTCACCCCCCCCCCCTCTAAGTATTTTTCCCAACAATTGGTATCAGAGGAGGTCCTTCTGAAAAAGCTTAGCCGCTAGAAGGAACATCAAGCAAGATGAGCAATCAAGATGGAACCGCATCTATCAGGCCTCCGCTCTTTAACAGAAACAATTTAATCTTCTGGAAAACAAGGATGAGATCCTATCTTCAGTCTCTCGTAGCAGATGCAAGGGATATTTTTAAGGAGGATATCAATATCCACCACTACACCAATGTATCCAACAGAAATAAAGAATTATGAAACAAAAAATGCAAAGGAGGTCAATGTTTCTTGGGAAGTCTAACGAATCTAATTTGTCAAAGTCATGCAACTGATACAAAAAAGGAAATATGGGACAAAATCATTCTAAGTTATGAAGGTGATGCAAAGGTAAAAGTGCTAAACTCCAAACTCTCGTAATTCAATATGAGAATCTAAAAATGCATAATGAGGAGAGCATTGCAAATTTTTACTTGTTGATATTGTAAATCGTATGAGCAATTTGGGAGAAGTGGGAGAAAACAATAACCTATTCTATTTCTTGGTTGAGAAATTTTTAAGATCACTAACAACAAAATTTGAATTAAAATTACTCTTGAAGAAATCGATTCTAAAATCTTGACTGTAGCAACGTCATGTGTGATACTAACTGCATGTGAAATGAGAAGAGGAGGACCATCTGAAGTCAAAGAAGTCATCTTTCGAGCTTCTACAAAAGTAAAATAAGTACAAGATATAGAAGGATCATGGTACATCTCAGAAGAAGATGAGGTAAATTTTGTAAAGAAACTCCAACTTGGCATAGGACGGTTCAGAGGTAAGCTTCCTTTCAAATGTTTTACTTGTGGAAGAGTTGGTCATTATGCTGATAAGTGTCCTCATAAATAAACACATAAAAAATGGAAGGAAGTAGCAAGAAGAAATAAGAATTGGTTTAGCACTAGAAAAATTTACTATACTCATGAAGACAGTGATGGGTTATCTGACAGTGAGGAAGAATGTGAACAAGATCTTAGACTTCTCATGGTATTTGAAAAATAATCCAGAGAAGAAAAAGATACTTTTATGGATGCTTTAGAGGACAATGATTTTCTTGATGAATTCAATCAACTCAAAAAATGCTTAGAAGAAAGTAAAATATGCATAAAATAAAGTAAAATATCCATAGAAACTCTGAAAAATCAGCTTGAAGAAAAGGAGAAACACAATGAGAAATTAGAATGTGAAATAGTAAGTCTAAGAAAAGAAAGTGAGAAAGTGAAGACTTTGAATCTTAGATTTGCTAAAGGATCTGAAACCTTAGATGAGATTATCAAGGTACAATGGTCTCCTCTTATAAAGACAAGTCTTGGATATATCAGAGAATCTTCTCAGGCTTCAGCGCCAAATTATCTAAAAGCAGCTACAGCTAGTATACAACATTCTGCCACTCGCAAGGGAATAAAGAATCTTCGTAGGTAAAGCATGACTATCTCAATTCAAAGAACACTAACAAGAATACCTTTCAAAGAAACACTAACCACGTCAGGTAAATTGAAGAAGCAGATTCTCATGATGGCAGAAATTCCTTCTTCAATGGACAATGTTTCTCATGTCACAATTTTGGTCATAAAGCTGTTCATTGTGTTGCATATAAAACCAGCATGACAAGAGAAGCGAGAAAGAAAAGGATTTATATTGGAACAAATAATAATACCTATAACAACTTTTCTCCTCTTCAAAATGAAGTTGAATGTGCTTATTGCAGTAACTTTGGCCATGAAGAATCTGAATGCAAGAGCAAAGTTCAGCCAAAAGAGCATTTTCCTTCAAGCTCCAAAGTGTGGAAAAAGAAGGAATTACAGGTTGAAAATTGTGGCATAGATTTATTTGTAGAAAGTGAAGAAAACCAATGGTACATTGATAGTGGATGCTCAAAACACATGACAGGTGACAAAAAAAAATTTCTTGCATATAGTGCTCTAGAAAAAGAAAATAATTTTACATTTGGAAATGATACTCCCGCTGTCATTAAGGGAAAAAGGTATGTTTTTATAAAAGAAAAGGTGAAAGCTAATAATGTCATGTATGTGGATGGATTAAAGCATAACCTGTTAAGTGTAAGTCAAATGTGTTATCAAGGAACTGAAGTTGTCTTTAGTTCAAAAGAATGTGTGGTACGTGATCTTGATACAGGTAAAACAATTATAAAAGGAAACAGAACTCCAAGCAATCTGTATGTATTGAAGAAATGCAAAGAACAATGTTACTTGATTAAATCTTCAGAAAACTGGCTATGGCATAGAAGGTTGGGGCATCTGAGCTTCTCTCAAATCAACAAATCAAGCAGACTTAAAGTTGTTCGTGATCTTCCCAATATTACTCTACCTGAAAGTATCATATGCAAATCTTGCCAATTCGGTAAGCAAACCAGAGTGCAATTTAATGCCAAGGAAGGATCATCAAGTAACCCTCTTGAACTCATTCATACTAACATATGTGGACCTATGAGGAAAAAGTCACCACGTGGTGAAGAATACTATATCTTATTCATTGATGATTTCTCTAGAATGTGTTGGATTGGGCTGCTTAAACACAAAGATGAAGAATTTGAGAAATTTCAGATTTTCAAAGCACTAGTGGAGAATGAATTAGACTAAAATATAATATAAGCATCGATGAATCTTGAATTTTGTGAACAACATGGCATAAAGTAATTTTCTGTAGTCGCACTCCACAACAAAATGGCTAGAAAGTAAAGAATGAGTAGAACATGTCAACAAATGGCTAGAGCTATGCTTGATGAATTCCGGAACACCGGATACATTTTGGGGAGAAGTAGCACATACAGCAGTAAATATTCTTAACAAGGCACATGTTCGTGTAAATAGTGATAAAACTCCATATGAACTCTAGTATGGTAATCCTCCCACTGTGAAGCATTTTAGAGTTTTTGGAAGAAAATGCTTTATCAGAAATAATGATGAAAAACTTGGCAATTTTGAACCCATAGCAGATGAAGGAATACTTCTTGGTTACTCCTCTAGGAGTAGAGCATGTAAATTTTACAATAAAAGACTTTGGAAGATTGTTGAAAGTATTGATGTTGTTATTGATGAGTCTCCTGCAGCTCCAAAAGAAGAAAAACAAACAAGAGATGAAGATGATGGTGACATATATCCTTCTACATCAAATAGAAATGATATAGACAGTGAACCCAATGAAGAACCCGAAGATGATTTATCTGAAAAAGCTCCATCCAGATATGTTCAAAAGAATCATCCGTATCTCAAATTTTGCATCAAAAGGGATCGTGTACAAACAAGAAAGGACTTTTATGATCTTCTAGCTATCTGGCATTTCTATCCACTATTGAACCACATAATTTTAAACGTTTTCATAAAGATGAATGTTGGGTTCAAGCCATGAATGAAGAGCTTGATCAAATTGAAAAAAATGACACTTGGGAATTAGCACCAAGACCTCATAACAAAAATGTCATTGGAACTAAATGGATATTCAAAAACAAGTTAAATGAAAATGGGGATGTCATAAGAAATAAAGCTAGACTTGTTTGCAAAGGGTATACTCAACAAGAAGGTATAGACTTTGAAGAAACTTTTTCTCCTGTAGCTAGACTTGAAGCCACAAGAATGTTTCTTGCTTTTTCAAGATTCCAAAAAATCAAAGTTTATCAAATGGATGTTAAATCTGCTTTTCTCAATGGTGATCTAGAAGAAGAAGTTTATATAGAACAACCAGAAGATTCATTTTGGGAAATGATGAAAACTTTTTTGAAGACTTAAAAAGGCTCTATATGATCTCAAACAAGCCCAAGGGCATATGATTATCGTCTCGACAAATATCTTTCATCAACAAGGATTTTCAAAGGGGTCTCACGATAGCAACTTATACACAAAAAACTCGAAGTGATAAACTATTGGATTAGGGAAGCTGTATATGTTGGGATGATATCATTTTCTTAGGTAATGAAGAATCTATGAGTCGTAAATTTGCTTCTAAGCAAAGAATAATGAAATGTCTTTACTTGGGGAACTAACATTCTTCTTTGGCTTGCAAGTGCAACAAGCAACAGATGGAATATTCTTATCACAAGGAAAATATCTTAAGCAAATTCTGAAGAAGTATGGCATGGAAGAATGAAAACCTGTAAGTACACCAATGATAACCGGATGTAATCTCAGTTCTCATGATGATTCCCCCACGGTGAATCAACCAGAATACAGATCTATGATAGGAAGTCTACTTTATCTTATTGGGACTAGACCAGACATTATGCATGTAGTTGGAATTGTTGGATGATTCCAAGCTAATCCAAAAGAGTCTCACCTTCAGGATGTCAAAAGAATATTCAAATATCTACAAGGAACTCAAGACTTTGGACTATGGTATCCAAAGAATGTTGATCTTACTCTTCATGCTTACACTGATGCAGACTGGGCTGGAAATGTTGATGATCGAAAAAGCACTAGTGGTGGTGCATTCTATATGGGGCCCCGGTTACTATCTTGGTTCAGCAAGAAGAAAATCTCTATTGCCTTATCTACAGTAGAAGCAGAAGATGTGGCTGTCACATCATGTTGCACTCAACTTCTTTGGATGATGCAAACCTTACAAGATAGTCAAATCAAATGTTCACCTCCTATCTCCATTATGTGTGATAATACAAGTCCCGAAAGATTTATATCTAATATCATTAGGCTAGATAATTGAACAAGACATTTGAGCACTAGTAGCGGCATTTAGACTTGCGCGCTTTCTGAATGACTATTTTTTGAACATGGGGCCTTTTTTCTATTTTTCTATTGTTTTTGACTTTTCTGCTTTTTATCTATTTTTCAAACAATGGTATATAAAATGATTGAAAATGTTTTAAACTCATAAATCTTGTAAATGGCGAAACTTAAGCATCTTATCCTCATAAGGATCTCCTACCACTCTTGGTCCACTCAGCTCTTGAAAAGAGAAATTTGAAAAAATTTCTCTTTCAAGCATGACATAATGATTCATGCAAGAATCTTTGAACAAACCCGTATCTTCCCGCTATACCTCTTTATACCTCTTATTTCCGCTCCTTCCTTTACTATACATCTTCTTTAAGTAATGCATATATTCTTTTTCATTTTTGAAATAAATAATGACATCATTAAGGTATGTCAACATGAAAAAATTCAGGACTGGAAACATGGCTTTTAGGAGCATATTTTTTATATCTGGTGGTTTTGCAATTCTGAGTCTGAAACTGGAACTACTTCCAGCATACTGGAAAAAATCTTTGAGTTGTCTACTTTGCAAGAGAATAATTGGTTATAACCTGAAACATCATCTTGCAAAGACATATGATTAAAAGAACTTATCATCGGTATATCATGGTCTTGGGCAGGAAGGATAAAATTTCTGTTACAAGGATGTGTATTACTATTTCTAAAATCAAAACAGATCCTATGACCAGCTATTTTATCTTTGATTATTACTGATTGGTTCAGATTTTTGTATTTTCTTTTGTCGAAGTTGTTTCTTGGAGTGATGGCAGTGTCATAGTGTTTCTCACTGTTTTCTCTGTATGAAGTAGTATTTTGAATGAGATTGCCAATTCTAGCAGTTATAAGTCTTTGGTGGAGTGACATGATGTTAGCCAGTTCAAGTAACTTAGGTGTATTCGAACTGCAGTCATCATCTCCTCTCATAAGAATTTTATCAGGATTTTTTTCTAGATTTTGAGCTGTTATGGCTACATTCAAGGTTTCATTTGCAGTGGTAGAGTTATGCGATGGTAAATCCTTGAGGTATGGCAAGAACATTAAGCTTCCCTGCTCCTGAGTTTCGAAGAGGTTTGTGATATGTAAGTCTTCTAATGCCTTTGTTCTGAAAACGTTTCCTGATGTTACTGCTGATGTTTGACTAAGGTTTGAGCAATTCACTTGATAGTACATAATGGTTTGTGATTCTTTCTCTATTCCTATTTCAAAAGGAACACACTTACTCTCCTCAAGGCATAAATGTTCATGATCATGGTAGTTTTGAGTGTCTAGTTCATCATAGAGAACTAGGGGCAGCTGATCTGGTGGGTCTAAGTTTGTTTCAATTTCTTTTGACTGTTCTTCAATGTCCTCATCAGTGTGCAGAATAAAAGAGTTTAGGTAGGAATGCAAGGAATACATTGGGATGTTATTTGGCCTCTCTTGGCTACTGATCATGTATTTCATGTGTGACTCTCGATAGATTATTATTGTTTGGTCAAACACAGGAATAGTGGCTTAGGACATATCAAGTTGAATATTTCCTTGGAACTTGGCTCCCCAAGATCTGGATAGAAGCATTCCGTACTTGGGAGGAATGTCTGCTACCACTATGTCCATGATCAGATGTTTTGCAGGTACTTGGGCCAAACTAAAACAAATATCTTTGATCAATCCTAGACATTTGACTCTACTAGAATCAAATGAATATAAGTCTTTGTATGGTCTTGTGATTTCTAGGCCTAATATTTCCATTACAACCTTCGGCATAAGATTATGCGAGGCACCGGAGTCTAGCAATGCATTGTGAAGGATTTGATCATGGATATTCAGAATGATGTAAAAGAGAAGAGTGGTTCCCTCTTCGAATTTACCTTCTATTTTCGGACCAAACAACACTTCAGGACTGTCATCAGCTAGATTAAGGGTGTTCGCATCATTTCCTATATTCAAGACTTTTAACACTTGGGATTTATAATAGCCTTGGGTGATAAGTTCATTTAGAGGCATGGTAATCTTTATTTTGGTGATTTCTCCCTCAAAACTGAAAGGTACTTGTAGTTTAGACAGGTTTGCTTCAGCTTTTTCAGCCATGAATTTCTCTATGTTCTGAGTTTGTTGGCTTTGTTTTTGGATTTTTTTTGTCACAACCACCTCGGGAATATTTTTGGAAGTACTAGGGGCATCCGAGTCAAGACTAGTTTGGGTAAATCTATCTTTGTTTTGGTCATTTTTCCCGACCATGATCTTGTTGCTGTCCACTATTTTCTTAAGGATGGTATTAGGGGTTTTAGTAGTGTTTGAGTTGTCTTTCTTGGAGTTGTCTTGGTTTTTTCTACTTCTAAGGTCATATTTTCTGTGAGCTTCTACTATGGCATTCTAAAAATCTATTGCAGTATCCTCGGGATCTTCATAGTTGGTTTCATCCTGATTCGAAGAGAAGAATGCTTGTTCTTCTTCTGTGAGGTACACCTCACTCTCATTATCAGACCTTATGAGGTTCAAATGATTTTAATCAATGGGTTTTGTATCCCTATCATATTCTCCGACATAATTTTCATTAAATGGTGGCCTAATTTGTTGGTCATTTTCCCTTGGTTTGTTTTGAAGCTGTTCCCTCCTAAAATTTTGGTTCTGGTTTCTGTTTGGAGGGTTTGGCTAGTTGTCCCTAAGGGGGGTCTTTTCACTTATATTTTCCCACATTTTGGCCATGGACCTAACTAAGTCATATATTCTAGGATCTAAGGAAGGGGGTGAAGTGAAGACCTCATCCCGGTAGGTGACTTTCCTTTCTGATCTAGTCCTAGCTCTTTTTTTTGCTAAGTTGGCTTCCGCCTTTATGGCTACTTTTTGCATTTCCTCTAAGGTAAGGGGGTCCTTTTCTCTTAGTTGATAAGTCATGTCTAGGTCAAAACCCTCAGGGAACTTTTCCAAGGTTGAACCAAGGGGAGGTTTGAAATGAGGTGGGAGGGCATTATACACACTGTTGAACCTAGTGCAATATCTCTGGACACTTTCCCCATTTTCTCGTTTTAGATTGTTATACTCTGATAGGATTTGAATGGGGTTCTTTCGGATTTCCCACTTTTTTATGAAGATTTGGTAGAGTTCTGGGAGATTGTGGATGCTGTTTGTAGTTAAGCTCTTAAACAATTTTTTGGGTTCTCCGCCTAGGCTTTGGGCAAACATCCTCATTCTGATGGTCTCGTCTTCTATTTCCATGTATTCAAAGGCATCGCAAATACTATCTACATGTTGTTGAGATGTGGTAGTCTCTACTCCAGTAAAGTGTGGGATTTTGGCTTGATAGTCATTTTGTAAGGGAGCCAAAGGCTGTGGCAACACCGAAGGTGCATACCAGGCTGCCATGATGGGAGCTAATGGATGACGTACAAAATGAGGGCTTGTGGGATGAGCTGAGGTGGTTTGAACAGTAGTGGTTTGGATGGGTGTGGCGGATGTACTTGGACTAGTGATATGATTTTGAGAAGATCTGTGATGGTAGGAGCCAAAGTGATGGAGAAGCTGAAAGTCGGGGGGTGTGGTAGGTGAGGCTTCTCTACTAGGACTCTGTGGCAGATCTAGGGGCTCAAGATCGTCAAATTATATCTTACTTTGTGAATTTCTTCTAAAAAGGGTTTTTGCTAATTTTAAGTCAAAGGGGGAATCCTGCAAGGCAGTGAGATTTTCAGGTACTGATCTTTCTTTACGGATGGACTTATCGACAGCTAAATTTCCAGTTTCGGAAGCTTGCCACAGAATATTCTCTGGGTCATCTACTATGATAGGGGGATTTGGGTCTGGATGAGATCTGGTGTTGATTCTTCGTGAAGCCAGATTTTGGGTCTAGAGTTTAGAGAGGATGGTATTTGTGCCTGTTTTGGATGGATGGCCTCTCTGGGTTTTTACTAGTGTGAAGGATGTTCAAAACAAAAAGGATGGACTAGTGGAGTCGCCAGGTGGATTTCTATGAGAACTATGGTCCACCACCAACACTATCAAAGATGCTTTGGGAAAAAGTTTTATAGCAAACTTTGATATGGAAACTTGCAAAGAAGAGTGATTTACTTGGTTTTAACAATTTGCTAGGCTATATGGACAAGCTAATGGTTCTCTTTGCAAGAAGGCTTCTACTTATCTCCTATGTTTAGGTGAGGTTTTATGAATCACTAAGTTATACTTAGTTTGTCACTGATTATAGATTTTCCACCCTAAGTTTATGTTTTTGGAAGGATGAATTAGCATAAAGTTATGGTTTCTAATTTTTTTGGTCTTATATGGAGTTCTTAGGCCTACTGGAGGCTAGTCGAGTCGCCAGGTGGAACTTGGTTGTTTTTGTAAATACGTAGCTATGGTCCACCACCAGTAATTAGGGAAAATCCAATCTAAGGAAGTTTTGGGGTTTTTGAGTTTTTATGTGCACCCTAGTTTGTAAGAGTGTTCTAAACTTGATTCATCACTTTGCTAAGATGGTGAAACAAGGAGTCTACTCTAAATGATTCTATAGGATGATGGTCCAAGTTTAATGTTTGAAGGACTAAATACTCTGTAAGAGTTCACTAGACTGTCATGTACTCAGAGTCCCACCGTGATCGCCATTATGTTAGTGAGCGGTGGGATAAGTCAATCAGATAGTATTCTTAAGGCTATTGGAATGTTTAGGGAATCTAAGTTTGTTCGTTACTCAGAGTCCCACCGTGATTTCCATTATGTTAGGGTCCCGTGATTTGGCTGATTGGCAAGCCAAATGATAGTGTAACATCAAAGTAGTCTTTGGAGCCCAAGGACCTAGCCTTCCTAGAATCAGAGAGGGCTCTCTCTATTTGTGTAAGGGATATATGTGTGTTTGCTTATTTTGTTCTGATTTTAGGCTAGTTATGAAGTAGGTTTTTAGTTTTGGTTTTTAGGTTGTGAAGGATGAACTGATCCAAGACATAATATAGGTAAAAATATGTCAGAGCAACTAGGCTATGGGGTCGAAAAGGTCAAGAAAGCTTTCAGATGGTGATACAAGGTTGTTGAAGGGCCAATTTGATTCGAGGTAAAATGGATCTTTGGGCAAAATGGAGTAAGATGAACATCAAGTTTTTGAATAAAAAAGGATTCCAAGCATAACTAGTTTAATAGCTAACATAAACATGGTAGGGAAAACCATTAATCATGAGAAATGTAACTTTAAGCTAATCAATGCATATAAATAAACATTCAAGCCATGCATAGAGATATATGACTCTCTAACTTTGGGAAATGGCTATCAGAATTTGGGGAAATACACTTAAGACAGACAAAAAACTTAAAACACTATGTTGGAACACCTAAACACAGTACTTCAAGCTATTGGGAACTTTGAAAACAAGATTTTCCTAGTCTTAGGTAAAGGGCAAGATCAGAACAAGACCTCCTTGGTTCAACAAATGACAATCTAATCAGTCAAAGAGAAATTTCATGGATGGAGCTATGGCTAGCCATGAGTAAGAAGGGCATACCATAAATCATACTTAGAATGCATAAAACCATGAATGAAACAAGCAACAATATCCTCAAGTTATTAAAGAGCAATCAAGAATTCTTTAATGTGACTAATAATGAAGAAAACATGGAAGCTATGAAGAAATAGGAAATTTGAGGTGCCTCCAAGGGCATGTCTCAAATTTGTTATCTACTATCCTATAGCAAGAAATAACATGGATTTATGAATGAAAAATAGGAAATAAAACAAAGAGAGAGACACTATACCATTCTACAAAGTCATGGAATCCAACAATAATCCTCTTTCATCATCCAAGAACATCCAAGAGACTATCCAAAAGCATGAGACAAGTATTTCTTCCAAATCTTATATGACCATATATTGCTTCTATTCATCAAGTTTAGCCTTGTTTACAATGAAAGCCTTTGGAATATATAGGCCCAAGTGAGGAAAACCTCTTAGTTCAACTTGCAATCTCATTGGCCTATCCAAAATATCTTATTTTGTCCTTGAGGCTTTGCAAAGCCCAAGGCACAAAATATCTCATAAAATATCTAGAAAATGCTAAAAGAAAGAAATAAATTAACTTTTCATAAATTCTCATGTACAAAAATAGCTAAACGCACATGAGGAAAAAGCAGTTTTGAAAGGTTCAATTTTTACAAAAATTCTCAAAAAATACATCAGCAAAAGGTCCCCTGACTTGCCGGCAACTTTTGGAAGCCTTCCCGATGTTGAAATGAGGCTCATGATAACTCATTGGAAATATCTAAGTGTCTAATTTCTGAAAATGTTTAGTTTTCTCCCAACTGACCACTGGAAGTCCTCCAAAAACAGGCATGTGTGAAAAAACCCAAAAAATAAGCCTTGCTGAAAAACTGGGCAGAGTGTAGAAAAAGTGAGCATTTTTCGCCATTTTGGGGGAGAAAATGATCTTCAAATGTCCCAAAAATCACTGAGTATGTGATCCTCAAATTATGGCATCCAATGATACCATTCGCATCCTTTGATGATGCCCCAAACTGAAATGGCGATGCCCATGAGTTTTTGCCAAAAACCAAAAATGACAAAAAACCAAGATATGTCGAATTTCGCCCAAAATTGGCGAGCATGACCCTCAAGGGTTTTCAGAAACATGTTGTGAAGTAGAGGCCAAGATTTGGAGTCTTGAGGTGTCTTTCCTCAATTTTTGTGTTGGGCGCTTCCCTTTGGCCTCCTTGAGTTTTTCTTGAGCAGCCTTCAACTTCCGCCAGGCAAACTGATTTAGCTTTTTATAATGCACCGTCATCCTCCGTTGAAGGTCCAAGTCCCTGTTTGCCTTCTCCAATTTCCTCTCCAAGTGATCGTTAACTCTCTCAAGCCATGCCTCCGGATTTTTCTCTGTCTCTTGTTCGAACAATGCAGTGAGAGGGGTAGATTGGAGAAGGGCATTTTCTTCTTCTTTTTGTTTCTCAAGGGCCTTTTTTAGCCCCATGGTTCTTGGCCTATTTTTCCTAGGCTGATCTTCACCTTCACTTTCATCGAACTCACCCATGAGTTCTTCCAACCTCACTCGTGCTTTGGAGGCCTCCTTCTTGTATTTGACTGCTCGTGTCTCATAAACAACTATATGGACACTCATCTGCTTGTTTTGAATTTGCAAAAATTGATTGAAGTTCCTAGCTCTATGAAGATCAGCCTTCAAGGCATCAATTTGGCTTTCTCTATGGATCAAGAGATTTTAAGGATCTAGGCTTCATTATCACTATCATCACTTTGGATTTGGATGATGTCGAATTCCCTTTCCTATTCATGATTGCTTTCTTCCTTGCCCTTCCCTTTGCTTTGGGTGGCTCTTCTAGTACTCTTCCTCTTAGGCAATTTGACCATGGGATTCTTTGGCAATTTTACCTTGCTTCGGAGGGCCCTAGTTACATTTGGAGTTATGACTCTAGACACCCTTTTATTTTTTTTCTGGGGCTTGGCCACTTTTGGAGAAGAGAGCATGGCCCCTTGCCTCGAAGAGGTAGCTAGAACATGCTCCATGGAATCTTTACCCTTGTCACTTTGCCCTTCATTTTTTCCAATATCTTGGCTCTCTTCATGGATGCCTAGGTTGTCTTTTTGCATCTCCCTTTGAGGGTTGTCCTCCTCACTGTGGTGCAACTTTTTATCCTGCTTCCCCTCTTCTTTTTGAGTTTTTTGTTCCTCTTGAGGAGGCTATTGTTCTTCACCCTGAGGTTTCCCCTGCTCATACTGTTGTAGCTGTTGTGTGTCATCTTTTGGCTCGCCCTATCCATCACTTTCATGCTCCTCCTGTTCAACATCTTTTGGCTACCCTTGTTCATCACCCTTTGGTTGTCCCTGTTCATCACTCTCATACCCTTGTTCAATATCTTCATGCTGCTCCTGTTCTGCCTCACTGTGATGCTACTGTTCAACACTTTCTTCTTCATCCCCTTGCTGCTACTCATCATCAGTTTCCTCTTCCTGCGCATTTCCTTCTTCCTCCTCATGGTCACTCTCTTCTCCTTATTCAGGCTCCTTTTTTTGTTCTGTGGTAAGCTTGAGCTTTTTGGGAATAGGTCTACTAGAAGAAGGCGAGGGATGATGAGTAGGAGGTGTAGGGGATGTATGAACTGGAGGGACAGTGGAGAAATCTGTATGGGTGATGAAAGTATCCCAAGTGACCTCCCTCTTTTCAAGTGGATGAAGAATGATGACTTTGATGAGAGAGTGATGGAAGAGGCAGGCTATTTTTTGTGAAGGAAGCTTCTTTTGAATAGTGGAGGCCATTTTCTCAATGCTCTTGTGTAAGAAGAAAGGAATATTTAGAAATTTGTCCCTAGTGAAATGCATAAGCAGTCGAATGTGATATGCATAAACTCGGGAGAATCTTCCCTCATAAGTGAAGTATTTCATGATGATTTTCATGAGGGGGGCGTAGCTGGCCAAAAGATATGAGAAGGGGAAAATAGAAGGACATGAATGTCTGTGCTCAGGCTTTATAAAGGATTTGTAATATTCTAAGTCCAAATGGCTTTGTTTAAACCATTTATCCCCAATATAGGGGATTTTAGTGGCCTTGGAGATGGACCTTGGAGAGAATTTTAAATCAAGGCCCGGTAGCTGGAAATGCTTGTCTTGAAACCTGAAAGTGCAAAGGTGTGTCAAAGGAGAAAATCTCTTCACCTCTTGCACTCTTTGAAAAAAATCTAAACACCCAACCTCATGGAAATTGAACAAGACTGTTGGGTGGGCATTCACTTCTTCAGTGGAAATAGGCTCAAATCTCTTATGCAATCCACTCCTACTATCCTGCCTGGGAGGCATCTTGTTCTGAATTCTCTCTGCAACACCAAGGTGCCTCAAAATGGTTTTTAAAATGCTTTCTCAAACACAACTCTGTCTTCTTGGTTAGTCACTGTTTGACCAAGGTAGACTTCTTCAAATGCTATGTGAAATGACTCTTTAACACAAAAATCTCTGCTCCTTTAAAAATATTGTCTGTCACGCTTTGTATGCCAATCAACCAAAGTCATCAAAATAGCAAGCACATAGTGAAAATGTTACTGTGGCTGGGTATGTTTACAAAGATCCTTTATGTTTTGATGAAAACGGGACAACCTTGTATTTAGACAGAGGCAAAACACTCTTCCCAATCAAAAACACCCTTTTTGTACTTCATTGTTTCTCACACAGAGTTTGACAAGACACCTTCAAATTGTAATAACAGCTTCACTCACTATAGTCTGTTTCATAGATAAAGAGGTAGCACTGATTTTTCTTTTTACCACACAGAGAGGAATTTTGAAAGTAACAAAGTAATTTATGTATGATCACTGCTGTCACTCGGACTTTAAACAAAATTTCAACCTTTCTTACCACTACTTTCACCACTACACTATAATTGACAGAGTTTATGGTTTTTCCCTATCACAATTTAGGCACCTTCAACAATTTTACAAACCTCCACTACTGTGTATATTTTGACTTGCTGGTTTATGCTTTTAGCACTGTATTGAGGGTAGTTTTTAGGCCTTTTGACATCATCATAAACCCACCACTTTCACTATGTCAATGTCGAGCAATGACAGCCACAGCAATTTCAGACCTTAAACAAAAGTTCAACCCTCTTTACCACTATTTTCACCAATACATATAGCTGACATAGTTTATGGTTTTTTGCTAAAACAGTTAGGACATCCTCAATACTTGACAAAACCACTAAAATGGTGTTTATTGTGTCTTGCAGGGAGTGTGAGGTTTTATAACTTTTTAGGACAGTTTAGGTTCTTTGAAGCTAAAATGAACCTTCCACCGTTCTCCCACTGTAACAACTTTCTTCGAAATATTCACAAATCACTTTGATTTACACCATGAGTTTCATTTTTTCGCCACCACTTAACAACTTGAATTTAGCAAGGAGGCAAACAAAATACCTTGAAGATTGATGGTGGGCTTTTCTTGAGGAATTTAGTAGCTTCACGACTTGTTTGGAGACACTTTGATCATTTGAAACATGCATGGCACGTTCAATAGGGAAGGCGCCATGCAATAGAAAGGTGTTGGGTCGACGATGGGCAGTCATGACCGACGCCTACAGGCATGCTGCACGCTGCTACAGGCACGCAATTCAACAGTGTAACCTCTTCGTAAAATCGCTCCTGAACGAACCCCGCGCTTTTCCAAGTGTGCCGCACGGTCTCCAAGTTTCAAACTTCTGCAAATTTGCTCGAAAATTCCTTCTTCAGTCTAGTGAACAGCAAAGGGAAGTGTTGCTTGCATTTTGAGAACTTCAAATGGGCTTGCAACGGTTCCTTTATCCTCTTTTGAATGCAAAAGTCAATCACCCTTGAGTTTGATTTGTGAGGGTTTTGAAGCCTTCTTTCTTTAAAACAACTACCTTTGTTTATTTGAAAACAAAACAAAAATGACTTTGAACGTGCTATAAGTGGCCCAAATTTTAAATAACGTTGGTGAAAAGGTTGTGCATGCTATCTGGCCAGTTTTGGTAGATATGACTCTTTCCTCTTATAAGAAAATCATTCAAGGGCCAAACTCTTTTCATTGTTTCTCACTAAGGAATGAGATATTGTTTCCTTTTGATATCTATATTGTAGAAAGGAATTCAGTGCTGAGCCAAGTGAATGACTGTAGGTGTGCCTTTTGAATGATACTGCCCTTTTTTACTGGGGAAAAACTTAGCTGCAAATTCCATATCCTTCAGCACCTCTTGTCTTTGTGTGGTTCATTTACTGTCACTTTGACAAGTTTGAAAAATGACCTTTATGAATAGAAAGAGCAACACCATTTGAATATCAACATCACTTAGTGTTTTTCTCATTGAAAAAAGGATACCTGTGGAAAGACACATTGTGTTATGTGATGTTTTCTTTGACACTTTGAAGGAGGTAGCTTCACCCTTTTGAAACTTAAACTGACAGTGTCTGTTCCTTATGATTGTATCTGCTTGTTAGAGGGAACCTGGCTCAAATCCATATAGGGACTGTAGTTGTATTCTCCAAATGACTTTTTTCTTTGATTGTGAGGTGAAAACTAGTTGTACTCACCTGAGCTTTACTATCATCTGTCCATCAAGAGGGCACTTCTTCTAAAATTCTCCTCTACTCAAAATGCAACAGCAAGGTACCTTTGACCTATTTTCATAAGGAAAATTCCTTCATTTGTAACAGTGGCATGAACTATTAGCTTTGAATGTTGTTCCAGAACTTGAAACTCATGCCATAATCCTTCTTACATATTTACGAGCCTATGTGTTTAGTTTCAATGCCTTTTTTGGGAAAAATAAGCTCAAATTTCCTTCTTGTCCACTATGATGAGTTATTGAAAGAAAATTCTTCATGAATAAGAAGAATAGTACCTTTTGAAAAATAATCATCACTCTTTGGCCCATGTCTAACCCAGCTGATTTCAGCTACTTTTCAACTCTGTTTTGTTTAAAGGAACAAAGACTAAATGTTAAACCTGTTTATCAAGGAGATAAGTCTTTGTAACTTTTAAGAAAATTACACCCCTCGACAAGGTTTGTTCATTTTTGGCTCCGGATTGTCTCTGAAAGCAAACTCTGATAGGAGATAAGTCAGTTTCTTTGATAGTTATAGTACTCATGCTTTCCCTTTGTTTTTGACATCATTTCTCTATTCAAAAGCCTTCAAATGTATCCTATTGTTCTTACAATTTGTCTCTCAATCAGTGAAAACCTTAAAATCAATCACTGCTCTGGCCCTCTGCTTATAGATGAAGGAGGCCTACTTTGAAAAATTCCTGGTTTCCTTTCAACCTCTGTCTCGACCAAATGAAGAATGTTTGATAAACATACTGATAGTGGTTTCCCTTATGCTTGATGGAAGAAGTAAGTTTGAGCCCAAGACTGTTTGACTCTTTTGGCCATCTACTTAATAATATTTCTTCATTTATGATCAACCCATTAGCTTCACCTTCTAATTCAAATAATAGTGAAACTCATGAAAACCAATTTTAAAAGCCCACTTCTTTTCCTCTGCCTTTAATCATCGCTTTTATTTCAGAAAACTTTAGTTGCTGTCACACTGTGCCCAATCAAAATTTCCTTATAGTCAGTGCAATTCTTAAAATCAAACTTTATCCTTGGCCCTCAGATTATAGATGAAGGAGGTGATCTCAGTCCTCAACCCTCTACTTATAAATGAAGGAGGTTTTTTTGTCCTCAAACCCTATGCTTATAGATGAAGGATGTTTTTCCTCAGTGATTCCATTTCATCAGCTTTTAACAGTGTTATTTTTCATTTTATTGCCTTTTCATGCTTTGAATATGATAGCTGGAGCTTAATGAAGCAACTCTCTGCCCCGTAGTTGCATCCCATGCTCAAAATCACATGAGAAGAAGTTGTATTCTCATGTGGAACCAAATACTATCTTCTGGGAATGCTGGTATACTTCTGTTCTTGAAAGATCTATTAAAACACTGTAAAAACCACCTAAAATCAGTTTGACCTATGGTACATGTATTGCTGAGACTTGAGGGTTTATTAATGGCATGACTTAAGGGTATAAACAACTTTATTTGCAAAATAGGAAGGTCTGTTGTGACTGGTATGTTAGTAGATAGAGGTTATTTGGCTTTTAGGATAGTTTTCCAAGGGAGAAATGCCTAAAGCACCACTACCTAACTTAGGGGAGACTTTTTGGACAGATTTGGACTGTTTTCTTTGGGGCTGATGGACAAGCTATTATGGCTAAGGATAGATAGGGCTTGATAATGAGGTTTCATCTTGTCATGGGCGGATTGAAAAAGTAGGAGGGCAAAAAATGTTTATGGGTGTTTTCCAGCTGGAAAATTTAACAATTTTTTAGATCAGCAGCTAAGAAGCTTGGCTGTTACAACTAGTCATCACCAAAAAGTGAAAAATGATGATGACTAACAGTGTAAAATCCTGGTTGGATAATTTTATCCTTGCTGGGATCAATTTTCTTAGCCATGGTGCTATTATTGTTTGTTGTTCTTTTAGGAATGTTCTCGAGAGTTTTCTTAATAGCAGTGTTTGAGTTGTTTTTTCTAGATTTGTATTGGTTTTTCTTACTCCTAAGATCATATTGTCTATGGATTTCCATTATGGAATTTTCTAATCCCAATTTGTGGTCTTTGGAATCTTCATAGCTTGTTTCATCTTGGTTTGAGAAGAAAAAGCCTTGTTCTTATTCTGTGAGAAAAACCTCACCCTTACTATAAGAGCCTATTAAGTTTAGATGATTTGCATATGTTTGTTGAATATCTCTTTCCCCTTCATCAACATAGTTATCTTGGAAGGGTGGCCTCATTTTTTGATCATTTTCCCGTGGTCTGTTTTGGGGCGGGTCTCTTCTAAAGTCTTAATTCTGGTTTCTATTTTAAGTATTTGTTTGGTTGTCCCTAGGGGGTGTTCTTTCGTTTATGCTTATTCTTTCCATCATTCCTTCCATCGACCTAAGAAGGTTGTCCATCTTGGAATCAGATGAGGAGGTGGAGGGCATGGTTTCATCTTTGTAACTTACCCTCTTTTATGATCTTAGCCTAGATATTTTTTCAATTAAGTTGGCCTCTACACTTATAGCTCCTTTTTTTCATGTCTTCTAAAGTTAGGGGCTCTCTTTCTCTTAGTTGATAGGCCATGTTGGGGTCAAAACCCTCTGGGAATTTAGCTAAGCCTAGGCCTAATGGGAGTTTCATGTTCAGCAGTAGTGCGTTGTAAACACTATTGAACCTAGTGCAATAGTCTTGGACACTTCCCCCCATGTTTCTTTTGAGGTTTCTATATTCCAAGAGGATTTGAAGAGGGTTTTTCTCGATTTCTCATTTTTTTATGAAATTTTGGTAAATGGAAGGGAGATCATGTATGTTTTTGGGAGTTAGGCTTTTGAACCATTTCCTGGTTTCTCCTCCTAGGCTCTGCGAAAAAATTCTCATTTTCATGGTTACTTCTACTAATTCCATGTAGTCAAAAGCATCATTCATTCAATCTACATGTTATTGGGTAGTATTGGATTCAGGCCCTGTGAAGTGTGGGATTCTGGATTGGTAATTGTAATGTTCCATTTTCAGAAACATTGTCAATTGACAAGGAAAATCTATTCCAGAGATAGACTGTGGGGGAATTTACTGGAATTTTCACCTTTCAATGAAGGATGAGCTCCAGAGGCTACCTGGCCCACTAGAAGACTCTGTCTATAGAGTGATTGTCAAGGGAAAATATCCCCAAGAGAGAAACACAACAAGATTAGGAATCTCTTAAGATAACCCCAACATTGCAGCTACAAAAATATAAAGACATAAACTGGAAATAGCAGTGAATAAAAATTATGCCAACATGTGTGAAAACCATTGAACCATTTTATTATGAAATAACAACAGCAAAATGATACAATGAATATCAAAATAATAAGGCAAGAAGCCTTCCATGAATACACATGCCATAATACAAAATTTTGTTCCATAACAGGATGTCCATGAATAGGAACTGCGCAGTCATAAAACGGAGACTACTAAAATGAGTGAAAAACATCATGGATCTACATATATGTGGCTCATACATCATTGGGAGATAAGATCTAACCTCCCAATCACTACCTCAAATAAATCCTAGAAGGATTGGCTGAAATATGCAAAACTGCTAAAATGCCAGAGTTTTTGGGTAGCAGCAGAAACTAAATACATGGAATGGAATGGAGAAGGCTGAATGGCTTAAGCTGATGAAGATCCCTTCTCCTTTGGAAATCTTAAGTGCAAGGCTGATTCGTACACCAAAGATCTCACCCTCTGAAATGTCTGCAACACCCTCACTGCAAATGTGCTCCTACTAGAATGCAGTCTATGAGAGGGTCTGTGCTGTAACTAATGGAAGTGGTTGGCCTCCTTTCAATTATAGTGGAATATGATCAGGAACCATCCTAAATAACCTCCCAGAAGTAGAGAACCTCCCTCCTCTGAAAGATCAGCTCTAAATGGTGTTGTAGGAAACCTCCCCAGTAACACCTTGCAACACTGCACAATAATCTGCTATAGATACTGCGCTGATGGAGTATGCTAATGCTATGGCCTGAATGCCAGAATATGGAGGATGATTGCAATCCTTCATGAGCTTCTCAAGAAGGAGAAGAAATCCTAAATGGGACTCCCTCGTGCCCGAGGGCACTGCAGCTCTGTTGAACAACAAGAGGCAGCAATTTGTTAGAATAGACAACTAATAAAATGATCCAAGATAATCTCAAAGGCTGCCTTGCTCCTCTTTTAAACACTACAAAGTCTCCATCTTCCTTCCTCTAGAATTTTCCACCCTCATGGAATATTCTTCCACTAAAACTATGTTGTCCCACTTAGTGCTTTCCAACTCATGCCAACGCAGTTTGATTTGGTCAATTAGGCCTTGTCCATTTGCATTTTAACCTATTTCACACATGAGGGGGTGAAATCAAGCTCCATGATGATCCCTTTTCACATTGTGAGGGATTTTATTCTTGTTTATTTCATGAATGGGTCACTTTACCCACTTTTATTTAACAAAATGAAAATATGCAATTATAATGCTCCATTTTAGCTTGAGGCTAAAATTGGGAACATTACAGTCCTCCCCTCCCACTTGTTGCTTGTCCTCAAGAAACTGCATAGAGAGAACAAAATTCCTCCTCCTTCTTCTCTTATGGCCTCCTCATCCATGTTCCCACCACTGCTCAAATATGCTGCAATAGATCTGCCCTCCAATGCTCTCTCCCAAGTATGAAAACTGAAAATGATGCTCCTCATGGAAAGATAGAGGTATAGTGGAATCTTTCCTGTTGGAATGTGGCCTCCTTAAGGTAGGATTGATGATATGCATGGGATAATTCTGCTCCTAATGATGATCCTCTCATCCATGCTATCATCCAAATGAAAATATCAACCCCTAGTTTATGCAATGTGTTGGGGTTGAATGGAGAGTGTGCTTGTGCTTCTCAAGATGGTCCTCTCTCCATTTGAAGTTTTCATGGGGCTGCCTCTATCCTTGGGCTAAAATGGTATGGCCTCCAAGAATGGCCCAAGCTACCCCATCAAGAAAATCAGCCATGAAATGCCTCCGCAAATTCTCCAAGTGGTCCCTCCCACAAGAAGGTACAAGTAGCAATGTGGAAATCATGGTTTTCCCATGGCATCTCCTACAACATAAAACATGTATAATGGGGAGAAACTTGCTCCCAATGGGATGTACATACAATTCTCTCCAAATAATGCTCCTTAATAGATATACAACATCATAAATATATGAAGAGAAATATGCAATAGAAACAAGTTGTCGAATGGCAACCAGAGAGCGGTCCCAAATCCCCCTCATGGAACCTGCGCAGTGCCTCCTTGACCTGCTTCAAAATCAAAAGAAAAAATTGTTTTACTAGCCACTTGTTTGCTGCCACAACATCTCCTCATAAGATGAAACATGAAATCACAATTTTGTGCCAATGGTGCACACCAAGAAGCATGTGGCTTCCCCCACAACCATCACAAAAATAGCCAAAATCAAGGCTACAAGTAGCTGCAAGTAAATCCTCATGAAAAACGAAAGAAGAAACAAGCCTCCTTGATACATCATGCTCCTCAATCAATGAAATAAGTATAATACAAAACAATGATATTATACCTCCTCCATCATGCACTAGAGCTCTTGAGCTGAAATGGCTCATCTGAATGTTCTCCCTCTCCTCCAATGAGCAAGGGAATGGTTGTGCCAACCTCTCAAAATCATCCGGGCTATGCATCTATCTATATGATAATGAAGATCATGATGAATTCCCTCCAAGTGACCTCCTCTAGCAAGGCAAAGTATGCATCCAAGCGCATAGCTAGGAAGTCCCCATGTGCTACATGCAAAATTTCTCCTTGAGACTAGAAAATCTAGTCAAGAAGATCCTGCCATGACAATAGATGACCATATCATCAACCATGTATTTCTCAACATCCTCTTGGTCATCAAGAATCATGCATACACCAAGATCCTGTCACCACTCAACCGAAAGCTGAGTCCTCCAACATGGATCAATCCTCCACATAGACAGCACTGGTATTCAGCAATATGGTGCTCCATCACGCTGCTTCCTACTACCTTGACATCCCCTCATTCCAAATTCATCCTCCAAGTTTCTACCATGCCATCATGTAGCTACTCATGCTCAAATAGAAATAATTCTCTCTGAAAATGAGCCTCCCATGAGAGACTATCACCTCCAAAGAATCTCTCGATCCTGGGAAATGTAAGCATGAGTGGCCTCCATCTACTCCAATGCATGAAAGTTTCCTTCCTCAAAGGAAGTATCCTCCCTCTCATCAAATCTGTGGAGCAGTCATCTGGCATCATGAATATTCTATCCTCCATCCATACAGCAACTCTATCTGCACAGTGAAACTGATGAGAATGGTTGGTGCTGAAAATGAGAGAGTGTGTCCCTCCTCCGTGAGACTATCCCAAACTCTCTGCACTGTTTTGAACTCTCCCAAGGTTTTAACCTTCTTGAAATCAAGGTGTGATGCCCCCAAATATGGAGCATCCAACCTCCTCTACTGATCTAATGGTCTCCTTGGTGCAATGTCTCCATGTAGTGAGACAACATCATCAAGAGATGACTGAATGTGTGAATGGAGAAAACCCTCCATGCTTCCACTGCGCAATCCAATCATCATCTTAGGTGCATCAACCTCATAAAATATATAGGGGTGTGTGCTCCTCATCACATGATGCCGATCATCCTCCGTATCTCTTCTTCTATCTCCATAGCTCTGCACCCTACCAACAATGGCACATGTATATCATGAGTTGTGCCTTGATCTCTACATGGGAGATCCTGGATAATTTCTTGCAAATACACAAGAATCCCTCTATGTGGAGAAAGAGCTCCTCTTTCCTCTGCATGAGGTACTGGATCAACTCTAACTATCTCAGTGCAATTTCCCTCCTCATCATCAACATGTAGGGGCAACTTCTCCAAAATTTGATCTCCTTTTGAAAAAGAGACCTCCATGCTCTCTTGTGCAATAATATGAGATGGTTACCTTGCCTCCAACAAGGTGTGATGCAATATGTCAGCCTTATCAACAATGTTTGAAGTGGACCTAAGTTTATGTTTCCTCCCTTCACATGCAAGATTTTGGTTTGCTTCTCCGCATGTGTTTTAGAATTTCTCCCACCAAATCCTTCCATAATTTCCTCAATAAATCTTAAATAGGAAGAAGTATTTCTATTCTAAAGAACATGACTCGAATATCCACCATGCATAGGTCTTACCTCTAAAGTGCAGTGCTGCAAATCTAATAGCACCTCCTTTGGAAACTTTGTGCTACTGCAACATGGTCTAACAACTCCACTACCCATGCTTTGGCTGAACATGTAGGTGAAATTCCAAAAGTAGATAGAACAAATCTATCTTGCTGATGGCTCCCCTTCACCTTAGACTTGCAAAAATCCATGAAGTGAGATGATATTTGAATGCCTGAGTTTGAGACTCATGCTCTCTTAGAAAATATCCAAGATTTTTCTTATTCGTCACCTCTCCTTCCTTTCCCATCACTTTCATGACAAAACTACACCTGTGACTATGCTATGCATCAAAGGATGTGACTACATGTTCAGATTCCTCATCAGAAACCCTAGAGTTTATTTCTATTTCAAACCCTTGTGGAGATTCTTCAAATCTCTCCCTTCTCTTTTGCTTGTGGCTCCCATGAAAGCCCTAGATGGATTTAGGGAGAATATTGGCAAGCTCATCTCCTTTTTATTTCTTCTTCTCCACAAAGTGGAGTCTTCCTCTTCTTATTAGATGGCATCTTGGTTGCAGATCCACAGTCTGAGCCAAGATTATGCTCTGATACCACTATAATGTTCCATTTTTAGAAACATTGTCAATTGACAAGGAAAATCTATTCCAGAGATAGACTGCAGGGGAATTTACTAGATTTTTCACCTTTGAACAAAGGATGAGCTCTAGAGGCTACCTGGCCCACTATAAGACTCTTTCTAGAGAGTGATTGTCAAGGGACAATATCCCCAAGAGGGAAACACAACAAGATTTGGAATCTCTTAAGATAACCCCAACATTGCAGCTACAGCAATATAAAGACATAAACTGGAAATAACAGTGAATAAAAATTATACCAACATGTGTGAAAACCCTTGAGCCATTTTATTATGAAATAATAGCAGCAAAATGATACAATGAATATCAAAAGAATAAGGCAAGAAGCCTTCCATGAATACACATGCCATAATACAAAATGTTTCTCCGTATAAGGATGTCCATGAATAGGAACTACGCAGTCATAAAAGGGAGACTGCTACAATGAGTGAAAAACATCATGAATTTTCATATATGTGGCTCATACATCATTTGGAGAGAATATCTAACCTCCCAATCACTACCTCAAGTCAATCCTAGAAGGATTGGTTGAAATATGCAAAACTGCTAAAATGTCGGAGTTGTTGGGTAGCAGCAAAAACTCAATACATGGAATGGAATGGAGAAGGTTGAATGGATGAAGCTAATGAAGAAACATTCTCCTTTGGAAATCTAAAGTGCAAGGCGGATCCCTACACCAAAGATCTCACCCTCTGAAATGTCTGCAACACCCTCACTGCAAATGTGCTCCTACTAAAACGCAGTCTATGAGAGGGCCTGCGCTGTAACTGATGGAAGTTGTTGGCCTCCTGCTAATGATAGTGGAATATGCTTTGGAACCATCCTCACTAACCTCCCAGAAGTAGAGAACCTCCCTCCTCTGAAATATCAGCTCCAAATGGTGTTGTATGAAACCTCCCCAGCAACACCCTGCAACACTGCACAATAATCTGCTACATATACTGCGCTGATGGAGTAGGCTGATGCTATGGACTAAATGCCAAAATATGGAGGATGAGTGCAATCCTTCATGAGCTCCTCAAGAAGGAGATGAAATCCTAAACAGGACTCTCTCTCATGCCCAAGGGTACTACAGCTCTGCTGAAGAGAAAGAGGCAGCAATTTTTTTGAATAGAAAAATAATCAAATGATCCAAGATAATCTCAAAGGTTGCCTTTCTCCTCTTTTAAACACTACGAAGTCTCCACCTTCCTTCCTCTAGAAGTTCCCTCTTGTTATCCCCTTATGAATTTCTTGACAAACAAGCAAGGGGCTAGATTGTTTCATAAGCCTTCAAGGAATTCATTTCCCTTGAAAAACACATCATCCTTGAAGTCTTGTTAAATTTCCTACCTTTGAATGTTTCCCCCTGCTAATCTGTTCTCAATGAACCTTGCTGAATGGATAAATTTTGCTCAAAAAGGCCTTATTTCACCCCTTGTATCTCTGCAAATTTCTCCCCATCTTATTATTTTTCCATTTTTCCAAGATCCCCTTTGTTCCCCTAATTTCCCATCAGACCTCCTAATTTTTCCCAAAATCCCCTTTAAATCATGCTCTTGCCCTTTGTTTGGGTAAAATCCCCCATTTTCCCCTCCCCACTAGCCCTTTGAACCACTTCCCCCATACGCCCCAGCGCTAAGACCAAGCGCTTAAGTCTTAAGTGCCAATCGCAATCGGAGTGTTGGGCGGGCACATTCCTTTGTAACATCAAAAAAACTCCGATGCGATTGGCTTATTACATTAATTCCTGCGATATGTTCTCAACCATTGATCTGTTATCGGGATCAGACGGCATGCACTAATCGCAAGTCTTTGCAATCGCATCGCTTATGTTGTAACCCCCGATCAATCGCAAGCCTTTCCTCCGATCCCCGATCAATCGCAAGCCTTTCCTCCGATCCTCGATCAATCGCAAGTCTTTCCTCCAATCCCCGATCAATCGCAAGTCTTTTCACCGATCCCCAATCATGCCCCCCCCCCCCGCCGATCTCATCCTGACCGTCTGTTTCCCCGCCGATCTGATGGTCATCGCTTCATCCACCCAATCGCAATCGGAAGTTTCAATGTGTGTCACCTCTATCCCCCCTCTGATTGTGATTGCATGATTCAATCACAGTCATTCATCCATATTTGAAATCAACATCCCAGATTATTTCGCTCCGCTCCCGTCACTCTCCCCTTTCTGTCCTCCAAACATCTCCACCGTCGATTCCCGGGTATATCCAACGGCCATCGCTTCTCCAGTCCCAATTGCAATCAGAACTGTTGTAATGTATTCCCGTTGCCTCTTCCCGATTCCGATGTTCCGAAGAAGATCTAACCGTCCGTTGGATCTAGGATCTAATGGTCAACATCTGATCACCCTCTGCCTCTGGCTGGTCCCACCTCATCGCATCTCCATTGCATTTCATGTGTTTCCCGTGTATTTCCACCAAAGTTCAAACCTTTGCATTTGTGCATAAAGTTTAGCATTTCATATGTATTTCACCCGTTTCATATATCATCCCGCTGGGTCAATCTCCACCGTTGATCTTTGTCCCCAAACCAGGATTTAATGGTCTACGCTGCATATTACCACCAAACCCTATTATTTGCAAGTTTCACCACTTTATTTCATTTTTTCACCATTGTGTAGTGAAAATCCACCGCTCCGTCGCTGCCGCACTGCTATTTCATCCACCTTACCATTGCATTGTTGTCTAAGTTCAGTGGCGTGATCCGTAGGGTACAAAGGAGAAACTCCGCCATTAATACACAGTATGGATACAACAGCAAGGTTTTCACTGACAGAGTTGCAGAATTTAATGAAGGACAGGTTTTCACATCAGCAGAATTTTTTCTCCATGGAAGGACAGAGTGCCCATACTGTTGTTACTCCATGCCGTGCTCCAGGGAAGAAATTTTCATCCAGAACACAGTCCAAGCTACCAGAGCAGTTTTTAATGCGGTATGGCGGACCATTTAGACATTCATGCACCAGTTTGTTTATTCACCCACAGTACCACAGAGTACTGCTGCAGCCAGAGTACATCAGGACCATACCAGAGTGAATGGAAGCTGAAGAGGATCACTCTTTCATTCCAAAAGGTACCGGGGATAAGTGCAGAGATTTAAAACAGAATGGGCTTCGGCCCTCTTCCTCTTCTGAGTGTTAATGCTGCATTTAGTTTTCTACCTACCTCCTCTGCTTCTCTTCGGCTATAAAACTCATGAGAAAAACATTGTAAAGGTTGTTGATCGGATATCAGTAGAATGCAAGTTGTTCTCTTGAGACAAGTTCTCTGTGTAAGATTGTAAGATAGGCTGAGGAAGGTTTCTCAGACATAATGTCAAGCTGTAAGCTATGTTGTACTTGACTGGTTTTGTTCTTAATATAGCAAGCACATTTCTTTGGATCCTGATCTAAAGCTGAGGTGATGTTTTCCTGTCTATGTGTTCATTTTCGTTTCATTTCATTTCTTCTGGCTTGCATCAGAAATATGGCATGAGATTTTCCCTTGTTAGGCACCTCATGTTTCTGCTCTCCTTGCCTTAATGTTTTCTGCTTGATGTGATTATCTAGGAATTGATTTCAATTGGTCTAACCAGTGTAGTGGATGATATTGCCTACTAGATGATGTATGAATTATTGAATCTGTTTCTTAGATGTTCTTGCTATGTTTCAATTGAATGAATTGGTAATGCTAGGAGTTTATAACTCAGTCTCTTGCACTCTAGGATCCTTTCAGTCACTTTAATCCGGCTAAGTTCCCTCAAGTTTCTTTAAACCACCTTTGAGAGTTGCCTATGAGTATGTCCAAGCAGGTCTGGAGTTAAATGACCTCTGACTTGATCTATAGACAGAAATTTGGTGTTCCTCTCCCTTTCCACCCTTTCACCTTGCTCTCCTTATTGCTCTACTCCACCAAATAAATTTAGGATCCAATGCTTTAGATGAATAGCCCAATGAAAGTTTGCATGTTGATAGCAAGTAAACCCTTTCCTGACTCCATTTCCCAATGGTCTTGATGTTCCCTGATTCACCTCTCCTTTTCATAAAATATCTTTTGCTCATCCTTATTGTACATTGAATCTCTCCTTCCTGATTCCCAACAACCAAATTTCAAACTAAACAAACAAACCTTGTGCCTATAACTAGCCTAACATCTTAAACACTAAGCCTCAAAGACATACACCTTTGAAAACCATAGAGAGATCCCTCTCTGGACCTAGGAGGGCTAGATCCTAAGGTTTGAAAGTGGTTTGATGTTGTCTCATCTTTTTGTCTTGCCAACCTGGCCAAAACATGGGAACCCCAACATAATGGTGACTCCGCTGGGGATTTCTGAGTTTTCCTCACCTTACTACATCATAAGAGCCTCAGAAAACCTACAATATCTGGTTAGGTTGGTAGTTAAACTTTCATATTCACAGTCCAACCTCTATATCATTTGTTGTGTTCTCCCACACTCTTAGACAGAGTCTGGAAAGGGCCAGGTAGCCTCCGGATCTCACACTCTTTCAGAGGTGACATATCTGGTAAATGCCCTCCCAGTCAATCTCTGCTTAGAGTTTGTTGTGTTTGGAATATATCCATGAAAAGGGGCATCTCATAAGCACTGTGGTGGACAGTGTACCCTCCAAAAATATCCTAAACCTTTCCACCTGGCGACTCCATATTCCCTAAACATATTAGAGACTCCACTGGTGATCAGTAGGCCTGCTGATTGCCTTGGTTTCACATTAGACTCCACTGGGAGACCTGCCTTCATCACAACATCAACCACAATAGAAGAAACAAGTAGGGTTAAGCTGCTTGGTTGGAAAACAACATTCTGGCTTCAAGAACCATTCATACAAGAGCTTACCCTAACCCAGAACCACCTGAAATAGTTGACAATCCTGAGAGTATCCTTAAGGGAGCTCCTACACCTAAAAGATCAACTGTTTCCAGTCACATCTATAGAGCTAAATCTGCACCAGAAGATCTTACAACTCTATTAGAACCTTTTCTTGACCTAGGCATTCCAAATAGTTTACCAAGAACTAGGACATTCAGTGTCCTAGACCAGCCTGACCTTGAGCTCCCTGGTTCACCACCTCAAAGTGGTAGACACCTTGGGGACAGACAGACCCCTTCCTCTACACCACCGGATATTCACTTCATTCAAAACTTGGGGCTCAGTCATCCAAGGTTTGTTCATCAGTCTTCTGCTAGTCATAATATCCCTGTCATCCATATACCAGCTGGTCAAGCCAACCCTTTACCTCATCAGAACATCATCATGGAAGCATGATATGCGCCTTTGGTTTTACCTCAGCCTCTAGTACCCTTACCAAATGATTATCAGTCAAAGATCCCACACTTCACTGCAAAAGAGTCCATCACAGCCCAGCAACATGTAGATCAGATGGAAGATGCTTTTGACTACATGGAGATAGCTGATGATACAGTCAAAATGAGAGTCTTTGCCTAGAGCTTAGGGGGTGATGTGAAGAAATGGTTTAAGGGTCTACCTCCGGGTAGCATCAATGACCTCCCAGCTTTATATCAAACCTTCATAAAAAAATGGGAAGCTAGGGAAAATCCTTGACATCTCCTAGCAGAATACATGACCCTGAAATGAAACGTAGGGGAGAGTGTTCATGCTTACACAATAAAATTTAACAGCATTTACAATGCCCTCCCTCCACATATGAAACCTACACAAGGCATGGCTCTGGAAAAATACCCTAAAGGCTTTGATGCTGACATGGCCTATGAGCTTAGGGATAAAGAATACAATACATTGGAGGACATGCAGAAAGGAGTAGTGAACATTGAGGCAAATCTGATTGAGAAAAGAGAAAGACTGAGATCTGAGAGGAGGGTAACATATAAGGATGACAATGTAGCTTCCACATCTGACCCAAATTATGAAAAATTGTCCAAAAATGTGGAAAAGCTATAGCAAATGATGGAAAAAATGGTTGTCACAGTTAGTAACCAAAATAGAAACCAAATCCAGAACCAAAACTTTAGAAGAAACAATAACACTCCCAACAGAAAAAGAGAGTCAGATCAGCAAGTTATTCCCCCCTTCCAAGAGAACTTCCTGGATGAAGATGAGGGAATCATAGAAGAGTCTGAGGGAAACACAATAAACATGTTTGAGACATAGGACTCAATCCATAACTATTACTCAGAAGAAGATCAACCCTCACCCTCTGGTTGGGATGAGGAATGGTTAGAATTTGAAGATTACAGATTAGGATTTGAAAATGCCATGATGCAGGTCAGGGAACAATATGAACTCAGAAGCAAGAAGAGTCAAGACAATTCCAAAGCCAAGACTTCTAAGGTCACCATTAAGAAAAGGCCTGAGAAAACTTCTAAAGCAACTACTGAAAGTAACAAATCAGCAGCTGAGAGTTATGGGAAGAACAAAGAAAAAGACAACCAAAAGAGTGATAAACAAAGTCAGCCAACTAGTAGTGCTAGCACTGCAGTTAGGGCTCTTGATAAAACTGTCACAGACACTGTACATAACGAGAATCAACACACTGATTCAGCCACCAAGGAAGTAGCTAGAAAAATAGAGTTGAACTTTCCTAAGAGTCAGTCCACTTTCAACTTGGAAAGTGAGATTGCAAAGATTAAAATCTCTATACCCCTTTTTGATTTGGCCAATCAGGATGTATATAAAGGCCAGATTTTGAAAGCTTTGAACCTAAGTGAGGGTGGCGACACTGTAAATCTGAATGATGATCAGCCTGCCCTTTTGTTTGGGCCAAAGATAGAGGGGAAATTTCAGGAAGGGGTAGTCTCACCTTTCTATATCAGTCTCAACATTCATGACAAGATCCTTCACAATGCCATGCATGACTTTGGAGCATCACACAATCTAATGCCTAAGGTAGTGATGGAGAGACTAGGCCTAGAGATAACCCGACCATATAAAGATCTATATTCATTCGACTCTAGCAGATTAAAATGCCTAGGCCTGATTAAAGACTTATGTGTGAGCTTAACCCAATCCCAGCTAAATGCATGGTCATGGATGTTGTGGTGGCAGATGTGCCACCCAAGTATGGCATATTATTATCGAGATATTAGGGAGCCAAGCTGCAAGGCACAATGCAGATGGATGGCTCATATGCCACGATTCCTATCTTTGGCCAGCCTAGAAATCTGTACAGGGAGGCGTAGATGAAGTTCCCAGCCAGTAGCCCTGGAAAACCAGAAAATTCACCTGTTTATTCTGTACACACAGACCTTGAATCCTTCATATTTTGGAACGATGAATCCTTAGAAGGGTCAGGGTCCCAAAACAGAAACACAAACGAAGAGGCAGAGGCCATGGACTTTAACATAATGGCTGATCTATATTTAGAGGACAACAAAGAAGAAAACCACAATGAGACCTGTAGGATATGCAGGGGAGACCTAACTCTGAGTGAACAAGAAACAGAGCATAAATAGCCATCTGACCAAATCTCTGAACCTCAGGTATTTCACGAAGAAAAAAATGAACCGCGGCCTAGTACATACCCTATAGAACAATATAATGGCGAAACTAGCGGTAAGGAAGAGGACAGTGAGAAACATGAGAGCAATCCCTTATGGGAGATGAGCTTTGACGGGTCATGTGCTAAAAAGACTGCAGGGGCAGGGGTATGGTTACACAATACAAAAAAATTATTATGCTGAGAGCCACACTTGTAGGCTACATTTCAAATGCACAAATAACGTCGCCGAATACGAGGCTCTAATCTGGGGTCTAAATCTGTTGAAGAAAATAGGAGTTCGTAGGATAGCCATAAGGGGAGACTCAGAGTTAGTCATTAAATAGGTGAACAGAGATTATACAGCCAAGCACCCTAGGCTGAGGGCATATAGGAACAATGCCGAGGACATATTGAAAATATTTTTTGAATATAAATTGGTGTTTATCCCTAGGAGTCAAAACATCATCGCAAACGGACTGGTGTGCCTTGCCAGTTCCTATCCTAAGACTCCCATTGACCAGCAGATCATCATACAGACCAAATTTAGGCCTGCGGTGCCAGACAACGAGAAATATTTGCAGGTTTTAGAGGGGGATAAGCAAATTGAAAATTTCCTGACAGGCAGGAACGAGTTTGAGTTTTCAGACTCTAACTCTATGTCTAGTGACAGCTGCCTGAGTGAGGAACCCTCAGATATGGAAGAAACACCTTTAAACATAGAAATAAATGCTTTAAATGAAGAAACTGGAAACACTAATAGAAATTGTGAAAACATAGAAAGTGAGGAAGTTGAAGTGTTGTGGGCCAGGGATAAGAACATACCTCGCGGTCTGGCTCCGTTAGAAGACCTCTTTGACTTCGATGATGTAGCTAAAAATACTACCATTGAACACGTAGACTCAGACGTAGAAGAATGCAATGTAGGCACAACAGATAAGCCAAAAATGATTAAATTGGCAAAGTCCTTACCCACAGAAATGAAAAAGAAATATATAGACCTTTTTAAGGAATTTGTTGATGTCTATGCTTGGAGTTACGAAGACCTAAAGGCTTATGACACTGACATTATACAACACAAAATACCTTTAAGAGAGAATTAGAAACCCTTTAGGCATAAACTTCGTAGGATAAATCCGAAACGGTTGCCTGCAGTGGAAAAGGAGATCAAAAAGATGTATGAGGTAGGTATAATAGTTCTTGTAAGGTTTTTAGATTGGGTTTCAAATCTAGTGGCTGTGAGGAAGAAAACATGTGAGATCAGATTGTGTATCGACTTTAGAAATCTCAATAGAGCCTCACTCAAGGATAACTACCTTTTGCCAAAAGTGGAACACATTCTACATCTGGTAGTAGGCTCGAAAAGGATTTCTCTTTTGGATGGTTTTTCGGGTTACAACCAAGTGCTAGTACTCCCAGAAGATCAACTAAAGACAACCTTTACCACTCCATGGGGCACCTTTATGTATGTAAAGATGCCTTTAGGGTTGATGAACACTGGTGCAACCTTCCAAAGAGCAATGGACATAGCTTTCTCAGATGAAATAGGGCACTTTATTGTGATTTACTTGGATGACATAACAGTATTTTCCAAGACTGAAGAAGAGCATCTAAAGCATCTGAGGAAAGTGTTTGAAAAATGTAGAAGGTTTGGTCTGTCCCTGAATCCTAAAAATACTGTATTTGGGCTGCAAGAAGGAAAGCTTCTCGGCCACATTATATCTGAAAATGGAATTAGGATAGACCCACAGAGAGTTGAGGGGATACTACAAATCACACACCCGAGGAACATCAAAGAATTACAATCCTTCATTGGGAAAATCAACTTCCTTAGGAGATTTATTCCCAACCTAGCTGAACACCTTAGGAATATGAATAACATGCTGAAGAAAGGTGAAGGAGTTAAATGGACTGTTGGACCTAAAAAATCCTTTGAATTGGTAAAACTTGCACTCACCAAAGCTCCTGTCCTAATCAGCCCAGATTTCTCTAAAGATTTTCTAATTTTTTCTTTTGCCTCTGAGCACACAGTAGCTGCAGCCCTACTGCAGAAAAATCCAGAGGGTATGGAACAGCCAATAGCCTTTTTCAGCAAAGCACTGAGGGATGCTCCCTTGAAATACAATATAATGGAAAAACAGGCTTATGCTCTTGTTAAGGCTTTAAAGGACTTTAGGGTGTACATTTTGCATTCTCATACCATAGCATTTATGCCCAACATTATAATCAAAGACATTCTGTCCCAAGAACTAGATGGGAAGAGGGGCAAATGGATTGCCGTGATTTTAGAATATGATCTTGAGATTAAACCCACCAAGCTGATCAAAGGTCAGGGCTTGGCCAAACTAATGGCTGAATCAAATCTTCAAGCCCTTGACATTAACATGGTAGCGGCCTTAGATGAGTAGGAAGGGTTGCCTAATCCCACAGTTGAAGAGAAATTTCAGAACTCCCCTTGGTACTCTGAAATCATCTATGTGCTCACCAACCTTAATGCTCCTCCTGAACTGTCAAAAACCAAGGCCAGATTCATAAAACTGAAAGCCAGAAACTACTGCATTTTGAATGAAAACTTATATTGTAAAAATCCTAATGGCCTATTGCTTAAATTTTTGCCTGAAACAGAGGCAGAAAATATGAAACAAGAATTCCATGCTGGGGAGTGTGGAGGTCACCTAAACTGGAAGGCCACTGCAAACAAAATACTCAAGGCTGGTTATTATTGGCCCACGCTCTTCAATGACATCCATAAGATGGTAATTTCCTGCCACAAATGGCAGATCTTTGAAGGCAAGAGAAAGCTCCTCCCCTTCCCTTTACAACCTATCACCATTGAAGGTCCTTTCTTGCAATGGGGCCTAAATTTTATTGGAGAAATCCACCCTACTTCTTCTACACAACACAAATGGATCTTGACAGCCACAAACTACTTCACTAAGTGGATAGAGGCCATACCCACTAGGAATGCCACTGATTCAGTCATCATTAGGTTCCTAGAAGGTCAGATCCTCTCTCGATTTGTTTGTCTAAGGAAAATAAACATCGATAATGCTGTTGCTTTCAGATCCAAGAAAATGGTTGATTTTTGTCACAAGTATCAAATAGCGCTTGGTCATTCAACTGCCTATTACCCACAAGGTAATGGTCTAGCTGAATCATCAAATAAGAGCCTAGTGGCCATCATCAAAAGGCTGTTAGAAAAGAACAAAAAGTCATGGCACAACAAGTTAATACATGCCTTGTGGGCTGATAGGCTTACAACCAAGAATTCCATTGGCATGTCGCCTTTTCAGCTTGTCTATGGTATAGAAGCAGTATTTCCTACCAGCCTTGGGGTACCAGTAATCAAGCTGGTCCAAGAGATTCAAAAAAAAGAAGATGGTATGGTGAGAAGAATAAATCAGACAATTCATCTCTAGAAAAAAAGGGAGGAAGTTTATAACAGAGCCATCAAAGTTCAAGAAAACATAAAGAGGTTGTTTGACAAAAGAACCAAAGCTACTGATTTCAAGATTGGGGATAAAGTGCTGAAATGGGACTCAAGAAGAGAGGATAAAGGAAAACACGGCAAGTTTGACAGCCTGTGGCAAGGTCCATTCATCATTTAAGCTACTGTGGGTCCAAATGCATTCTTTTTACAAGAATTAGATGGCACTGAGCTGTTTGGGGGTCCTGTCAATGGCAGGATGCTCAAACACTATTTCTGTTGATTTACAAGTTCCAGTTTCCATTTCCATTGTACATACCATTGCAGTTTTTATTTTCAAGAAAAAGAGAAAAATGTTCCAAAAAATAGAGGAAAGGAGAGAGGTTCAGACATGCTTAAAACATGAACCTCTAAGGTGCAAAGGATTGGCTCTAATATGATCAAAACTTGGGCCAAGAAAGAAATAACAGCTGGTCCTAACATGCTCAAAATCTGGACCAGCAAAGAAAAAAGAAAAATCAGCTCTAACATGCCTAAAACCAGAGCTGAAATGAAGAAAGGAGGTGACTCTAATATGCTCAAAACTTGAGTCACGAAAAGAAAGAAGGATGCTTAATGTTTCAGATTTCAAGCCTTCACAGTTTTGTTCAATTTTTTGCAAAATTTCTATCCATGTGCAACTGTCTTTATGCCTTGGATCTGCAGCAAACTAGACTGTTTAATCCTAGTTTGACTGCTTTTAAATTTCCTGTTGTAGAATGTAGAGAAGAAATCTGCTGGACAGTCTAATCCCAGTAGATATTAGATTAGGTAGAGAAACATACGAGGTCAACAGTTTAATCTGGTCTCATGGAGCAATAAGGGTATTTTTAGAATAGGTTTATTTTTTGTTATAAAAATAAATGATGCAAAGGGTCTGCTAGCTCAAATTCACCCTAGAAGAAAAAATGCTAGGATTGTAGGTTGGGTAGGTAGAATGTTGGGATCTTTTTCTGATCTGACATATTTGTGGCAGCTGAAAATCAAAGAAGAAAGGTGGCTTAAGCAGTAGGCCTCTAGCCTACACCAAATATCATTTTCTAAATTATTGACTCCTTCAAGAAGAAGCCATCCCCATGTGGAGCCACTGTTAGCCCCTTATGAATTTCTTGACAAGCAAGCAAGGGGCTAGATTTTTTCATAAGCCTTCAAGGAATGCATTTCCCTTGAAAAACACATCATCCTTGAAGTATTGTTAAATTTCTTGCCTTTGACTATTTCCCCCTGCTAATCTGTTCTCAATGAACCTTGCTGGATGGCTAAATTTTGCTCAAAAAGGCCTTATTTCACCCCTTGTATCTCTGCAAATTTCTCCCCATCTTATTCTTTTTCCCTTTTCCCAAGATCCCCTTTGTTCCCCCTAATTTCCAATCAGACCTCCTAATTTTTCCCAAAATCTCCTTTAAATCATGCTCTTGCCCTTTTTTTGGGTAAAATCCCCCTTTTTCCCCTCCCCGCTAGCCCTTTGAACCACTTCCCCCATATGCCCCAGCGCTAATACCAAGCGCTTAAGTCTTAAGTGCCAATCGCAATCGGAGTGTCGGGTGGGCACATTCCTTTGTAACATCAAAAAAACTCTGATGTGATTGGCTTATTACATTAAGTCCTGTGATATGTTCTCAACCGTTGATCTATTATCGGGATCGGACGGCCCACGCTAATCACAAGTCTTCGCAATCGCAGCGCTTATGTTGTAACCCCCGATCAATCACAAGCCTTTCCTCCGATCCCCGATCAATCGCAAGTCTTTCCTTCGATCACGATCCAATGTAGATCACCAGCGATCCCAATTAACGTCCCCCCCCCGATCTCATCTGGTACCATCATTTCAAAACGATCCAGGTAATTGTTGCTGTCCACCCAATCGCAATCAGAAGTTTCAATGTGTGTCACCTCTATCCCCCCTCCGATTTTGATTTCCCGATTCAATCACAGCTGCTCGTACATATTTGAAATCGACAGCCCAGATTATCTCATCACTCTCCCCTTTCTATCCTCCAAACATCTCCACTGTTGATTCCCGGGTATATCCAACGGTCATCGCTTCTCCATTCCCAATCACAATCGGAACTGTTGTAATGTGTTCCCCTTGCCTCTTCCCGATTCTGATGTTCCAAAGAAGATCTAACCGTCCGTTTGATCTAGGATCTAACGGTCAACATCTGATCGCCCTCCGCCTCTGGCTGGTCCCACCTCATCGCATTTTCGTTGCATTTCATGTGTTTCCCGTGTATTTCCACCAAAGTTAAAACCTTTGCATTTGTGCATAAAGTTTAGCGTTTCATATGTATTTTACCCGTTTCATATATCAGTCTGCTGGGTCAATCTCCACCATTGATCTTTGTCCCCAGACCAGGATCTAACGGTCTACACTGCATATTACCACCAAACCCTATTATTTGTAAGTTTCGCCACTTTTTTGCATTTTGTCACCATTGTGTAGTGAAAAGCCACTGCTCTGCCGCTGCCACACTGCTATTTCATCCACCCTCCCATTGCATTGTTGTCTAAGTTCAGTGGCATGATCCGCAGGGTACAGAGGGGAAACTCCGCCATTAATATACATTATGGATACAACAGCAAGGTTTTCACTGACAAAGGTGCAGAATTTAATGAAGTACATGTTTTCACATCAGCAGAATGTTTTCTCCATGGAAGGACAGAGTGCCCATACTGTTGTTACTCCATGCCGTGCTCCAATGAAGAAATTTTTTCCCAGAACACAGTCCAAGCTACTAGAGCAGTTGTTAATGCGGTATGGCAGACCATTCAGACATTCATGCACCAGTTTGTTTATTCACCCATAGTACCATAGAGTACTGCTACAGCCAGAGTACATCAAGACCATACCAGAGTAAATGGAAGCTGAAGAGGATCACTCTTTCATTCCAAAAGGTACTAGGGATAAGTGCAGAGATTTAAAACAGAATGGGCTTCGGCCCTCTTCTTCTTCTGAGTGTTAATGTTGCATTTAGTTTTCTACCTACCTCCTCTGCTTCTCTTCGGCTATAAAACTCATGAGAAAAACATTGTAAAGGTTGTTGATTGGATATCAGTAGAATGCAAGTTGTTTTCTTGAGACAAGTTCTCTGTGTAAGATTTTAAGATAGGCTGAGGAAGGTTTCTCAGATAGAATGTCAATCTGTAAGCTATGTTGTACTTGACTGGTTTTGTTCTTAATATAGCAAGCACATTTCTTTGGATCCTGATCTAAAGCTGAGGTGATGTTTTCCTGTCTATGTGTTCATTTTCGTTTCGTTTCATTTCTTCTGGCTTGCATCAGAAATCTGGCATGAGATTTGCCCTTGTTAGGCACCTCATGTTTCTGCTCTCCTTGCCTTAATGTTTTTTTCTTGATGTGATTATCTAGGAATTGATTTCAATTGGTTTAACTAGTGTAGTGGATGATATTGCCTACTAGCTGATGTATGAATTGTTGAATCTGTTTCTTAGATGTTTTCGCTATGTTTCAATTGAATTAATTGGTAATGCTAGGAGTTTAGAACTCAGTCTCTTTCTCTCTAGGATCCTTTCAGTCACTTGAATCCTGCTAAGTTCCCTCAAGTTGCTTTAAACCACCTTTGAGAGTTGCCTATGAGTATGTCCAAGCAGGTCTGGAGTTAAATGACCTCTGACCTGATCTATAGACAGAAATTTGGTGTTCCTCTCCCTTTCCACCCTTTCACCTTGCTCTCCTTATTTATCTACTCCACCAAATCAATTTAGGATCCAATGCTTTAGATGACTAGCCCAATGAAAGTTTGCATGTTGATAGCAAGTAAACCCTTTCCTGAATCCATTGTCCAATGGTCTTGATGTTCCCTGATTCACCTCTCCTTTTCCTAAAATCTCTTTTGATCATCCTTGTTGTACATTGAATCTCTCCTTCCTGATTCCCAACAACCAAATTTCAAACTAAACAAACAAAACTTGTGCCTATAACTAGCCTAACATCTTAAACACTGAGCCTCAAAGACATACAACTTTGACAACCATAGAGAGATCCCTCTCTGGACCTAAGAGGGCTAGATCCTAAGGTCTGAAAGTGGTTTGATGTTGTCTCATATTTTGGTCTTGCCAACCTGGCCAAAACATGGGAACCCCAACACACCTGAGAGGAAAACAAGAAAGGTGTTTTTCGGTTCTCCTCAATGGGATGGGTTCTTGAAAGTCCTCAGCGTTTCAGATCTAAAATTCCTCTCTCTTGTTGTTGTAGAAAAACCCAGACAAACATAGAACTCAATGGGAGCTCACAAGGTAAAAATGGAGAATGTGACCTAGTATAGATCCAGAGTGATCTAATGCAATGGAGGTGACTAATGAATGGGGAAAACCCTTCTATTTATAACAAAATATTAGGGCGGTCTAGAACTTGGTGCATGAATAAAATATTATTAATCGAATTCTAGAACCACCCTTTAGGAATATTTTATTATATTTGTTGGAAGGAAAAGGATTTTTGACTTGGGTCAATTCCTTTATTTATAAATAATAAATAAATAAATGATTTATTTATCATTTTAGGGAAATGATGGGAATATAATTAAATAAATAATGGTTTATTTAATTATTTATGGATGATTTAGTCAAATTTAAGTAAGAATATTATTTAAATAATGATTTAAATAACTTATTCTTAGGAAATAATTAAATAAACAAGGATTTATTTAATTAATTTCCTTGTTTTGGGTTAAATATGACCGGAAATATAAAAAAATAAGTTATTTCACATGGTGAAAGAAATTTTACTTAGGGTAAAATTGGTCTTACATGGTGTACTTGGGTTCATCTAATAATAATAGGTTAGATGACCAAAAAATGGTGTAACACATATCGCAATGCAGTACTGGATATCTTGAGATTGTTTTCAAATTATACTTTGACATGTGTCCTGTTAGCGCTCAAATCTACCTTAGGCTGAAATAAGGTAAAACTCAAGGCTACATCAAACCACGCTCAGCCTCGTAGCTAGCCCTATGAGGACAGGAGAGGGCTCTCTCCGGGTCTATCTCGGAAAAAGGTCTTCAAAGGGGCTGAGATGACTTATAATGAATGCTAAATTTAGGCTAGTAAAGAGATAGGAAAGTTTGATTTTGATTTTTTGGGTTTTTGTTGAAAAAATGGGAAAAACAATTTTGGGTCCGGGGATAAGGCCAGATCTTTGCAGAATTCGAGTTGGGGCAAGAAAGGCAGTAGTCTTGATATTTTTGATCAGGTGTATGGATGGATCAAAATGAAAAGGGGCTGAAGAGGGCAAGGGAGAACATGGATCCTCTCCAAACAGGCGAAAACATGTAAAACTAAACAAATTTAAAGGCAGAGCACTGGAAACAATGGATTCAACCTCATTTACTCATTCATTTAGTTTCAGAAGCATAAGAAGGGAATGGAATACATCAAAAATGAAAGAACTTACAATAAACTGAGAGATAACACCATCAAGAACTGAAAGCCACAAGAATCCCAACAGGTGCTGCAAAACCTCTGATCTTTCCTTAGCCAAAATATGAAAAATATGTACAATAGTGTGCCAAACTTTTCCCAAGAGTCCAACTTGTCCAACCCCTGAAAATGATTGAGAAATTACATTATATAGACCATCCTAACCCCTTTCCATGCCTCTAGGGGTCGAATTCCTCCTTCTAGGAGCAGTTTCAACTAATTCTAAACAAGGAGCTAGAATATAGGTAGCCAAACAACTTGCCTCTAAAAGGAAGGAAACTGATTCTTTCACTTGATTTTTACTTTTTTAGGAGTGAATCATCTAGAATAGGTAAAAGTAAGTCCAAGTTACATGCCAACCATAAAATTACATCAAGATAACTCAAAAATTACACCCACAAGCAAAACTGGTCCAACTGGTCGAAATCCTGAGCTGGAAGATGAAAAATGGACCAAAAATATCTATGCGTAGTGCGCCTGATCTCTATGCGTAGCGCGCCTTTTAGCCTGCTTTTGGGGTGCTTCCCGGAGTCCAAATTGAGTGTGTGATAGCGCGTTGGAAAACCATGGATGTTGGCTATCCAACCCAAGTGGAATTTTTCAATTTGGAGCTCATTTGCCCCTCCCAAACTTCATTCTCCTAGAAGTACTTCCTGCTGGTGCAAAAGGTGGCAGAAAGGTGATTTTCATGGTGTTTTTTGCCCTTTTGATCATCCATAACTTGGTGAAATGCTTTGGTCCTACTGGAGCATGCATAAATTACCATGAAAAACCCAAAAATATAAATATTTCCTCGAGCAAGTGTCCCAATCATAAGCGAGCGCGTCGACACGCTACGCGTTGGGCTGAAAAACCTGTTTTTAGACCAAAATTTTCCAAAATGACAAAAAATTCTTCAAATTCCTTGAAATTTGGACTGAATGTCCTCTGTCATATGCAATTTTGGGCCAAGGAAGCGTTCGCCAAGATTCGGAGTAGATCATGCCCTTTTTCCTCCTCGATGCTTTTCTACAACTTGACCTTCAAGTTCCTGATTTCTTGCTTTGCAAACCTGAGTGAGCGCCCAAGTAATGGTATGTCATGTTCCTCAAGTTGTTCTTCTCTTGGTTGGCCTCCTAGACACATGTAACTCTATGGTCTCGATCATAGAAGTAGCCGCGTCTCCATGGTATCTAGCAAGGTGTATGTTGATTTTTTCCTCAATTGCCAAAATATGTGCCAAAACCAAATGAGGGACTGTGGGAAATAGGGCAGTGAGGATAATTGGGTTCAATGGAGCTTTGTCAAGTGAATCTATAGTGTGAGGATAGTCACTTTGACCGTTTTGGAAAACTTGGGATTTGAGGAAATTTACAAGTGGTATTGGGAATGGGAATGAGATGGTATGAATGAGCTTTAGGAGTAAATGGATTTTAGAGATGTAAGGAGATAAGAAAAGGGATGAGTGTAGTGGTGAGATAAATAGTGAGGGGAGGAATAAACAAAGTGGGGAATGGAGTTTTTGACACCAAATTATTTTTATAATACCAACTCAAAACCTTAAGGAAGCATTTCTTCAACAAGATGATAGAGTTGGTTTTTGGCATTTTAAATTCTCATGATCAATCACACAACCAAAAAAAAGCATGAGTTATGGAAATTACAAGGTCACTTGAACTTACTTAGAGCAAAATTGACGAAACAAATACAAAAATCTGGAAGCAAATGGAAAAAATTTGAGTCTCAGCTCTACGCGCCGCGCGCCAACGCAACGCGTAGCATGCCAGCCCAACGCGTAGCGCGCTGATCCAACACACAATTTGGCTTAAAAACTCATTTTTTTAACTTCCTTGATGTGTCTTGGCTTTTTCTGATGTTCAAACATGGAAAAACCAAGCAAATTTGATGTTTGAGAAAAATGGCAAAATTTTTTGTGCTTCAGCTCAATGCACCGCGCCATAAATAGCGCATTTTTCAGAAGGATTTTGGAGGCCTTCCCGATGTCAAAATTGGGCGTGTGATAGCTCGTTGGAAATCTCTTGGAGTATAATTTCCAACTCATGTGTAATTTTTCAATTTGGAGTTCATTTACCCTGTCAAACATAAAATCTCCCAACACTACTTCCTGCAGGTGCATCAATTCTCCTGAGGCAACGGTATTCTTGAAATATCTCCAAAACCATTACACCGGTGTAAAAAGGGAAGGAATTTTTTCTTCCTTGGCATGTTTTGGACAAAAACCTCTCTCAGTTTTCCCAAATTCATCTTTTATTTCTCAGAAACATGATTTGAGTGAAACCTATCACGATGGGTGGAACAAGGGATTTGTCGAAATGAATCGAAATGAAGTGGATAAGGGGCTTCTAAATTATTGGGGAAATTTTTGGAAGTAGGGAGGGATGTTAGGAAGCAGGGGAAAGTGGAATCTTAGAGATTGAGTGAGGGGAAGGGGTCCAAAAGGGCAAAACACAGGCCTAGCCTAGAAAATTGCCAAGTTGTGGCAAGAAACTAGGGTTTGTGCAAAAATGAGGAATTTGGGGGATCTCAGTGATGGGAAGTGTTTAATAAGGTACATTAATGATAGGGAAAGGTGTATGAACATCAGGATACAAGTTTTTCTAATTATTTTACCATCCAAGAGAAATTACCTCCAAAACCCTAGGAGAGGGAAATGGACCTTACCTAGGCACAACTGAAGCATGAACAAGCTGTAAAATGACTCTTTGGAAACTGACATGATGATGAAAACCCTCTGAATGATGGTACACTCAGCTGAATGGTGACATGGACAGACATTTGGACAACTTTGAAAAGTGTGAAAACAAACCCTAGACCTAATGCCTAGTGAGCAAATTTTGCTTGAAGGCTCATTGAAATGACAAAATTTGACCTTGACACCTTAAAATCACTTTGTAAGAGCATGTTTGATCACTGAAGGAAAGCTGAAAAGGCTGACACTAACATTGGCTCGAATGGGGATGGTAGCTCCAGCTCCGTGGAGGTGCCAAGAACGACAGATCTTTGGGAGAGCAGACCAGTGTCTTCGTCCATTGGGCCATGAAATCAAAAACTCAAGCTGAAATGCATGACTGAAAATTGATGACTTGATGACACAAATTGACTCTCACTCAACTAAAGACTGACTCGATACTTAAACACAATTGACAAACTGGAAAAGATGCTCAAATTAGAGCTTATTCAATACAACCTACTCTAATTGTTCTTTTCACCACCTGATCAAGTGTAATGGAACAGCCAATGCAACCATGTAAGCATCTTGGCTGATATCTTAATTCTCCACAAGTGCTTGCTTATGAACAACGAGGAATAACTACTGAAAGGCAACTCCCATGGAAAATTTGAACCAAGTGGACTACTGATAAACTTGCAAAGCATGAATTGACTGGATGACTGCAAGAATACTATGAAAGGATCTTCATAAACATAGCTACTGATTTCCATTAACACATCACTGCTCTGATCCAGATAATCTCCATACCTTAATCTTAAACTTTTCGTCACATTTGCGGTGCTTTTCTTTGGTGATTGCAGCAAGCTGTCAAAAGGATCCTGAATTTCGTGAATAACCAAACACTGTTGCTGATTACAAACTGAACAAAAGCCTCCTTTATCAATCTCCTCATATGACTGCAAACCTTGAAATGAGCTTTGTAATGAAAAATATGTTAAACAAGAGAATAAAGGCGACCTTTGAATCAGATTATCATCAACATTCTTTTTTGGCACATGGTTAGCTAATGGAGGAAAATTTTTAAAGCAAACATCATCCAACACATGAGCAATGGGATCATCAAAAACTTGAGAAGACTGTTGCAATGTATCCATTGAAACTGCCTGACATCCTACTGGCTTTTCATCTTTTTCTTGAGAGATTTTATGAAGATTCTGCCTTATAAACTGAAATGCTTCGAAACAGAAGGGTATAGAATTTTCCTGCATCATCAAATCATGTATTTCATCTTCCACACCTTCATCTGTAATCTGACCTTCAATTTCATTTGGTGGCTGCAAATCTGATGCTACAGGCTACTCAAGAATTTCGCTATCTGTCTCATCCTCAACATTAACACTGAGAGATTGCTGATTTCTTATAGGCTGCTCATTTGAAGATTTACTATGCAATTTGTTCTTCAAAAACTGAAATGATTCAAAACAAAATGGTACAGAGTCACCTTGTATCATTTGATCACATGTACCAGCTTCCATGTCATCATCTGCAACTTGAAAATCAATGGCTTTCGAGGGCTGAAAATCTGAATATGAGAAATCTTGAACAAGGTTTTCATTACCCTCAAGATGGTCCAGATCAAGGCTTGTTGGCAGTTGATTTCTGATTGCACGGTAGTTGTCTTTGATGAACTGAAATGAATCAAAACAAAAAGGAAAAGATCCTTTACTTACTTCAAAATTTTCTGCACTTTCCTCATCATTGTCATAGCTGATATGCATCGGTTGATCACTGTACTCAAGCTGTTGAAAGTGAACTTCCTCCTCGCACAAACTAGCTGCTGATTTGTCTGCAAGATTAGCTTCTGTTTGGAGAACATAATCATCATCATACTGATCAAACTGAGGCAAATCATCCGTATACAACACGTCATCAAGCATACATGTCATATCAACAGCTCTCTCTTCTTCAAGATGATCTATAAAGCAATCACTATGACAACCAGAATAAGAAACAAAATGTTTTGGATCAGCAACTTGTTCTTCTTCAATCAGCGAGCCATGGGCTTGAACATTATACTCATTCCTTGTGGTGTTCTTTTGCATCATCTCTTCTACTGCACTTACCAACATGTCAAGCTTTACCTCTAAAGATGTTGATTTCTCCGGATCCATGTTTTTCATCTCTTCTTCCTTCAACCTTGCCCTCAAGATCAGCAAATGAGCCTCTACATTCACTGCCTTGTTCTGCATCTCATGAAGTGTTGAAATATTCTTTTCTCTCAGCTGAAACTCCATTTCTGGATCAAAGGCACCCGGGTAGTGCAAGAGAGAAGATCTAGGAGAAGGTCTTATATCAGCTGGCATCGAAAAATATACTTGGTTAAATCTGGCAGAAAATTGTTGTACTGTCTCCCCTGGCATTCTTTTCAGCTGATTATACTCTTCTATAATCAAGAAAATGTTCTGTCCGATCACCCACCTGTCAAGGAAAACTTTGACAAACTGCTGGAAATCTAATATGCTCGCATCAGGCAGGGCTTTGAACCAACTCTTCACTTGGCCTTGTAAAGAAAGAGCAAAAAGTCTGATACTAACATCTTCATCATCAACTTCAAAAAGATCTAGAAAAGTCTCAACATTTTGCACATGTTGCTCAGCGTTGACATTGTTACATTCACCATCAAATCTTGGTAGATATAGGTCATAATTTGCAGGGAAAGCATGAAGAACAGAAGGTAAAGCAAGAGGTTTGTACCGATATGGAATTTTACAAGGTGTAGGGGTATGTACAAGAGCTGTGGGATCAGTTTTGTTTTCTTTAGGCTCATCACTCTGAAGAGAGTCATCATAATATGTGGGAAAATTAAGGAGACCAGGATCAAAGGGAAACTCAGCATTTACACTTTTTGAATAGGTCGAATGAAGATTTTGATCACCTTTATCATACAACAAATTCTGAAAAAATTTCAGGACGGCTTCAAGAACAACGAAGAAGTAATTGACAAGAAAGTAGACTAGATCCTGAATACCATTCCACTTTAGATACCTGAACTTTGTGTAAGATCCTTCCATTTTCTCAGAGAAAGAGTCAGTCCTCCAGTGGAGTCTCTACAGGAGTCACCAGGTGAATGATTTTAGCCTTCTTATGTCGGATCGTTGTCCACCATCAACCATCAGATCTGATCTTGATACATATACTGGGGGAATTTGCAAATCAAGGAGCACATTCACAAGCTAAACCGGAGGTCGACTGAAGCAGTGTTTATCTACTATGCACTCGCAGAGCAACAGCAGTTCGAAGGCTACCTGGTGTGACTTCAGACTCTGTCTGTAGCTTATAGAACAAATAAAATCAACAAGCAAACCAATTCTTCCCCAGTATGGTCGCCACTATGTTAGCGCTCAAATCTACCTTAGGCTAAAATAAGGTAAAACTCAAGGCTACATCAAACCACGCTCAGCCTCGTAGCTAGCCCTACGAGGAAAGGAGAGGGCTCTCTCCAGGTCTATCTCGGCAAAAGGTCTTCAAAGGGGCTGAGATGAATTATAATGAATGCTGATTTGAGGCTAGTAAAGAGATAGGAAAGTTTGATTTTGATTTTTTGGGTTTTTGTTGAAAAAATGGGAAAAACAATTTTGGGTCCGGGGATAAGGCCAGATCTTTGCAGAATTCGAGTTGGGGCAAGATAGGCAGTAGTCTTGATGCTTTTGATCAGGTGTATGGATGGATCAGAATGACGAGGGGCTAAAGAGGGCAAGGGCGAACATGGATCCTCTCCAAACAGGCGAAAACATGTAAAACTAAACAAATTTAAAGGCAGAGCACTGGAAACAATGGATTCAACCTCATTTACTCATTCATTTAGTTTCAAAAGCATAAGAAGGGAATGGCATACATAAAACATGAAAGAAATTACAATAAACTGAGAGATAACACCATCAAGAACTGAAAGCCACAATAATCTCAACAGGTGCTGCAAAACCTCTGATCTTTCCTTAGCCAAAATATGAAAAATATGTACAATAGTGTGCCAAACTTTTCCCAAGAGTCCAACCTGTCCAACCCCTGAAAATGATTGAGAAATTACATCATATAGGCCATCCTAACCCCTTTCCATGCCTCTAGGGGTCAAATTCCTCCTTCTAGGAGCAGTTTCAACTAATTCTAAACAAGGAGCTAGAATATAGGTAGCCAAACAACTTGCCTCTAAAAGGAAGGAAACTGATTCTTTCACTTGATTTTTACTTTTTTAGGAGTGAATCATCTAGAATAGGTAAAAGTGAGTCAAAGTTACATGCCAACCATAAAATTACATCAAGATAACTCAAAAATTACACCCACAAGCAAAACTGGTCCAACTGGCCGAAATCCTGAGCTGGAAGATGAAAAATGGACCAAAAATCTCTATGCGTAGCGCGCCTGAGCTCTATGCATAGCGCGCCTTTCAGTCTACTTTTGGGGCACTTCCCGAAGTCCAAATTGAGCTCATGATATCTCGTTGGAAAGCCCTGGATGTTGGCTATCCAACCCAAGTGGAATTTTTCAATTTAGAGCTCATTTGCCCCTCCAAAAATTCATTCTCCCAAAAGTACTTCCTGCTGGTGCAAAAGGTGGCAGAAAGGTGATTTTCATGGTGTTTTTTGCCCTTTTGATCATCCAGAACTTGATGAAATGCTTTGGTCCAACTGGAGCATGCATAAATTACCATGAAAAATCCAAAAATATAAATTTTTCCTCCAGCAAGTGTCCCAATCATAAGCGAGCGCGTCGACGCGCTACGTGTTGTGCTGAAAAATCTGTGTTAAGGCATAAAAAATCACAATTGACAAAATTTTCTCCAAATTCCTTGAAATTTGGACTGAGTGTCCTCTGTCATATGCAATGTTGGGCCAAGGAAGCGTCCGCCAAGATTCGGAGTCGATCATGCCCTTTTTCCTCCTCGATGCTTTTCTACAACTTGACCTTCAAGTTCCTGATTTCTTGCTTTGCAAACCTGAGTGAGCGCCCAAGTAATGGTATGTCATGTTCCTCAAGCTGTTCTTCTCTTGGTTGGCCTCCTAGACACATGTAACTCTCTGGTCTCGATCATAGAAGTAGCCGCGTCTCCATGGTATCTATGCAAGGTGTATGTTGATTTTTTCCTCAATTGCCAAAATATGTGCCAAAACCAAATGAGGGACTGTGGGAAATAGGGCAGTGAGGATAATTGGGTTCAATGGAGATTTGTCAAGTGAATCTATAGTGTGAGGACAGTCACTTTGACCGTTTTGGGAAACTTGGGATTTGAGGAAATTTACAAGTGCTATTGGGAATGGGAATGAGATGGTATGAATGAGCTTTAGGAGCAAATGGCTTTTAGAGATGTAAGGAGATAAGAAAAGGGATGAGTGTAGTGGTGAGATAAATAGTGAGGGGAGGAATAAACAAAGTGAGGAATGGATTTTTTGACACCAAATTATTTTTATAATACCAACTCAAAACCTTAAGGAGGCATTTCTTCAACAAGATGATAGAGTTGGTTTTTGGCATTTTAAATTCTCATGATCAATCACACAACCAACAACAAGCATGAGTTATGGAAATTACAAGGTCACTTGAACTTACTTAGAGCAAAATTTATGAAACCAATACAAAAATATGGAAGCAAATGGAAAAAATTTGAGTCTCAGCTCTACGCGCCGCGCGCCAGCCCAACGCGTAGCGCGCTGATCCAACACACAATTTGGCTTCAAAACTCATTTTTTTCACTTCCTTGATGTGTCTTGGCTTTTTCTGATGTTCAAACATGGAAAAACCAAGCAAATTTGATGTTGGAGAGAAATGGAATTTTTTTGTGTGTTTCAGCTCAATGCACCGCGCCATAAATAGCGCATTTTTCAAGAGGCTTTTGGAGGCCTTCCCGGTGTCCAAATTGGGCATGTGCTAGCGCGTTGGAAAGCTCTTGGAGTCTACTTTCCAACTCAAGTGGAATTTTTCAATTTGGAGTTCATTTACCCCTAGAGTCATTTTACAGCTTGTTCATGCTTCAGTTGTGCCTAGGTAAGGTCCATTTCCCTCTCCTAGGGTTTTGGAGGTAATTTCTCTTGGATGGTCAAATCATTAGAAAAACTTGTATCCTGATGTTCATACACCTTCCCCTATCATTAATGTACCTTATTAAACACTTTCCATCACTGAGATCCCCCAAATTCCTCATTTTTGCACAAACCCTAGTTTCTTGCCACAACTTGGCAATTTTCTAGGCTAGGCCTGTGTTTTGCCCTTTTGGACCCCTTCCCCTCACTCAATCTCCGAGATTCCACTTTCCCCTACTTCCTAACATCCCTCCCTACTTCCTAAAATTTCCCCAAGAATTTAGAAGCCCCTTATCCCCTTCATTTCGATTCATTTCGACAAATCCCTTGTTCCACCCATCGGGATAGGTTTCACTCAAATCGTGTTTCTGAGCAATAAAAGATGAATTTGGGAAAACTGAGAGAGGTTTTTGTTCACAGCATGCCAAGGAAGAAAAACCTCCTTCACTTTTTACACAGGTGTAATGGTTTTGGAGAAATTTCAAGAATACCGTTGCCTCAGGAGAATTGATGCACCTGCAGGAAGTAGTGTTGGGAGATTTTATTTTTGACAGGGTAAATGATCAAAATCTTCATTCGACCTATTCAAAAAGTGTAAATGTTGAGTTTCCCTTATATCCTGGTCTCCTTACTTTTCCCGCATCTTATGATGACTCTCTTCAGAGTGATGAGCCTAAAGAAAACAAAACTGATCCCGCATCTCTTGTACATACCCCTACACCTTGTAAAATTCCAGATCGGTACAAACCTCTTGCTTTACCTTCTGTTCTTCATGCTTTCCCTGCAAATTATGACCTATATCTACCAAGATTTGATGGTGAATGTAACAATGTCAACGCTGAGCAACATGTGCAAAATTTTGAGACAATTTCAGCTGAGTGTACCATCATTCAGAGGGCTATCATCATCATGTCAGGTTCCAAAGAGTCATTTTACAGCTTGTTCATGCTTCAGTTGTGCCTAGGTAAGGTCCATTTCCCTCTCCTAGGGTTTTGGAGGTAATTTCTTTTGGATGGTCAAATCATTAGAAAAAATTGTATCCTGATGTTCATACACCTTCCCCTATCATTAATGTACCTTATTAAACACTTCCCATCACTGAGATCTCCCAAATTCTTCATTTTTGCACAAACCCTAGTTTCTTGCCACAACTTGGCAATTTTCTAGGCTAGGCCTGTGTTTTTCCCTTTTGGACCCCTTCCCCTCACTCAATCTCTGAGATTCCACTTTCCCCTACTTCCTAACATCCCTCCCTACTTCCCAAAATTTCCCCAAGAATTTAGAAGCCCCTTATCCCCTTCATTTCGATTCATTTCGACAAATCCCTTGTTCCCCCATCGGGATAGGTTTCAATAAAATCATGTTTCTGAGAAATAAAAGATGAATTTTGGAAAACTGAGAGCGGTTTTTGTCCACAACATACCAAGGAAGAAAAACCTCCTTCACTTTTTACACATGTGTAACGGTTTTGGAGAAATGTCAATAATACCGTTGCCTCAGGAGAATTGATGCACCTGCAACAAGTAGTGTTGGGAGATTTTATTTTTGACAGGGTAAATGAACTCAAAATTGAAAAATTCCACTTGATTTAGAAATTAGACTCCAAGAAATTTCCAACGAGCTATCACACACCCAATTTTGACACCAGGAAGGCCTCCAAAATCCTCCTGCAAAATGTGCTATTTATGGCGCGGTGCATTGAGCTGAAACACAAAAAAATTTGCCATTTCTCTCCAACATCAAATTTTCTTGGTTTTTCCATGTTTGAACATCAGAAAAAGCCAAGACACATCAAGGAAGTGAAAAAAATGAGTTTTGAATCCAAATTGTGTGTTGGATCAGCGCGCTACGCGTTGGGCTGGCGCGCTATGCGTTGGGTTGGCCCGCGGCGCGTAGAGCTGAGACTCAAATTTTTTCCATTTGCTTCCAGATTTTTGTATTGGTTTCATCAATTTTGCTCTAAGTAAGTTCAAGTGACATTTTAATTGCAATAAATCATGCTTGTTGTTGGTTGTGTGATTGATCATGAGAATTTAAAATGCCAAAAACCAACTCTATCATCTTGTTGAAGAAATGCCTCCTTAAGGTTTTGAGTTGGTATTATAAAAATAATTTGGTGTCAAAAACTCCATTCCTCACTTTTTTTATTCCTCCCCTCACTATTTATCTCACCACTACACTCATCCCTTTTCTTATCTCCTTACATCTCTAAAATCCATTTGCTCCTAAAGCTCATTCATACCATCTCATTCCCATTCCCAATAGCACTTGTAAATTTCCTCAAATCCCAAGTTTCCCAAAACGGTCAAAGTGACTATCCTCACACTGTAGATTCACTTGAAAAAGCTCCATTGAACCCAATTATCCTCACTGCCCTATTTCCCACAGTCCCTCATTTGGTTTTGGCACATATTTTGGCAATTGAGGAAAAAATCAACATACACCTTGCATAGATACCATGGAGACGTGGCTACTTCTATGATCGAGACCATAGAGTTACATGTGTCTAGGAGGCCAACCAAGAAAAGAACAGCTTGAGGAACATGACATACCATTACTTGGGCGCTCACTCAGGTTTGCAAAGCAAGAAATCAGGAACTTGAAGGTCAAGTTGTAGAAAAGCATCGAGGAGGCAAAAGGGCATGATCGAATTTGAATCTTGGCGAATGCTTCCTTGGCCCAACATTGCATATGACAGAGGACACTCAGTCCAAATTTCAAGGAATTTGAAGAATTTTTTGTCATTTTGGAAAATTTTGGTCTCAAAACAGGTTTTTCAGCCCAACGCGTAGCGCGTCGACGCGCTCGCTTATGATTGGGACAGTTGCTGGAGGAAAACTTTATATTTTTGGGTTTTTCATGGTAAGTTATGCATGCTCCAGTAGGACCAAAGCATTTCACCAAGTTCTGGATGATCAAAAGGGCAAAAAACACCATGAAAATCACCTTTCTGCCACCTTTTGCACCAGCAGGAAGTACTTCTGGGAGAATGAAGTTTTGGAGGGGAAAATGAGCTCCAAATTGAAAAATTACACTTGGGTTGGATAGCCAACACCCAGGGCTTTCCAACAAGCTATCACACGCCCAATTTAGACTCCGGTAAGTGCCCCAAAAGCAGGCTGAAAGGCGCGCTATGCATAGAGCTCAGGCGCGCTACGCATAGAGATTTTTGGTCCATTTTTCATCTTCCAGCTCAGGATTTCGGCCAGTTGGACAAGTTTTGCTTGTGGGTGTAATTTTTGAGTTATATTGATGTAATTTTATGGTTGGAATGTAACTTGGACTTACTTTTACCTATTCTAGATGATTCACTCCTAAAAAAGTAAAAATCAAGTGAAAGAATCAGTTTCCTTCCTTTTAGAGGCAAGTTGTTTGGCTGCCTATATTCTAGCTCCTTGTTTAGAATTAGTTGAAACTTCTCCTAGAAGGAGGAATTCGACCCTTAGAGGCATGGAAAGCGGTTAGTATGGTCTATATGATGTAATGTCTCAATCATTTTCAGGGGTTGGATAGGTTGGACTCTTGGGAAAAGTTTGGCACACTATTGTACATATTTTTCATATTTTGGCTAAGGAAAGATCAGAGGTTTTGCAGCACTTGTTGGGATTCTTGTGGCTTTCAGTTCTTGATGGTGTTATCTCTCATTTTATTGTAATTTCTTTCATGTTTGATGTATGCCATTCCCTTCTTATGCTTCTGAAACTAAATGAATGAGTAAATGAGGTTGAATCCATTGTTTCCAGTGCTCTGCCTTTAAATTTGTTTAGTTTTACATGTTTTCGCATGTTTGGAGAGGATCCATGTTCTCCCTTGCCCTCTTCATCCCCTCGTCATTCTGATCCATGCATACACCTGATCAAAAGCATCAATACTACTGCCTATCTTGCCCCAACTCGAATTCTGCAAAGATCTGGCCTTATCCCCAGACCCAAAATTGTTTTTCCCATTTTTTCAACAAAAACCAAAAAATTCAAAATCAAACTTTCCTATCTCTTTACTAGCCTAAAATCAACATTCATTATAAGTCATCTCAGCCCCTTTGAATACCTTTTGCCGAGATAGACCCGGAGAGAGCCCTCTCCTGTCCTCGTAGGGCTAGCTACGAGGCTGAGCGTGGTTTGATGTAGCCTTGAGTTTTACCTTATTTCAGCCTAAGGTAGATTTGAGCGCTAACATGTCCCTCGTATTCAGAATGGCATTGCAGATGCACTTGCAAAAGTAGCAAGTAATTTGAAAATTCTGATGAACTCAAGCAAAAAATTTGAAATTTATGTGAAGCATCGTCCGACTGTCCCTGGCAATCAAAGGTATTGGAAAGTGTTTCAAGATGACAAATAAATTGATGAACTTATGCAAAATGAAGGTAAATTCAAAGACACTTCTATTGATGGGGAGAATGATGATGGCAAAGAGGATGTACAAGTCAATCAGATGGAAGTTCTGCAGCTGAAGGATAATGTCCTTCCTAAATGTCTAATACCTTTAGAGGAGATTTTCGACCAAGATGATGTAGCTAGAAAACCAACCTTGCGGCCAACAGAGAAAGGAGTTGAGGATGTGAACATTGGATCAACAAAAAAATTCTAAAATGGTGAAATTTTCTAAGTCATTGCCTCCACAGGTAAAGGAAAAGTATATCAGTTTATTGTCTTCCTTTGCTGATGTATTTGCTTGGGACTATTCAGATTTGAAGACATATGATACCAACATAATTCAGCATACCATTCCAATCAAGCCAAATCAAAAGCCCTTTCGACAGAAGTTGAGAAGAATAAATCCAAAGTTGCTGCCCTCAATAGAGAAGGAAGTGAATTGTTTATACAAAGCTGGCATCATCGTCCCCATAAGATTTTCATATTGGATTTCTAATTTGGTGCCCGTGCGCAAGAAAACAGGTGAGATTCTCTTATGCATTGATTTTAGGAATCTGAATAAAGTATCTTTGAAATATAACTATCCATTGCCTAAAATGGATCACATACTTCAGCGAGTAGTTGGAGCATCCCGCATGTCGCTACTCGATGGTTATTCTGGTTATAACCAAATTCTGGTCCACGAGGATGATAGAGATAAAACAACGTTCACCACTTCGTGTGGAACTTTTCATTATGCTAAAATGCCTTTCAGTTTGAATAATGCTAGTGCAACCTTTCAGCGAGCGATGGATATGGAATTTGCGAATGAAAAAGATGTCTTTATGGTTGTGTATCTTGATGATTTGACGGTTTTTTCTAATTCAGATGAAGAGCACCTTTATCATTTGAAAATTGTATTTCAGCGGTGTAGAAAATATGGTGTATCTCTCAATCCAAAGAAGAGTTTGTTTGCCATGGATGAGGGCAATCTTCTCGGTCATATTATATCAAAGGATTGCATCTGCATTGATCCAAATCGAGTAGAAGCTATTCAGAAAATTGATCTTCCCCAGAATAAAAAGGAGATCCAATCATTCAATGGTAAGATGAATTTCTTACGTCGTTTTGTGCCCAATCTTGCAGAACATTTAAGGGAAATCACAAACATGCTCAAGAAAGATAGTGTAGTGAAGTGGACTGAGGAAGCAGTAAAGTCTTTCAATTTGGTGAAATTGGCTCTTTCTTCAGCTCCAGTTTTGATCAGCCCGGACTATACTCAGGATTTTATTTTGTTTTCATTTGCCTCGGATCATGCTATGGCAGCAGTCTTGATGCAGAAAAGAGATCAACTTGAGAAACCAATTTCTTTTTTCAGCCGAACCATAAGAGATGCAGCCTTAAAGTATAATATTATTGAAAAGAAAGCTCTTGCTTTAGTAAAAGCATTGAAATATTTCCGAGTATATATTCTTCATTCTCACATTCTCGATTATGTTCCTAATGCTGCTGTTAAAGAATTCTTGTGCAAACAGATCCAGAAGGGAGACAGGGCAAATGGATTGCTGCCTTGTTGGAATATGACGTGGATATCAAGCCTACAAAGCTTATCAAAGGACAGGGGCTAGCTAAGCTAATGGTTGAGTCAAACTTGCATGCTTTGGAAATTAATCTTATTGCTGCTATGTCTGAAGAAAATGAAGAAATTTTGCCTGTTCAGGTATCAGAAATTTTTGTTCTTTCTCCTTGGTACTCAGACATTGTTTACGTGCTCCAAAATCTGTCACCACCACCTAGAATGGCTAAAAAAAAAAGTAGGACACTGAAATTGAAGGCTGCTAAGTTTTGCATTATGAATAATGCGCTTTATTAGAAAGATCCCAGTGGTCTCTTGCTAAATTTTTTGGTTGAAGAAGAGGAAAAACAGGTTATGAAAGACTTTCATAAGGGATATTGCAGAGGTCACCTTTTCTGGAAAACAACGGCCAACAAAATTTTGAGAGCAGGATATTATTGGCCGACTCTCTTTGCTGATGTGTACAAAACAGTTAAAAGCTGTCATGAATGTCAGATTTTTGAAGGAAGGAGAAAATTGCAGCCTTTACTGCTCAAGCCCATTGAAGTAAGTGCTCCTTTTCAGTAGTGGGGTTTGGATTTCATTGGTGAAATCCATCCTGCTTCTTCAGTGCAGGATAATTGGATCCTTACAGTGACGAATTATTTTACTAAATGGATTGAGGCGATTCCCACGAGGCAGGCCACGGATTCGGTAATAATTTCATTTCTTGAGAACAATATTTTGTCTCGTTTTGGCTGTCCAAATAAGTTGATCACTGATAATGAAACAGCTTTCAAATCTAAAAGAATGATTGATTTTTTTAATAAGTATCAAATCAATTTGGGGCACTCAACCGCTTATCATCCACAAGGCAATGGATTGGCCGAATATTCAAATAAATCCTTGGTCAATATTATCAAAAAGCTGCTGGAAATAAACAAGAAAAGTTGGCATAAGAAGTTGGTTAATGCAATTTGGGCAGACAGAGTGAGTCAAAAGAAATCTATAGGAATGTCTCCTTTTGAGCTCGTGTATGGTGTTGACACGGTATTCCCTACCTCTCTCGCAGTTCCAATGGTTAAACTTCTGCAAGAAGATGGCAGTGAAGATGGTCATATGCAATGGAGGATAAATCAAATGATCCATTTACAGTAGACTAGAGATGAGGTTTTTCAAAACACTTTCAAGCTGCAAGAGAGAATCAAGAAGATATATGATCGAGAGGCAAAGGCAGACAAGTTTCAATTAGAAGAAGTGGTGCTGAAATGGGATGCAAGAAATGAAGATAAACGTAAGCATGGCAAGTTCAAAAATCTTTGGAAAGGACCTTTCAGAATTGCTGCATATTGAGGCCAAAATGATTTCCTTTTGAAAGAAATGAATGGAGAAGATTGTCTAGGAGGGCCAGTCAATGGTCGGCTACTCAAGCGGTATCATTTTTGAAATGTTTTCTGTTGTCATATATATCATTGCACATACCGGTTTGTTTAAGTTTCATTGCAAGTGTGTGCTGTCATCATTATTTCAATTTGGGGCCTGAGGTGAAAGCTATAAAACTGAAGGTTAATTCCAGTTTTGGTTTAGTTTGTTGAGTTAGGTATTTCAGTCATTTTTGGTTTCGAAATTGAGTTAGTTTTGAGTCAGTTTTCAATTCTGAAAATGAGTCAAGAGTCTTGCTTTGGTTTGTCGAAGTTATTGATTCCATAGCCCAATGGAACGAAGGCACTGCCTACTTTCCTAGAGATCTGTAGTTCTTGGCACCCCCAAGGAGCTACCATCACCATTGGAGCCAATGTTAGTGTTGGTATCTTCATCCCTCCGTCAGTGATCAAAATCCTCTTATTGCATTTCATATTAGGTGTCTCATTTGGTCAGCTGCATTCCATTAGGAGCATGGATTATCTAACGGTAGTGGCTTGTCCTGAGATTTTTTCCCTCATATCCTTTACCTGCTGGCCCATTCCCTTTCATTAAGATCATTTGCAGTCACTGTTTGTCTCATGGTTTGCAAGAGTCATTTTTTTTTTAGAGGTCAGTCCCATTAGGTCTAGGGTTTCATTAATAAGGTCTTCAAAATCTCCAATAATGGTCAGCAGGCACATGAGAAGTTTGAAATAAGGATTCAGTACTAAAAATTTCATTGTCATATGCTTATTAATGTATTTTTCTTCAAAACTCTGTTTTGAAGAAAAATAGAGCATTCCATATTTATGTATAAATGTAATGTGATTTCAAGTTTTTTCAGTTGTAATAATACTTTCACTGGAAACCCTGGTCGCCTTTGTCAAAGCTCCAGCCATCCATTCCCTGCAGGACAAACATAAAGCTCATCATTCAATTAAAAAGCCAAATGAAGCAAAACAGAGTTTTTTTTTTTTAAATGTCAAAGTCTGAAACATTGCAAAGTGGGTTTTTTGAAAAGAAGAATCAAAATCCTTGGCATATAAAACATTTTCATCTTTCCAAAGTTCATTTGTATGCCAAGAAGACAGCAGTGAGCAAAGGAGAATTTGTGAAGAGCAAAGCAAACAGTTTGAAGGCAAAAATTTTGCAAGTTCAGTCGCACGACACATTGGTTGGGTGTCGCGATGAATTGGGCAGGCGCGACGCATTGGGTCGGCCCCCACTGTGTTGAATTTTCTCTTGCGTGATGCATTGAAGCCGCGCGCCGCACTGGGTTTGTTGCACGACGCATAGGGCCGCAAGCAGTTTCATTGCCATTCCTTTCAAAATTTCAAATCAGCTCAGTCCCTCTTTGTCCAAGTAAGTCAAGTGAACTCTCCATTGCCAATGAACATGGTCTTGTGATATTTATGAGGATTTAAATACAAAAAATCAAACCCTATTTGTTTGTGCAAGGATTGTTTTCTTAGGGTTTCAAAATTGGTTTTGTATCTATCATTCCCACTTCCCCACCTTGTTATTCCCTCATCACTGTTAATCTTGTTACATCAATCCCATTTCCCTATTCCCTCATATCCGTAAAGCACTTATTCCCTATCCCAATTCCCATTATCCCACATCCCAATTATAAATTTCCCAAACCCCAATGTTATTCCAAAAAACCTAATGACTGTCCCTAAACTCTCCAATTGACAAGTTTCACTTGGAAATATTCCATCATCTCCCATACCCTATCCCTCCATAGTCCCTCACTTGTTATCACATATTTGGCAACAAAACCAGAGACATAAAACTTCTCATATACATCCAAGACAACACAGACTTTGGAAATCATGGAGACAGATGCTTCTTATGACTGAGACAGTGACTCCACAACTAAATTGCATGCACCTAGGAGGCCTCATAAGAGTGCCAGACATGTGAGGGAGGAGCCTACTTCATTAGCTGAGTTACAGGCCTGTCCTTTAGCTATTTCATGTTTCCAACAGTAGTCATGTTATCAATTTTGTGAAATGGTTGCTAGGGTCCATCACCATCAAGAGCTGGCCCGTTTGTTTGTGTTGCATTTACATGATGGTCAAGTCACCCTTGCAGGTGTGACATTCACTTTAACACCTGAAACTATCTCTCAAGCAACCGGAATACCAAATGTTGGAGAATAATGGAACAAAAGGCAGTAGGTTGAAAGGGTACACTATGAGCCATATATCAAGCCTAGTTTTGTGAGACAACTCAACATATTTTTTCCCTTCTGGTTCCTAAAGGATTCATATGCTCCTCTGATGAAACTTATTATCAAATATTTCATTTGTGAAGGTCGGTTTTCACGTCTTTATGCCTATCATATCAGGTTGCTAATGCATTTTACCAGGGTGAGGATGATGAACCTCCCTTATTTCATGTGCCAAAATATTGAGAAGATGACCACTCTCGTGTAAAGGAAAACTCCTGAGCAGCAATATAGCAGTATCTATCACTTTGCACTCATCAAAATTGTGGTTACGCATCAGCTCAGCTTGCAGGGTATTGCATGGGAGGATTTCATTTCTAATGATTTCTTCACAGCTTCTCAGGTGCCTTTGGAGGTTTTTCAAGAGGCAGGTGAACCTTCATATCAGCATGAGGGTCAGGAGACAGAGACTGCTAGTGTGCCGGTGTATGTCACCTATCAGAAAGGTACTAGAGTTTTGTTTGCAGCAGCCAGGCGAGTATTATCTCCACCTGGGGTGGAAGGGGTCTCTCTTCGATCATCAGCAACACAGGTACAGGTTTAGGACAAGGGTAAGAGGCGCATGCAGGATGAGGGGCCTTCAAGTGAGCAGGAGACTGACTTCATCCTCATTCAGGATGATGACACTGATTTGGGCCCACAAAGCTCAAAGTTCAGGGAGGTCATTCAGGAGCAGAAGACGGAGATAAGTACTTTGACCCACAAACTAGAAAGAGCCTAGTGGATTATAAAATACCTTGAGCAGTGAAACAAATAGTTGGAATATTAGAAAACTATCATGGAGTTGCAAAATATACGTGAGAACTGGCAAGCTGCCCTAAGGAGCCAAACCGAGATGACATCCATTGAGCAAGAGATTGAAGCTGATTGAGAAACTTGGCTTGAAAGGTTCAATATTCATTTGGAGAAGCTGTTGGAGAAGGCCAATAAGGAAAATAACATGTTGAGGCACATGAAGAATCATTATTGGGCAAGAAATCATGTTTTCAAGGCACGAATCAAGATCCTGAAGGCTAAGTTGAAGAGGGCATTAAGGCGTCAGAAAAGGCAAGCTAGACTTCAGATTTTGGCTGAAGCTTCCTTGGCCCAGCATAGTGCATGATGGAGGACACTCAACCCAAATTTCAAGAAATTTGGGACATTTTTTACAAATTTTGATTTTTTTGGCCTAAAAACAGATTTTTCAGCTCAACGCGTTGCGCCACTTGGCGCGCTCTTATGATTGGGAGTTCCTCTTGGGTAAAAATTTGTATTTTTGGATTTTTCATGAAAATGTATGCATGCCTACATATGGACAAGATATTTTGACAATTTTTGGGCTTCCAGAAGGGTCAAAAACACCCTAAAAATGACCTTTCTACCCCTTTTTGGACACACAGGAAGCAGTGTTGGGAAAAGTCAATTTTGGAGGGGCAAATGGAAACTAAATTTAGAAATTCCACTTGTGTTGGAAAGTATATAGGTAGAGATTTCCAACGAGCTATCCTATGCTCAATTTGGACATCAGAAATTCCTTCAAAATAGGCTCCAAACTGGCGCGACGCATAGAGAATTCAGGCGTGGCGCATTGGGGATTTTGGCTCATTTTTCACTCAGTAACTCTGTTTTTCGCCTATTTTTGGCTAGTTTGACTTTCTTGCTTCCACATGTAAAAATATTGATGTAATTTGATGTAATTTGATGGGTCTAGATGTAATTTTTTCAAATTTTTACTCATGGAGGTAGATTCATCCCTCAAAAGGTGAAATGCAACTGAATGAATCAGTTTCCTATCTTATAAAGGCAAGCTGTTCCACTGCCTATTTTCCAGTTATTAGTTTAGATCTTGTTGAAACAGCTCCTGAACTTGTGAGCTCGACCCCTAGAGGCATGGGGATGAGTTATGCCTGTCTATATCTTGTAGTTTTTCAGTTATTTGCATGGTTGGACACTTGGGATTGCTTTGAGCTTCATTGTACATTTCATCTCTACAGTTTGGAAAAGGAATAGACCAGGGTTTGTAGCACTCCTTGGGATTCATGTGGCTCTTTTTTTTATGATTTGTTTCTCTCTATTAATGTAAGTTTACTGGTGCTTTATGTGTATCATCTTCCCTCTTACTTCTTCTTAAGTTAAATAAACAAAGATAAAGGTGGAATTCATTAGATTTGCAGTGCTCTACCTTGAGTTTTGTTTAATTTTCTATGTTTTCAACTGTCTGAAGAGGATTCTTGAAATTCTCTTGCCCTCTTCAGCTCCTCACTAGTTTGAACTATCCATTTCATTCAAATTTGAAGTGTCAAAACAATTGCCTACCTTGCACCATTCATCTCTCTGCAAAACTGATCATTCCCCAGACCCAAAATCTACCCTTCCCTTTGATCCAACAAACACCCTCAAAATAAAATGAAACTCTTTTACATATATACCTAGCCTAAAATCAGAATTTATTCAAGTCATCTCAAGCCTCACTGATCATTTTTTGCGAGATTGACAAGGAGAGAGCCCTCTCCTGATCTGGTAGGTCTAGCTACCAGATTAAGCGTGGTTTGATGTTACCCTAGACTCTGCCTTCCTTCAGCCTGAGGTAGATTTAGGCCATAACAGGACCAACATGTATGATGGAGATAACCCTTATTTTCATGTCTTTGGACAAATGTGGTGTTATTCTTATGCTCAACTGATTTATAATTCCATTTACTACCTCATAGTAGATGAGCAAACAAGCATAGCTAGCAATGTGTTGGGAGACAACTTGCCACATGATGTTCTAAAACAACAGTTGGTAAAATTGTGCTATATCCACTGGAGAAACCATTGGTACCATCCAAATTTTCACATAACCTTCAACATTTTTCTGATTTGGATACCATATGGTGATGATGTACCATTCACTTTGTATCGAATGGTTTGGGCTCTTGAAACTAGAGGAGGGGTCTTTGGAGATCGAGTTGTCCTTTTGTATCTTGAGGGCCACATCATTATAGCCCAATATCAGTAGTAGCTCCACACTTTCCATATGTGGATAGATAGACAACATAAGGTAGGCTATTTGGTTTATCAAATTCAGCAATGCAACCCACCTTCTTTGTACGAGCCTAAGGTGGAGGAGATCTTTCATGAGTTTCCATGTTGGAGGGTGACTCATTTTGTATGGATGATAGCTTGAGGTTGGAGACTTCACATGGGAATGATATTTCCCAATATATTTCAGATTTTGTGCCTCAAGAAGGCTTCTAGATAGCACATTTTTGCCTCCATGGGTATTTTACTTCTTCATGATGATAGCTATTTGGGATGGTCACCAAAAGCTAACTTGCATACTTGGGAGGAGGAATTGGGATATTTATTGATGAGACAACATCTTGCTTCTCGAAATATTTTATCATATGAGGATGCTATAGGAGGAGGAAAGGAGGCTCTAAAGTTCTATCCTTGCATTTTCTTGAGGACAAGCAACATTTGGGAGGGAAGGACTGTAATATTCCTAAATTAGCATGCATTTAATTGGAATATTAATTTTTCTCTTATCATTTAGTTAGATGAATAAATGGGTAGGGAAACCCATAAACCTATTTTGTAGGAATAAAATCCCTCTTAATGTGAAAATGGATCATCTTTATAGCTGGATAAATCACCCTCATGTTTGAACAGGGGCTAATGCATGTGGACAAGTTCAATTTTGACCAAGTCAACAATGCTGGTAGGGAGGGAGTCAATCACCAATAGAGACAGTGCAGTGTGAATGGAAGGAAGAATCCATGATAGTGGAAACGCTAATGAGTGGGACCCAAGGTGAGGAGGCTCACATTGTTTATAAGGAGGGCAAGGCAGCCATAGATGGGTATGTTATTGATTATTGATTTTGTGGTCGGTATGACTTCTTGCATTATTCAGTTGTTTAGTTGAGCTTGCAGTGTTGTTTAGCACGGGGTGTTCCCGAGCGGGGATCCCACCTCTTCCTTTGAGGTAGCCTCTAGGAAGAGTATTGTACTATCATTTCCACACATCCGACATTCTGTCCAAGCTTCAATCTTTAGCTACAATGTAGTGTCTATTCAGATTTTTGTTGTGTTGCAGGGTGTTGTAGTGGAGGGTTGGGAAACCTACTTTTTGAGCTAGATTTTCAGGGGAGGAAGAATTATTTTCATTTGTAGGTCAGAAAGGAAGGTCCTTATGCTTTATTTCACATTTTGGCACCAGTCCAACCTATTCCCATCACCAAAATCACAATTTTCCTCTTTGACTACATTATTCTAGAGAGTACTTGCAGTGGGGGTTTCAGTGCTTGATTTGGAGGGTGAGATCTTTAGTGTTGGGATCAACCTTCCACTTGAAGGATCTATTGGAGGATATATATTCATATAGATATAATTTTCATCCATCTCCATCCAGTTATTCAGTTGAAACTGCTATTCAACCCTAGGGTTGCATTCTGGCATTTTGGTATTTTGGGTATTTCCAAAAATCCTTCTCGAGTTCATCTGGAAAGGTGTTTAGGAGTCTAGATCTTCACTCCTAACATTGTTTGAGATATATAATAGCATATATACATTGACCTATCTTTATGCAACATTTTATGCCCTAAAAATGCGTTGTCATGCCTCATGGAACTTGTATAGTAGTATTTCTCATGTATTAGCATATTTTCCTATTGGAGGTGTGTTTCCCATTGCCTGAGTGACTTGATCCTCAAGATATTGTGCTTAAATATTTGCTGATATATATAATAAGATGGTTTTACATTTGTCTCATGTAATGGTGTATTGATTTATTCACTGCTCTTTCTGTTATTGTGTTCACACATTGCTGCTTCCCCATTTGGAAATATTACAAAGACATGATACAGAGAACTGCCCATGATTAGGCACCTATGTCCCATAAATGAAGCAATAGTTGTGCAGATTCTGCTCATCAGTGGGTCATGATGAGCACAACCGCTGAACATTAAACCTGATGTTTGATATGGGAAACCTATATAGGGTGCAGGCTGACCCTTCGACACCTGTATCTCTCTCTGGGTGAGGAGGATCCCCTTCAAGGGGACGGTGAGGAGGGAGAGGCAGAGGCGTAGGTCGAGGAAGAGGGAAAATAATTTTCTACAATTACGAAGATGTTGGAAATTATGCAAGAGATTGCCCAAACCCTGCATGCCAATACTGCAGGTATTGCAGACAGTTCGATCATGTAATTGAAGATTGTCCTGTGCTGATAGTGAAAATGTAGGACAAGCAACAAAGGCCAACACAAAATGTACAATGGGTTAAGGCATAGACGTGTAACGATAGGCCCAGTGTCAATGTAATTACGCGCATCAGCATTTCCACCTAAGGAGCTAAGGAAAAAGGTGTGGTCGAACCAGCGATCAAAAAGGCTACTGACAATAAGGAAATCTTGGACTTGGAGAATTAGACAGAGACCTTCATTGAAGCTAGGAAGTATTTTTCTGAGGAACAAGCATCTACTTCAAGGAATTCTGTGGATCTGAAGGTAGATGAAGTAGTTAAGCCATTCCTTCAAGCATGTATGAAGTTACTGTGCAACAAGAAGGTGTTGGAGAATCCCCAAGCAGAGGTTAAATTTTTAAATAAGCTATATAAGGACAAGAAAAGAACTGTTCAGGAGATGCGTATGACTGCACATATTGGAGAATATGAAATGGATCAATTCATCTTGGATCTAGGATCTGATGCCAATGTCCTTCCCAAAAAAGCATGGAAAAGAATGGGAGAACCTAAATTGGAGTGGTCCACCATCCACTATGTATGGCTAACCAGTAGAATATCATTCCACTAGGAAGGTTGCTGCAGGTTGTGGTAGACATTGCAGCAGTTAAGGTCTATGCATATTTCGAAGTAATCCATATTTTAGATGATGCAGACCCTTACCCTGCGCTCTTAGGTTCGGAATGGGCTATTGATATGGGAGGTATCATAAATATAAAAAGGAGAAGCATGGTCTTGGAGAATGATGGTACGAGGGTAATAGTCCCCTTGGATCCAGCAGAAGGAGAATGATATAAAGAACCAGTGCACGAGGAGGAGGATGTTGATCACATTTACAAACTGACTACCTGGGATGATGATTGGATCAACCCCAAAGCTAAAGGCATGTTATGTTGAGAGAAATACAATGCATGTCTCTCAGACTCGGATGCTGAGATAGAAAATTAGCAGAACCGGTTGCATGATGTATCTACGTTGTGGTGCCTTAAGATCACAAAGAGCTTGCAATGCATCTCCTCAAAGGTAAGATAAATGCCCTAATTTTATGGTTCTGGTAATGCTAAGGAATTTATGAAAGCATTAGAAGGAAATGTCCCTGAAGATCGTATATTTTGGGCCCTTTATTTGGCTATGCACGTGACCCCTGCGTGATGGTGGGAAACCCATAAGGGGTATTTTCAGGACTGGGAGGAATGTCAAAAATTGATGATCCTGCGATTGGAACCTCTAGTCAACCCCCCCATGGAGCTCTTTTCTAGCCGAGGGAACCCGCGCAAACACCTCGCTATTTGGATGGAGGTATGGAATGAAAGGACTTGGAATGAATGGGTCCATATGTTTATTCATTCTTTAAGACCAATCCCCACCATCTGGTATTTAGATGCAGAGATGCACCAATGCTCTCTCCACTAGGGTACAATGACCAAGGATTTCATGATGACATTTGGGCTAGTTGGAGGGATGAAAAATTTGGATGAAGCCATGCAATATATAGATGCTCTTGTCTTTGATGAGTCTTTACCTTAGAAAGAATGCACTGCTCCAGCATGGGATGCACAGATGCAGGATATTGTCGACTGTTGAAATTTTTCAGTAGAATACTATGATGAGGATCCCAAAAATATCACTATCCCAGAGTGAAAATGAGAGCGTGCATTTGAAGGACCCATATTGCAGACAGTAGATGTGACCAAGCCACTATAGTTGAAGGAAGTCAACATTGGGATAGCAAAGCAGACCAAGATGGAAAAAATTGGGGAATATTGGGATGATGATACAGTTGGGAAGATCGCAGGGCTGCTTATCGAATATGAGGACCTATTCCCTACAAAGTTCTCCGAGCTCAAGGGAATCGTAGGGGATCAAAGTGTCATGAGAATCACCTTCAAGCCAGATACACGTCCTGTCAAACAGTGGCCCTATCGGTTGAAGCCCAAATATAAACATAAATTCAAGGAGGAAATTTAGATAAGATGCTGGTAATAGGTATCATTGATCTAGTAGAACAATCTAACTGGGTAAGCCTACCGTACACGAAAAGAAGACCGAAGGTGAGATAAGGATTTGCGTACATCTGCGCAAGTTGAATGATGCCTGTGTACATGATCCATTCCCTACGTCGTTCTCTGATGAAATCTTGGATAATGTGGGAGGTTAGGAAGCATACTCATTCACTGATGGGTTTTTAAGATACCATCTGTTATCACTGCAAAATCGGACAAGCCAAGATGACATTATTAAATGTCAGGTAGAAGGATTTATAGGGGTGAGGCACATTAGAGAATCTGAATAATTTAAAAAATCTCTAAGGTCTAGAAGATAAATAAAATTGTGCACTCAAGAAACCAGCAGAATGCGCCTTTGCACACATTTTTCTTTGATATGAGCACCTTTGCACGACTTTCCCTCAAAAAGTTGCGCGGACCTGAGAGTGGCGAAAGTCGCTTTTCGGGACCATAAGGCACACTCCAAGAAATTGATCCCACACTTGAGCCTACCCAAGGACAACCGCCCAAGCGACCTCAAGGGAGCACACAATGGAATAATGTGGCACACAATGGAATCATCCCCATCTCTTGGGTCACCATCCATCAATGTACCAAGAGAGGGAAGGAGAGTTTGAATTCATCTATAAAAGGCCACCAAGAGATGAACAAAGGGAGAGCACATTATTATGTTGGCTAAAATTGCTTCCAAGAAATCCAACAATGTCACGTGATCTAGAGCAGAAATAGAGAGGGGATTCAGTTGTTGGTCACCCAACAACTCCAATCCTTTGGAGTAGAGAGAGGGACCTTTCACCAAGGCAACTCGGAGGTAAGACATCCTTTCATTGGGTATTAGAACTACCTAGTTCTAAGGGCCCCTTGGCAAGTGTGTAAATGTTCTACCTTTTATTCCTAATAACACACAATAAGAGGGGACATAGATGCCACCATTGGTATTATTGTGTTGTTTGAATCTATATGAGCTTTGTGTTATTTGTTTAGTTTATTTTTTGTTTTCTCTCTACATATGCATGGTATTTCATTATCTAGTAAGTTTGATTTTATGGCATGTTCACTAGCCTGCTAACTCTCTTGTTTATCTACCTGTGACCAGGAAATTAAAGGAAACAACCACTCCTCTTAAGCAAATGTGGATTGGTACACTCATGCATCAAGTCCACCAACACAAGATTGGAAAATCCACTAATTTTTCTTCCTAGTTAATGTGGTTGTGCCTTTTGCAGAGACCTCTTTCTTTGCTCTGGAGTTTGGCTTGAAAAAACCCTTTTCTCTACTTCTCTGCCTCTTCACCCTCAGTGAGAGGCCGAAGCTCAGAAGCTCCAAAAATTTTTTTGTAGGAAATTCATGTGTCTTTTACACAAAGAGACGCGCCCTACCATGCGCGTTCAGCAGTGACCTGTGCGCAGACTATGCGCATGTGTGAGTCTTTTGTGTGTGGAAACTAGAGGCAGAAAGTTTCCGCTATTTCCCTTCATTTCCTATTTGTAAAGTGACTGGAAGCCCATAATAAATCTTCCAACATTGTGTGAGGTGTTCCATGACTTGTTAAAACTCATTATTGGCTGCATTTTAGTAGTTTTAGGTGTTAGTTTGACAATTTCAAAGTTTATTTTCGCAAAGTAAACACATAGTTTAAGTAGGGGGAAATTAAATTGCATGCTGAAAGAATTTATGTTTTGAGAATTTAGACACCAAAAAAACATAGTTAACTAGCCAAAGTAAGTGGCCCTAGTCCACACATGCTTAGCTAAATTTTTTTCATTTTCCTAGTTTAAAGTCATTAATTTTAGTTATTTTTCGCACTAGGATTCGGGACTCGAATTTAATTATCCTTAGAGAGAAAGTAATCTCTGCTTCCTTTGCACCCTTAGGTGACCCTAGGCAAGCATATGAGCACTCTCTGCTGATAATTTTCCATCTCCCTACAGTTGATCATTTAGATTAACTAGGAAACATTGTAAGTGGCCCATATCTGCACGTGTTTTCCTTTTGAGCAAGGAACAACCAAACATAGCTTAATAGGGGATTTGACAAGGATCACCGCATATCCACATGTTAAAACTATGTGATTATTCACCTCTTGCTCGCACACTTTCACACCTTAAGTGAATCAAAGCCACCTTAAAACTAACTTAACTAAACTCAATAAACTCTCCCCACAGGGGCCATAAGATAATTTAAAGTTTAAGTTAGGACCAAGGGGGTAGGCATCCAATAAGCCACCTTGGTAATTTTACATCCTGAAACATAGAATTTGAATTTTTAGGTAACTTTTAAATTTGTCTATCCACCCACAAAAAATAAAACCCGAGCGCCACAGAGACCTGATTCAGAGGGGGTTAAGCTTAGGCCCAATGCATGTGGTATTATTCGGGGCTACCTGACCCGTCTAATACTCAGTACTGGTATCTGAATTACCAAGAAGGTCAAGACTCAAATTCTCATGTGGGATGACGATACTTAGTGGCCAAAACTAGGGCATCCTTCCCTATAGGTGACGGTGTAGGCATCACTAGATCCTCTACCCTTACCTTGGTCGATTTTCTTCAGTTGACTGGAGGCATCGCCATTTATTTCGAGACATTGTACCAACATTCGCAAGATATCTTCTCAAGGCCCAATTATATTTGAGCATGTGAGGATGATTAGGTCTTCTATTTTTTGAGTATCATGCGCAAAAAACAACAAAAACCATATTTTTTTATTGACTGGTCACATAGGATTAATCTAAAGGGAAAATTTATCTTTCATTTTTGCTTTGTTTTATGTATGTGATCAAATTTTTGGTTTGATTATAATCTATATCCTCTCAAATATTTCCAAAACCATACATAGTCGACGCCAGAAAGGACCCAATGGGACCTCGTTAATCTAGACGTCTTTTGGACATCCCCCCATTACTGAGAGGGGTTCCAGGTCTTTCTCCATTTTGGCATCAAAGAGGGAACACTGTCACCCTTATTGGTTCATACTTTATTGGGGCATCATCAGTTGGGAACCCTCGCTGATCACCCAACGCCACACCAGTGGGCACCACCTTAGGGTCATCACATTCCACTCCTCCCACAACCCCTAAGGGGCAGAGGAGAGCTACCCATTCAAGAAGCTAGGTGAATTCACAGTCGGGTACGTCGTAGACAAAACCTATAACTAACTAGAACATTGTGTCTTCACAATGTGCAATGGCTACCAAATCGCAGTCACCTTTCTTAGCTTCATTAAACTTACTAGATTTAACTAGGTTAACAAATGAACCTATTGCACACATCCCTATGGCCACCCATACCCATGAAGCTCCCTTTAGAAATTCCAACATTCGAATTGAAGCAAGCGAAAGACCTTGGAAATCATGTTATGAATTTCCACCTATGGTGTTCATCGAATAGCATCATTGAAGATACTATTCGACTAAGACTATTTCAACGCACCCTAACCGGGGTAGCTGCGAAATGGTATGTAGAGCAACCATGTAATGTTCCAAAATTTTCATTAAGCAAACTAGAACATTAATTTTGCTTTCTTTTTAATAAAAATAATAAAATGGGTAATGGAGCCCATGAAGTAGCATAATAAACACTCCAAATTTGCAAAGGGGTCGCTTAAGTGGCTTATTGTTCATCTCCTAGTGTGAAAAGGGGAAAAAATAAGAAGACTAGGTCTAGTTTGACCAAGTCAAATAGCGCTGCATGGAGGGAGTAAGTCACCTAGTGGGATAGTGCAGTTTTCATAGGAGAGATATTATTGGATGAAAGAAACCCTAATGGGTGGGTTCCATGACAAGGAAGCCTTCTCTTGACATAAAAGTGGAAAGGAGAGCCATTGTTCATTATGTTGAAGATTTCTATTTTTCTCTCTCTAGTTGTTCAACTGAGATAGCTTGTGCTGCTTAGCACAAGGGAGATTTCTGTTTAGAAGTTTCCTCTCCTTCATTGGGAAGATTTTGAGGACCTATTCTTCATTCTCCTCACATCCAGGCTTATGTCCAATGTGACCATCATCAAATACAACATTTTTTAGCTTGGCAGAAACGTTGAGTTGCTGGGTTGCAGTGTGGAATTCATCATCACACATTTCTGGAGCTAGTTTTGTAGAGGAGGAGCTCATTATTTCTCTAGGAAATTAGTGAGGAAGATCCTGAATCTTTATTGCAGATTTTGGCATTGGTCCATTCATTTCATCTCATCCCCAGTGCTATCTATTCCTCACACTGCGTTATTTTTAGTGGGCTCTTGCAGGAGGGATTCACACTGTGGATTGGAGGGTGTAATCTTCAGTGAAGGGAGCAACCTTTCACTCTGAAGATAATTGGAGGAGGTTTCTACATCATTTTCTACATTTCCCATACTTCTCCAATTTTTTATTGTATTTGAGTTGTTGCTGCTACCCAGCAACTCCAGCATTTTTCCATTTAGTGTATTTTGGCCAATCCCTTGGAGGATTGTGGTAGTATTATTTTCTGGGGTTGAGATCTAGCTCCCCCACTTCATTTGATCCTATCATTGCTATATCATTGTATGTATATTATTTTACATTATTTTCTCACTATATACTATGCAGTCATAACTTGTTTCTGGGTTGTGTAGCTGTGTACTTTCACTTTGTATGTACTTTTGTCTTGGGGTTGATTTGGCCTAGCTTGAGAGGTCTTTCCTCAAGTTCTTGTATATCCATTTGCTGCTGCACATAACATAAGGCTATGCACTCTTCTTACTCCATATGTATTGTTTTTTCACTGCTGCTGCTTGTAGAAGTTCATATATTGCTGTAGCTCTCCATTTGAGCATTCTTTGAGGGACCTAGTTTAGGGATATCTGTATAACCCCTCTAGGATTATTTCTTTGAGCTAATATTCTGGGATAGTCATGTATGAAGAGAAAAAAAGGGGATCAAAGTCCTGGTTTAGCTTATTTTTTCATTGGCTTCCTTATACAGCGTCCTTGAGGACCATATTGCAGAAATTCCTAAAAAGGAATATTACAGTGGTATCAGAGCATGATCTTTGGCTCAGCTTGTGGCATCAAGCCAAAGTGCTGACTCCATGAAGCAGGAATATTTTAAGCTGTATAGGCAGATTCTGCAGATGGCTAGGTAGCCTGTGGATCTCATCCTTTTTTTCAAAGGTGACATATCCAGTAAATGCCCCTGTAGTCGATCTCTGGAATAGAATTTTGATATTCCTGAAGAGGGAACTTTACAACGGTATCAGATAAGATAAGAGAAGATCAAGATGATGTAGAATATGAGATTAATCTCATAAATTTTTAGATCCAGCAAAGACCTCTCTAAGGAGGGTGAGAAGACTGAAGAAGGAGAAGAGGAAGGACCATGCACTTCCTATTCTCACCGGGGAGAAATAGAGCATGGGAAACACTTGGAATTCAAAATTATAAGTGAGTATCTTGTTGAGTACAAAGAAAACTCTAGATCCTTCCAAGAGACTCTATCTTTCCCACAATGTATTCAGCATAAATAAGAGAGAAGACCCCACAACTTTGGGATGCTGAGAGGCAATAGATTTCTATTGTCCACATTTGACAAATCACTCACATGTGCAGCAGAGACTTGGGTGAGGAAGCTAGAGGCTTTCTTCATAATACATCTTGTAGTAGATATAGAGGCTGTAGAAGTTGCAGCGCTGCACCTTGAGGGTGAAACAAATACTTGGTGGGTTAGCCATTGGGACCATGCAAGGGTTTCTACTCTTGTTGATTTTTCTCAAAGATTGATCAGGAGGTTTGTTCAAAAGAGGGAGGAGCCCTCACCACCAGTCGCAGAGGCACATACCAACGCTGTCATAGTGAGGGAGGAGCAACCTTCATCTCCAGCTATTGAGGCTTCCAACACTATCAAGGAAGGAATTCTTGCAGCAACACAAGATTCTTCTGAAACTCTCCAAGGTATGCCTAAGTTTTTATTTCTTACGGAGGATTGTATATCTATGCATGTTGATTGTCTAGAGAAGGAAACCTTCATTGTGCTATTCCATCACCTTCATACACCATTGATGTGTTGTGCACCACCATTGGGGTTAGGGTTTAAAAACTTTTTCATGGAAGAGATTGCATTTCAATGTCCCATGAAATGAAAAAGCAAGAAACTATTTTGGGAAGATGGTAGACCTCATTTGAGGGATGCCAAGATGCAGGATGAAGGAAGACATCCACTAGGAGTTGAGTGGATGTGGATGAGAGGCAATAGGATGGTGAGCCTTTTGCAGATTTATGATACAGGGCAGAAAGAAAAAATGCTGTGTTGGCTGCTCTTGAGAGATTTTGGCTGGGATAGGACCTATCCTTTTTCATGGGGAGTGGAGAAGGAGGAGGATTAGTAGGATACTCACACCATGGGGTAGAGAGGAGCATGGGTGTATGATGATGATATGGCATTCTTCTTACCACTCATTATGCCACCTTCACATATTTGTTATGGTGGGAGTATGGAGGAGTAGCAAACATTCTTGATGCTCAAATTATATTTAAATGTTGCTGGAGCAGGAGGAGGCACTAGCATAGTGAAAAGGGGATGCTCTTTGGCCTTAGATGCCCAAGAAGTACCTTCTTCATGTGATGGACTCTATATGTGCAGAAACATGATGAGAAGAGCCTTTGACAAGATCCATGTCAAAGAGTTGAGCTTTGAGATGACATTGGCCCTACTCCATAGGCCAACAACGCTGTCACTACTTCAGAGTTGGGTTTACTTGTTGAAGTGTTTCCAAAACCACTTCACAAGTGATGTACATTGGAGGCATGTAAGATATGGGGATGAGGGAGTAATGGATGGCAGCATTCCTTACCATATCTTGATCTTCTTGGCTTGGGTTCACAAGCACAAGAGGAGGCACCTACATGCAGCATTTATGGATTCTCCTTTCATGCATTCTCATGCATACTATTTGTTGATGGAGGAGTCCACTTGTGAGGGCATCCTAATGGATGTATATCAGCATATGGATAGATGCGCAACCCAAGAGATGATGATATAGTTGGCACAACCACTTCCCTACTTAGTTGTAGTAAGGGAGATTTTTCATTTGAGCCATTTCAGCTCAAAGACTGGAGTACATGATGAGGGAGGTAAATATTTTCTTTATGTTTTGCACTCTCTTATCCTTTTGAGTAGCATATCATATCAAGGAGGATCTTTCCTTCTTGCACATTATGTTTTGTTGTACTTATGGTATATTGCAGCAATTATGATGGCCATCTTATTGGTGGATTGTAGGGGAAAGCCACAGGATTTCCAGTGTGCACCATTGGCACCCAATTATGTTTTCATGATCTCATCTTGCAAGATGAATGTGGCAGCAAACAAGTGGCTGGAAGGACACTTTTTGCACTATATGTTGTGGCAGGCCAATGATGCCTTGCATTGGTTCCATGTGTAGAGCTATGTTTCACCTCCTTTCTCTCACAGGTTTATGCTTCCATATTCTACTAGTAGTACACTAGACATGGGAAGCATCATTGGAAGAGTGGCACAAGAGTTGAGGATGCCCATAGGGAGTGTGGTTTCCCATACTACTCACATTTCATGTCTCAGAAAAACAAATGGGCCAGTCTTGATTGCCATGTTACACCATTTTCTTTCAAATGGGGGGAGCCATTTGGAAAGCTTGAGATTTTTGGGGAGGCACCCCATGGGTGTTGGACTTGTTGGGATGGCTTGGGTCACTCTTTAAGATCATTATGTTTCATCCATATATCAGCAGTAGCCCCATATGTACCATAAGGGAGGAGAAGCACATTGGAAGGATGTGTTCTTTAGGGGAGAAGACCTCCATACATTTTGTAGTACATGCTCTAAGGGGAGTATGGAAGAAGATATGGTCACCATGACAAGATATTTGTCTCTCCATGAGGTGAAATATATGATTTCTTGGATTCCATATGATGATGAATTCCAACTCATCACATATGAGATGATTTGGGCCAGCTTGATTTACAACGTTGAAGGAGAGATCCTTGGAGATTTAAGCTTCATCTTGCCACTTGTGGGCAACAATATTGGAGCAAAAATTCAGCTTTCACTCCACACTTATCATAAGTGGAGAAGAGGACAGTGTGGGGTAGGCTATGAAGCTTACCATGATCATATTTCCAGCCCACCTATTCTACATGGACTCAAGGTGGAGGATGATTTCCCGGAGTTGCCTAGTTGGAGGGTGACTCATTTTTCATGTTTGATTGCTTTGGGATGGAGGATACACATGAGGAGAATGTATCCTAACACTCCATACCTTGGGAGGACCTCTAGACAACACTTTGCCACTCTCTTGAGCACCTCACTTTTTCATGATGATAGCTTGGTAGCTAATTTACATGCTGAGGAGAAGCAATGTGGGAGCTTATTTGATGAGATAACATCCTATTCCTTGGAGGAGACCATCATACATGGGTTCTGTAGCAGAGGAGGAGAAGAATTAGTCTACCCTTTCACTTGCTTGAGGACAAGCAATATTTGGGAGGGGAGGACTGTAATGTTCCAAAATTTTCATTAAGAAAATTGGAACATTAATTTTGCTTTCTTTTTAATAAAAAGAATAAAATGAGTAAGGGATCCCATGAAGTAGCATAATAAACACTCTAAATTTGCAAATGGGTCACTTAAGTGGCTTATTTTTCATCTCCTGGTGTGAAAAGGGGAAAAAATAAGAAGACTAGGTCCAGTTTGACCACGTCAAACAACGCTGCATGGAGGGAGTGAGTCACCTAGTGGGACAACGTAGTTTTCATAGGAGAGATATTATTGGATGAAAGAAACCATAATGGATGGGGTCCATGACAAGGAAGCCTTCTCTTGACATAAAAGGGGAAAGGAGAGCCATTGTTCATTATGTGGAAGATTTTTATTTTTCTCTCTCCAGTTGTTCAACTGAGATAGCTTGTGTTGCTTAGCACAGATTTCTGTTTAGAATTTTCCTCTCCTTCATTGGGAAGCTTTGGAGGACTTGTTATTCATTCTCCTGAAATCCAGGCTTGTGGCCAAGGTGACCATCATCAGCTACAACGTTTTCCAGCTTGGCAGAAACGTTGAGTTGCTGGGGTTGCAGTGAGGAATTCATCATCACCCATTTCCGGAGCTAGTTTTGCAGAGGAGGAGCTCATTATTTCTCTGGGAGATTAGTGAGGAAGATCCCTGAGCTTTATTTCAGATTTTTTCATTGGGCCATACATTTCATCTCATCCCTAGCACTGTCTCTTCCTCACACTGCGTTATTTTCAGTGGGCTCTTGCAGGAGGGATTCACACTGTAGATTGGAGGGTGTAATCTTCAGTGAAGGGAGTAGCCTTTCACTTTGACGATCATTGGAGGAGGTTTCTACATCATTTTATACATTTCCCATCCTTCTCCATTTTTTTATTGTATTTGAGTTGCTGCTGCTACCCATCAACTCTGGCATTTTTCCATTTAGTGTATTTTTGCCAATCCCTTGGAGGATTGTGGTAGTATTGCTTTTTGGGGTTGAGATGTAGCTCCCCCACTTAATTTGAGCCTATCATTGCTATATCATTGTATGTATATCAGTTTACAGTCTTTTCTCACTATAAAATGCGCAGTCATAGTTTGTTTCTGGGTTATGTAGCTGTGTACTTTCATTTTGTATGTACATTTGTCTTGGGGTTGATTTGGCCTAGCTTGAGAGGAATTTCCTCAAGTTATTATATATCCATTTGCTTCTGCACATAATATAAGGCTATGCACTCTTCTTACTCCATATTTATTGATGTTTCACTGCTGCTGCTTGTAGAAGTTCATATATTGTTGTAGCTCTCCATTTGAGCATTCTTTGAGGGACCTAGTTTGGGGAGATCTGTATAACCCCTCTAGGCTTATTTCTTTGAGCTAATATTCTGGGATAGTCATGTATGAAGAGTAAAAAAGGGGATTCAAGTCCCAGTTCAACTTATTCTTTCATTTTCTTCCTTATACAACATCCTCGAGAACCATATTGCAGAAATTCCTAATAAGTAATATTACAAACCAGCTGCTACACATGGAAATTTTAGCGCCCTCGCTACTACGCTCCTTACCTATTTTCAGTTACCCATCCACCATGATTCCGAGATGGAATTTTTGACCCACTTTAGGGAGACACCCGAACCATCTCCATGAATGACGGCGACGTTGTAGTTTGTGCAAAGCCAAAATTGACGATTGAGTTTTGTTAGACTTGTTCCTGAAAACTCTCACCGCAGATATTTCAAAGGATGTGGCAAAAAAAAAACCCATATCCGAAGAGGACGCCATAAGCAAGGCCCAACAGCTCAAGTTGATCTATACGTAGTCACGATATATTTACAATATCCCGCCTAACGGCCCCGCACCTGCAAACTTATAAAGAATTTCCAGGCGCATCAAAATCCACAGATGGTTTGATTAGGTCTTTGACCCAAAATCACCTAAGAAGAAATGTTCAATACCCCAGTTATGCATATGATTCTAGCCAAAACATACCGCAACCCAACTATCAGATTCATCATGCACCTTTGTAAAACATGACCAATAGGGCATCATTGTACCACCATCAGTAGGGAGGTCCATATTCTTCGACTCAGGGGACCAAGTATGCAGCTAGACATGCTGACGAAAGAGCTCCCCCCCAACATCCATTCATAAAACAGGGACAAGGACTGAAATATGCCTAGTCCCCAGCACAAAACCCACCCATGCAGAATAATGCATAGGTTAACTTTGTGCAACCTTCCCAACTAGAACCACGCCAACCATAAAATCAGGTTAATCTAAGCTATCCTCCTAATAAGGCAAGGAAAAAAGGAAAAAACAAGCCAAAGGGAAATCTTGGACGGGGGGGAAACAACCAATAATGCCCTCTGCGATCTCAGGCTAGAGGCAACTCCAACTAAAATCAAAACTAGGAGCCAAGAAACTCCCAAGGTCATAACAAGAGGGCAGATCTTCAGACCAACCACTCTTGTTCAATTTGTGGTGAGTACGGTCATTACACTCACAACTGGATCTCCATGAGTTGAAGAAGCTTCAAGGTAACCATAGAAAAAGGGGATCCTCATAGCAGACAGTTGTAATGCAAGATCCTTTCCCCCATCAAGGGACAGTTAGCACTCAGCAACAACAAACAACTCCCGATGATTCCAGAAAAAACAACCATGAAATCTACATGACTGGCGAAGAATTTTTTTTTCAGACACAGAACCGAAACTACGATACCCCACCAGACACCAATTCGTTAGGGGCTAGTACAAGTGCACCAACAAAACCTTTGACCATATCAAAGATGCCCATTGAAACTTTGCCAAATATGGCTGAGGGACCAACTAGGCGGGCAAGAAACCATTCCAAAGTGACCCATAACTATAGCATTGTAGATGATTTAGCCCAATCTCCTGTCACCGTGTCAGCTTTGGGGGTATTACGATCATGCCCAAAACAAAAGCCTTGATTTCAGCATTAGGCACCATTGACCCTGTCGATTCGTGCCTAATGGATTTCGATTTAGATAAAGCCACCCCCAGGCTTCCTTCAATGGTTGCCTTCCAGATACTAGTGTCAGTTCAGAACATCACCATCCACCAATGTATCATTGACGAAGGTGCATACACATGCATCATGTCCAATAATGTTTGGAAGAAGTTAGGGTCTCCCAAGCTAAAGACATTAGACATCACTCTTAAAGCATATGACGGGCACCCTTCAGCTTTCATCGGCCTCTACCAAAACATTGTAATATCCCAAATTAGGGAATTTCTACAACAATGAGAATATCTTAAGATATTCTAAAGTTTGAGATCCAACAATACATAAACATGCCAATGGAGTAGTAGTGATACATTAATACCAAGAATGTCGAAATATTCACATAACCATTACATTAGATTATAGCACCAACAATGTATACAAGATCTTGAGGGAATGATTTCTCAAGCTAGGCAATGTAGCCTCAATAAAGCATATACATGATAAATGGAGAAATACTGCTACATGAAAGAAGCCATGGCTATGAATGCGTAGTCTATGGAGGATAACTGCTGCAAAATGATGTTAATACATGAATATAGCAATGTAGAGCTCAAACAAATATGGGGGAGCAAGATCTCAACCCCTGGATACAACAATACACAATCTTTAGAAGGATTGGCTGAAATATACACAAAATGGAAAATCTGCAGAAATGCCAGAGTTGCTAGGCAGCAGTTGCAACTCAGAAACTGGAAATGGATGAAGATAGCTGATGATTCTACAAATAATGTCTGAATCTCATCCAAAGGATCTCTCAGGTGAAATTCCGATCCAATTGTTGGGATTCTGTAATCAGCAAGATTGGAAAAGTCCGATCACAGAAACAACATCGTTTCAACCAACTTTGGGATTCTAGGATCTAGCCCTCCTGAATCCGGAGAGGGATCTCTCCAATAAGTGCAAAGATGGATTTGTATTTGAATTTTGGGTAATGATATTAGGCTAGTTATGAGGGCCAAGGGTTTTGTTTGTTTTTGGATGGTTGAGTATGAATATTGTTTGAGGGGAAAGTCCTAAGTGTAAAGAGTTTCAAAGGTGAGAAGTTGCAAGCGAGTAGAACAGCTTTGGCTAAAAAGATAGATATAACGCTGGTTTTTAATCCATTGGGCTATGGAGTCATAACAGGGCTTTAATTGAACAACAACATCAAGAATGATCCAAGGGGAAATTCATCTATACCACAAGATTATTGAGATTTAAATGATGGAATGGGAACAATAAAGTGTTGGAGGGGTGGAAACTGATAATAATTTCACAAGGGATTTATAGTCAGTCCAAACAAGAAGAGCCTCTTAAGTAACTATTTAAAACCAGCCAAGTGCAGGGCTAACCATTGACTTCTTGAGTAATTTTGTATTAAAGCAGCTTAATTGACAAACAATCCAGTAATCCACATAATTACCTTCAGAAAGTATGAAAACATATAATAAGAAACAAAGTGTAACTTAAGATCAGACAAAGTACTTTGAAACCTAGTTTGCTTTCAGCCAACACCAAGGGAAACTTTCAGAATCTGCCTTTGGAAAATAGAAGCTAGAAACAGGGCAAACCATCACTTTCTAGTCTAACTTTTATAAGAAAATAAGGAAAATAACTTTCAAGAACAATGTTTAAAGCAAACAATAGGACGAGGGAACTCCATCATTCCTAGCTGCTTAAATTGTATTGAACCATTCTTAAATAAACAATTTGGAGGAAAACATTGAGATAAATATTTTTCAGTTAGAGAAGGGAACTGATAAACAGTAGATCCTAACTCTGTAAATGTTGTTCTTTATAAGAGAATCATGAACAATATGGCATACATAGAAGGAAAAAAATAACAAAGAAAGGGCACTCCACCAGTAATATAGACCAAGATCCCAAGAAACAACTTGTTATTGATGTCAAACCAGTTACAGTCATCAAGTCCAAAGTTTCAGTTCAACAATCATCTTCACTATTTAGCCTAACTTATCTAGCACAATAAGAGCTCCAAGGGCCAGTGAACACTATTTACAATCAGAAATTTAAGCCCAAATGTATTTCAAAGTTCTGCAACCAACAATTGTTCATCTTCTACAGAGGTATTTATAGAAGAATGACGAGGTGAGATCTGATAAAAGATCTTATAAGACAATAAATACAGATTCAAGACTTCTTGGCCTTTTGAGGGGCTCGATGGAGAAGTTTACAGGTGGACTACTGTATTCACTATTTTACAATAACTATCAAAGCTCGGTGGGAGATTTATTTGACTTTGAGGCTTTGCATAATGCTTGGAGTAACTCTGCAGACATTTCTGCATTGATTTCCTCGCAGAAGTAACTCCCTTGCTGCGCTGGAGGCAAATATCTGATTTTCTTCAATAACTTCGGCCTCTGTTTGAATAGTTTGAGGCAACATGTGGCTTTTATAGTAGTTGAGGAATTAATTCACCTTAAATAAGGCGGTGGAGGTCCTTTCTATCTGCTAAAACACTTATGATCTCTTTCAATTATGTTTTAACTCTGGGAATTAGGCTTTTGATAAGCATTCTTAACCGTAATTCCAAAAATCTGTCTTCAATATTCAATCTTCATCTGCTGTGCTTTATCTTCAAACTTATACTCTTTAACTACTTTCTTTTTTTGAATAAAACAGTGTCTTGTCAATGTGCACGTCCGCACAGGGCTTTTTATGGTATTGACGCCCATGAAACATTGATAAATCATTGAATTCAACCCTGTGAATGGTTTTCTTTTAAGGACTTAAGGCACGAGAATCGTCATTCCCGGCTCCTAGCCTTTCTTCAATATAACAGTGGAAACCATTTAATACCCGCATAAAACATAAAACAATTAAGAAATCCTATGTTTTAGGTTTAAACTGCTTCATATGGCAGGGAAAAAGCGTAGCCGTTGGATGAAAGCATCCAACGGTGGAGATCTGCTCGGAATAGGTAAAAAGAAGAGTGGGAGAAAAATAAAGCAGAGTGATTTTGGGTCGTCCGATCCAGACACGTGGACGGCCCAGATTCAATCGGTAGATTGCAATCGGGGGTGGCGAGTAGATGGGCTAATTGAAACATGCGATGCGATGGAGCGCAGGCCGTCGATCTGCAGATCAGATCGACGGTGGAGAAAAAATCGGGAGAGAGGTCAATCGGCGGAACAAGAAAGTGGACGCGATGTAAGAAACTCCAATGCGATTGCATGATCGGGAGGGTAGAGGTGATCAAGTGGTGGCCGTTGATCTAAGAACAATATCAACGGTGGAGAATGAATCGGGTGAGTTGCAATCGGAGGTCAGGAATAAGGCGATGCGATTAAACATTGCGATGCGATTTGAAATCGCCAACGCGACGGAGCGATGGCCGTTTGATTGGCGTTTGATCAACGGTGGGGATTAGTTCTAAGAATGAACCGGCGAAAAACCCTTTTAATATATGAAAACCCAAAAAAATGAAATAAAACAAAGGTTTTTTATACTTTGGGGGCGGAATAATATGTATAAAGTGGATAGGCGCTCGACTGCAGAGCCTTTGGTCTTTATGGAAAGTTTTATGCCTCGGGGCGTATATAATACAAAGGGGCCAATCGCAATTGAGCCATCGGGCCCGATCTTTTTAATCTACCCATTGGAAAATTGTGACGCGATTTAGCACCTGGTGTCTTTAACACTTCGTCCTGTGGAAAGTCACATGAAACAATGGTGGGGCGGATTTATAATACATAAGACCCAATCGCATCGGAACTTTGGATGCAGGTCTCTCCGATCAACCCATTGTGAATTCTCCGATTGCGATTGCGTGATCGGGTCTTTTTAATCTACCCATTTTAATATTAAAACACATGACTTTGGTTTTTATAACAAAATTTTGGATAAATGGGTTTTTCAACTTTGAAAAAAGAAAAAGGTGATCGGGGAAGAAAAATAAAAGGTTTTAAGCGCCGAAGGCGGGCCCACAGGAAATATATAAAAAATGATGCGATCGAGGGATAGGGCATAATCGCAATTGGAATTTCGGAAGACATCAAAACAAACTGGTGCACTGAGTTTTTGCGATGCGATCGGGAAGGTTTATATACAAAAGAGTTGATTGCATCGGGGTTTAAAAAGGAACATAAGACTTGTGCACCATCGAAATTTTCCGATGCGATTAGCGCTATATGGGTTCGACGTTTGGTTTTAACGCATGGGCATGTGGGGGGAAGTGGTTTAGGACTTAGCCCAAGGGGCTTAGGTCCATAGTAATAAAAATTTGTTTTTTATGAATTTTTTCAGAATTTTCAATGGAATTTGATGGGTTCGGTAAGGTTTAAAAAGTGAGTTTTTAACCTTGTAAGAGTGATTTTCATGAATGGAAGAAGGGAAATCATGAAAACAAGGGATTTTTTATGGAGAAAAAGGGGAGAAAATGAAGGTTTTAGAAGGGGGAAAATGAAGGTCTTTCAACAGTCTTTCATTTGGATTTAGCAGAATTTTCTGAGTATAAAATGGAAATAGTAATGAAGACTTTAGACAGAGGCATGAGGCCTTCAAGGAGCCTTCAAGAGCGAACAATTTTTAGTGATAAAATTTGTTCCTTGGAGGCTCAAAAAGTCTTAGCCACCTTTTTGTATAACAAATATTATAAGTGGCTAACACCAATCCCTGAAGATCTCACCCTCCAAAATAGTGGAGCAAGTCCCCTCTGTGATTGCACTCAGAAATAACGCAGTCTAGAGAAGGGACTACGCTATTGGTGAAGGGAAGTGCTTGGGCTGATGCCAATGATCTACAATAAGCTTAGGAATCTCCCTCACTAACCTCCCAGAGGAATATAAACTCCCTCCTCTGAAATATGAGCCAAGTAAATGGTGTTGTGGAGTCCTCCACTGCAACACCCTATAACACAAGTTATCTTGCTTTAGAAATAACACTGTGACTGAATGAGGTGGCTTTGGCCTTGATCCAAGAAATGTGGAGAATGAAGTACAATCCCTTAAGAGGCCTCTCAAGAAGGTGAAGGAATCCTAATTAGAAATTCCCCAGCAACTCTGCTAAACAGCAGGAGAATGCACCATGTCTGAATAGACAATGAAATCAATAATCCAAATCATGAATAACAATGGATGCCTTGCCCTCCTTTTAAGCAAGTGAAAGCTCTCTCTCCATGGGTCCCACTCATTAGGGTTTCTCCACCAAATTTCCTCTTCCTCATTCACACTGCGCGGTCTTCTAAAGTGATCCACTCCTCCTATGGTAGCATTGTTGACTTGGTCAAACCTGACCTTGTCTTCATGCATTTGCCCCTTTTCACACTTGAGGGTGAAAAATAGAGCTACTCTAATGATCCCTTTCACATTATGAGGGATTTTATTCGGGTTTCCAATGAGCATGGGCTTCCTTACTCATTTATTTGGCTGCCGAGTGATAAAAACAAAACTTTAATATTCCATTTAGCTATGTGCTAAAATGGGAATATTATAGTCCTCCCCTCCCAAATGTTGCTTGTCCTCAAGCAACTGCAAGGATAGAACTAGAAAATCTCCAGCCAAGGCATGGAGTCTGAAATTTTTTGAGGAACATCTTCCCCATATGGATCCTCCATCCCCCAAGCAATCATCCATACAAAATGAGTTACTTCCCAACATCACAACTCCTGAAAATCATCCTCCACCTTTGGCTCCTGCAATATAGTTGGGCTGGAAATCTGATCTTGGTAGACAAAATAGCCTACCCCACACTATCCTCCTCTCCACTTAGGATAAGTGTAGAGTATATGCTGATCTTGGGCTACAATAATGTTTCCCTCAAGTGGCAAGATGAAGTTTAGACTTCCAAGGATCTCTCCTCCAACGTTATGAAACATGTTGTCCCAAACCATCTCATATGTGATGAATTGGAAGTCATCATCATATGGCATCCAATCAATCATATGGCTCACCTCAAATGGAAACAAATGTTTTGCTGTAGTGGCCACATATTCTCTCATGCTCCCATTAGAACATGCAAAGCAAATGATGTGGGAGGTCTCTCCCCCAAGGGACACATCCAACCAATGTGCCATTCCCCCAATCATGCTCCCAAAAAATATAAAAACAACATCAACATAAGGAACCATAATGAGAACCATGCTTGCTGTCATGCGTAGCAAGGGAGAAGGAAAATGGTCTCGCAATTGTAACCAACACAGTTTTAACCTCAATTGCAAAAGAGTGTGACAAAAAGTGTGGCTTCTCAACCACTTGATTGCTGTCCCACTCTCCTCATATGTATGGAGAAAGTGAATGATGTATGGTGCAAGGTGAGCATGTCCTCGAAAATAAATTTCCTCCCCAAGTCCTCCTAGGGAGTGGTCACCAATATTGCTCATGGCCTCAAGTAGACCATGGGGTCTAGAAAAAAGAATGCTCGTCCTTGGAGCAACATCCTGTACATGTATGGTTAAGGGATGCATATATACATTATACAAATCATTATGAAAATAAACAATACCCATACCATAAGTCTTGCTTATGCAAATGGAGTGGCCCATAGATGAACCTCCTCTCATCCTCATAGAGAAAAGAGGTGGTTGTGCTAACCTCTCCAAAGAGTTAGGTTTCTCCTCCATATGCACATGATCCATGCATCTCCTCATATGCTGATCATACAATATCATGCAAGTAAAATGATCCTAGGAATACTCCACCAACAACCGGGAGCTCCAACATGGATCTATCCTCCATAGTAACAGCACTAATGATTCCTCATGAAGGAAATTTGTCATATGGTTATATTCTCCTTTGGCATCTCCCATGCTAAAGATGCAAGTTGGAAGGTTGCTATCCTTCCCCTGCTACTTCTACCACAGCGCAGAATCTGAAATGAGAGTGGGTACATATGATGTTGAGAGAATGTCTCTCTCCTCCCAGAGTCTACCCAAGACTCTCAACACTGTAAAGTTGCCTCCCAAGATCTACACTCCTCTGAAACCAATGAATGGTGCCTCAAAATGTGAAGCATCTCTCATCATCTACTAATCTAGTGGTCTCCTTGGTGAAATGTCTCCATGTAATGAGACATCATCATCAAGAGTAGACTGCATGCATGAATGGACAAACTTGTCCCTGCTCTCACTGCTCAATCCAGTCTCCCTCTTAGGTGCATCAACCACATGACATAGATAGGGATGTGTGCTCCTCATCACATGATGCTGATCATCCTCCCTATCTTTCCCTGGTATCTCCATAGTTCCACACCTTATCATCAATGGCACATGTAGAACATGAGTTGTGCCTTGATCTCCACATATGAGATCCTGGGGAATTCCTTGCAATGATACATGAATCCCTCTAGTTGGAGAAACAGCTCCTCCTTCCTCTACATGAGGTGCTATATCAACTCTAGATCTAACAATGCTGCTGGCCTTAGCTTCCTCAGCATGAATGGGCAACCCTTCAATAATGTTGTTGCAAATATGGAATTTCTCCCACGGTGGAAGTAATTCCCGATCTTCAAAGGCCAAGGAGCATCCCCTTTGCACCATGATAGTGCCATCTCCTACTCCTGAAACATCATACAAGAAATGAGAGAAAATCTTCCCTTTCTCTCCAAAGAACAACCTAAGCAACAAAATTTTTTGTTGCTTCTTTATGCTCTCATCATACAAGACATGTGATGAAGACATAGTGAATGATATGAATGTTGCATCATCACTATGCATCCATACTCTTTGCTACTTCATGATGCCAACATCCTGCCACACCTTCTCCATCCTCATACCCTTGGAAAGAGTGTATGCCAAGTGATGGCCAAACTCCTTCAAGAGTAACCAGCGCAGCCAAGCCTCCTGTTTCCCGGTATCATAAATTTGCAAGTAGCTTACCAGATTCTTTCTCACCATCCAAATCCACTCAATAAATTGTGGATGTCTCCTCCCATAATTCATCTTGGTACTCCTCCCATGAGGGCTACCATCATTCCAAATCATATTTCTGCATTTCATGGGATCTTGAAATGCACTCTTCCCAAGGATCAATTTGACCCTATAAGGACCCAAATAGGTGGTAGGAAAAAACCTCCCATCATGATGTGCATGGTTCAAGAAATGTCCAACACAGTCATGAGAGATGCTATCCATCTGAACATGTCCTCCATCTTCTATCTTCTCCGGTGAGAAGGGAAAAAACTCCTCAAACTATTGAAGAATATTGCACTCCATGATGTGTGGGAGTGCACCTCCACTGAAATCTCTCCTTGAGATCTCTTCCTCATGCATGGTCCTCCAAAACTAAAGAGGCCATGGATTTACTGCTAGTATAAGTCTCTCTTTGAGTTATGGCATGCTCATTGAAAGAGTGTCATCTAGAGAGGAGAAAGATTTTCTTATCTCCAGATGTCTACTCCTCACTGCTCCCTCCATGGCTTCCTGAATGAATCTTTCCTTTGAGTGCTCACATGAGGAATGGCTCCTCTTTTCTCCATCACTGCTCTTGTGCAGCACAGTGCTATTCTGCTACTCTAGGTCAACTGCATGCAATTATGTAGACCCATCCAAAGTGTTTGCTGAAATGACAAGAGATGAATTTTAATCATACCTTGGTGAAATGTGGAAGTTCCTTGTAGGGCTGCAACAATTTCCTCCTCATAACTGTTGGCCTTCCAAACTATTGAGGATGAAGGCTGCTCCTCCATGGTCTCAATAGCACTGGTACATGCCTCATCAACTGGTGGTGAGGGCTCCTCCCTCCCTTTGCCAAATATTCTGATCATTCTTTGAGAAAACTCAGCAAGAGTTGAAATCCTTGCATGGTTTAGATGGTTGATCCACCAAATATTTGCTTCACCTTCAAGGTGCAGCGCTGCAAATTCTACAGCCTCTCTGTCTACTATAGGATGTAGCAGGAAGAAAGCCTCTAGCTTCTTCACCCAAACCTTTGCTACACATGTGAGTGATCCATCAAATGTGGATAATAGAAATCTATTGCCTCTCATCATCCCATGGTTGTGGGGTCTTCCCTCTTCTTTTTGCTGAATAAATTGTGGTAAATCCAGACTCTCTTGGAAGGCTCTAGGTTTAGCTCGGTACTCAGCAAGGTGCTCACTTAGAATTTTGAATTCCAAGTGTTCTTCATGCTTGTAGTCTTCTTCTTTGTGAGAGTAGGAAGTGCATGGTCTTTCTTCTTCTCCTTCTTCAATCTTCTTGACCTCCTTGGAGAGGTTCTCTTTGGATCTGAAAACTGATGAGAGTAAGATCATATTCTTCATCATATTGATCTTATTTGGCTAAGACTCATAGGCTGAGCTAGAGATCATGCTTTGATACCACTGTAATATCCCAAATTAGGGAATTTCTACAACAATGAGAATATCTTAAGATATTCTAAAGTTGGAGACCCAATAATACATAAACATGCCAATGGAGTAGTAGTGATACATTAATACCAAGCATGCTGGAATATTCACATAACCATTACATTATATTATATCAGCAACAATGTATACAAGATCTTGACGGAATAATTTCTCAAGCTAGGCAATGCAGCCTCAATAAAACATATACATGATAAATGGAGAAATACTGCTACACGAAAGAAGCCATGGATATGACTGCACAGTCTATGGAGTATAACTACTGCAAACTGATGTAAATACATGAATATAGCAATGTATATCTCAAAAAAATATGGGGGAGCAAGATATCAACCCCTAGATACAAAAATGCACAATCCTTAGAAGGATTGGTTGAAATATACACAAAATGGAAAATCTGCAGAAATGTCGGAGTTGCTGGGAGCAGATCCAACTCAGAAACTAGAAATGGATGAAGATAGCTAATGAGGATGTAAATAATGGCTGAATATTATCCAAAGGATCTCTGAGGTGAAAGGCGGATCCAATCCCTGAAGATCTCACCCTCCAAAATAGTGGAGCAAGTCCCCACTACAATTGCACTCAGAAATAACGTAGTCTAGAGAAGGGACTGCACTGTTGGTGAAGGGAAGTGCTTGGCCTAATGCTAATGATCTGCAATAAGCTTAGGAATCTCCCTCACTAACCTCCCAGAGGAATAGAAACTCCCTCCTCTGAAAGATGAGCCAAGGAAATGGTGTTGTGGAGTCCTCCACTGCAACACCCTACAACACAAGTTATCTTGCTTCAGGAATAACGCTGTGACTGAAGGCGGTTGCTTTTTCCTTGAGCCAAGAAATGTGGAGAATGAAGTAAAATCCCTTGAGAGGCCTCTGAAGAAGGTGAAGGAATCCTAAGGAGGAATTCCCCGGCAATTCTGTTAAACAGCAGGAGAATGCACCATGTCTGAATAGACAATGAAATCAATAATCCAAATCATGAATAACAATGGCTGCCTTTCCCTCATTTTAAACAAGTGAAAGCTCTCTCTCCATGGGTCCCACTCATTAGGGTTTCCTCCACCAAATTTCCTCTTCCTCATTCACACTGCGTTGTCTTCCAAAGTGATCCACTCATCCTATGGCAGCGTTGTTGACTTGGTCAAACCTGACCTTATCTTCATGCATTTTCCCCTTTTCACACTTGAGGGTGAAAAATAGAGCTACTCTGATGATCCCTTTCACATTATGAGGGATTTTATTTGGGTTTCCAATGAGCATGGGCTTACTTACCCATCTATTTGGCTGCCATGTGATAAAAACAAAACTTTAATATTCCATTTAGCTATGTGCTAAAATGGGAATATTACAAACATCCCAGTCTGCTTAGCCAACAAGACGGTCCTTATAGAAATTGAAGTCTTGGATATTGAATTGGATTACAATATACTCCTTGGGTGGATTTATATGTACACCATGTAATCCATAGCATCCTCTGTCTTCTGAACTATGAGGTTCCCCCATGAGGATCGCATCGTTACTGCTGACGAATTGAAATACCACGAAAAGCGATCCCTAAAAAAATTGTTTTCATCCTACCCTATGTAGACACATCTGCCGAGACGCTTACATGATACCAAGAATACATCCCCGACCTGTTCAAACCGTCGTCCGTCCTTGCGTCATTCCTAGGATACCTCCGTGTGATACCAGAATCGTCATCGACTGTCACAGAAGCCCTTGTGTGCATGATTTCCACATCAAGCACCGAAGTCAGCCAAGAGACATAGATGAGCAGTAACGGCACCGAGTCCTCAGCCACAACAACCTCTCTAGCCTACACCATCTCATAAACTCCTTTCCTCTATCCCCCAACTGGTTTTTTATCCCAAAAAGTCTTAGCCACCATGGTGTTACCAAGCATATCTTTTTCAATCCTAGTTTTGTACATGGTCCCACCTACTGGGATGGGATCCACGCATATCACCTCTACAAATTTAATCCCCCTCAGTCCTAAGGAGGTGCCATGCGTTCAAGAGACTATAAAAAATATCCCTGCGAAGGAAATTCCCATCGCAAGATTGATGATTACGACCAAGAACACCAATAAAAGAGGGAAGAAGGTTGAAAATCCCACCATGCAACGGGAGTTACAACCTTGCACCATATGCGACATAGTAGGCCACCATACCCACATCTGCCCAGAGCTGGAAGAATTAAAATTGCTCCTTATCTCTACGGTAGACATCGTGGCAACAAGTTCTCGTAAAAAGGAACCGACCATAAAAAGTCAAGGCAAGGCATTGTGTACAAATCACGCATGTGCTATCTTCAACAACTATGGGCACTATACCCATCATTTCCCATAAATTTTGCAATACAGGGACACCTTTCATGCCATCAAGCAATCCTATCAAGAGGATAACTCCACCCAGACAGCTGGAGAGGAAGCTTGCATCATTTTATACCGACAGGAAGAACGAAAGCCACCTGAAAGATTCCCAACCCCCTCCTCGTATCGAACGTTGTGCACTCTATGACGAATGCGATCATTTCATCACCGAATGCCCATCCCTTGAAATATTTCAGCAATGGTATCTAGTCCATGTAGTATGCCGCACTGACTGAGACACCCAGTATTCATGTAAAATATGTGGTGGTAATCATCTAGTAAGCCAATGTCATTATGTCCCTAGATTCCGCGTGGTGCTAGCTAGTATGCGTTCAACCATAGTTTTCCTCTCCCGAGAAGATGGCTCTCACTCTGAATCCATGAACAACTCGACAACCCAAGAAGATGTGATGAGTAGATCCATCCTCTTCTTATCAACTAAAAATTGGTCAATCGGGGAACCCCTAGTCACCCCCAACTGCCCTCCGCAGAGAATACCAACATGCACGTTATGTAACATGCCCAATCATGTCGTCGTTTCTTTCCCTGACTTATAAGCTCTAAGCCATTGGTACCTAGTCACACCATCAAACAAGTAGGACGAGAACCCCATTTCTAGGATTTTTTGCCTAGTATGTCAGGGCAAGCACCATGAGTAGCGCTGCACCTATATCCCACAAGTACATCCTCTTATTGACATAATACATCTATTAGAGATGAAACATTAGGACCTTATCAATCTAGAACCTAAAAACCAACATGGAAGGCATAACGCCCCTAGGAAGTCTAAACCATACCCATTGCGGCATATGGGGAAAGTTAGGAAGGCGCGCCAGCCAAGCATGACCCAGGTTCAACCTCGGATAACATGCAGACTATGCGACATGATTAGGCACCAATTCAATCAGTGCAAAGAATTGAAGCAACTTGCAAAAAAATTTCGCATAGTCTCTTCCCTTCCACAAACACATCTCTCTAACCATGAGAAAATTACACACAACCATTGTCAGATTTGCTCACAATTTCATCGTACAATAAAATTTAATCATCTCCTAAAGCTTAAAACAACATGAGTGGCATTAATTCTACACTCCCCAAGAGATCTAGACATACCTAAGCCAAAAACTAGGAAATGGCAGCAAAGGACCCTCTCCTCTACGTCTGACCCCTTCCAAGCGTCCAATTCTGGGACGAAGAGTAGTGTTGATTCCCACACAATATACTCAGTTGGCACAGTGGTACCATGCACCATTTGCACTAGCCATAGTGTCCAGCCTAATAAGGAAGCTAGCCTTGCGCCCACGCAAACCCCCGTGATGGAAATTCCTCCCCACCAAACGCCGAAGACATGATACACCATATACGATTCATATCATCATGTATCGGAACTATGACTCGGGATGTATGCTCATATACCATAGCTGTCGAGTCAGCTGCAACTACGAGAGTAACTATACCTACAACAGTGCAAACCCAATCTGTATGCACTTTGTCAACCGCATCTGGTTCCACCATGTCGACGCTAGAATCCTTCTTGTGTCTGTTAACCCACTCTGTTCAGACCAAACATTTTCTACACAACCATGCATAGAAATAATCCCCCTTAGGATCCCTATTTCATTCAGATGAGGACATCCCGGAGACCATGATGGAGTCGTATTATCCATGGGATGTAATGCATCACCACTAGCTTTTTCTCCCACGAAAAGTGTTCAGTACTGAAAAGACAAAAGAATAAGAGATTTATGTGACTGAATCAAAAATATTTCCTCCCATCAAAAAAAGTTGATTGGTTCAAGAACCCCATCCCTGCGCCCGATGCATTTGAGGAAGGAAACATTTCAAACATTTCACCTAGTTTCAAGGTGAATATATCTAAAAATCCTAGAAAGGTCAAAGAAATATCACTGGGGGTAGCATGTTCACTAGAAGAAATAACCTCTTATACCCAATTTCTATAAGAGTATAGAGATATCTTCGCCTGGGACTACTCAGAGATCCTTATGCTGAGTCCCACTATCATAGAGCACCATATTGACACCTGGCTTGACATACCACCAATATGCTAGAAACAATGTCAACTGCACCCATCCAAGGTAGAAACTGACATGGAATCCATACAAACCCATCATGTATGGACCCTGACACTGACACACTAAAAAAATTAAAATTCAGGATGTTAGGGGGCATACTTGGCTCAAGAATCGTGAGTCCCAAGTACTTAGGATAACCGCAATGACAAGAACATCTCTGGAAAAGCCTCCGACCTCTCAAAACCTTAAACACTCAAATGACACAAATGTAGTTAATCGAGCCATATTCGCCTATATGTCATTGTTTTTGGAATCTTTGGAGGACCATAATGAGAGATGAGAAGGCCCAATTGGAGAATTGAAAGCAACACTGTGATCAACACTTCATAATGCCCAAAGGAGGTGTCACACATTTACACCTCTGAGAAAATAAAATTTCAGTGCCAACATGTATGCCCTCTCTCATCTTTTTTTTTAACACACGTCTTTCAATAATATTTGAATAAAGAAGATGCTTTCACTTGGGGTATTTTGTTGCAGGTATTGGGCAAACTATCCATTTCTCCATCATTAAAATTTCCAGAGTAGGTATCATTCTACCCTTAGCATGATAGTGTCCCAGAAAAATTATGCATATCTTGACATCATTTCTCCATAAGAAATTAACCGTAGGTTCCAAGCACCCAACCATGTTTATCATCACCACAGCTTGCACATGATAAACATCCTTGTTGGTCGGTAAAGCCTCCCCTCCATGGTGACCGTCACTCAAAGTAGACCATATATCACAAAAATCATGATGCCATGGCCATACCACTTTAGTCCAGGAATAAACTTAGGCCCATTCACCCACCATGCATTAGGTCAGGTTTTACCATATTGAATTAAAACCCCTTTCCTGGACTACCAGGTTTTGCAGGCAGATCGAAAGCACACCACTGCGCCTCGCATTTGGCCTACCATACATCCATCAACATAGCCTATCTGCGAAATTTTCCATCTGCTTCATCAAACCCACACATGCGACCAACCAATGAGTCCCCCACCCGCAAAAAAACACCTTCCTCACATTATCAGTGGGCAAACATGTTCATGTTTTGGGGCAACCGTCTCTGTGTTTTGTACAATCCAAACCCCATTATTTTATTATTTTGATAAATGTACAAATACCACAAACAGTGAACCATGTCTTCCACTCATTCATCCATTTTTTCTCCCACGGCAACAGTCCCTGGTCACCCTTGGTCGAAGTATCACACCCTTCACGCATAAGCCACCATGACATTCATAACCAATATATACCCACCCTAGACGTCCTACTAACTCCAGGGATTTCCCCATCAGAAAAATGTATGATTTCCGCTAAGCTTCTTTTTATACTTCGACCTTGGGCCACTGAATCCCCATAATTAGTTTTCAGTCACCCCTCGCCATCATGCTTATGTTAAACCTATCACATCCAAGATCCTGATCCCTTGCATCAGTGACTCTCTCATTCAGTTGAGGCTTCCTTTTTTTCGATGTCAACACCTATTTTCCAAAAAGGAAGTGGTACCTTGGATCACCCCTCACCACAAAAGGGACATCCTCAGGTGGCATTGTGGGGGACATCATTGCCCACAGATGTCATCGATCCTCCTGGCATTCAACTACAACACAATATTTCATGTCAAGATGGTATCATACTTACAACCTTTGCACTTTGATCAAATTCATCGAAGACCCATGCATTTTTAAGCATTGCTTTTAGCAATGCTTACACAGGAAAGTCCCAGTCACACACCCATGAGTACGATGCGCATTTATATGCCATACCAATTTTACACATATGGGTACCACATTCCACCTATTTTCAAAGAAAAAAATCCCTTGAGGGTGTCAGCAATCGTCGTCATCAACCAACAGATCACTACCATACTAGTGACATAGACAGAATCTGTATCTGTCAAATATATTTGTTTAGCTAGCCAAAGCATCACAATCATGGGAAATGCCCGCCTTGTAGAAAAAATGTATTTATTGTATCATGCCATTTCTTGTAGGGTTCCCAGAGGACATGCTCGCTCTTCTACCCATTGTAAGGCATTTCCAACTCCTTGTTACACGCAGGTCTCTCTCTATCTCTGCACAATACACAGAAAAAAATATATAATGTATTTAGGCTATACAGTAATTCGTAGACCTCACACATTAGGGGGGAAATGTTATCACTAGAAAATAGGGCAAGCAAAGATGACATTATTAAATTTCAGGCATAAGGATTTACACGGTTCAGGCACATTAGAGAATCTGAAGAATTTAAAAAATCTCTAAGGTCCAAAAGAAAAATCAAATTGCGCACACAAGAAACTAGTAGAACACACCGTCGTGTGAATTTTTCTTCGGTAGGCATGAATTTTTCATGAATTTCCCTCAAAAATCCATGCGGACCTGAAAGTGGCAGAAGTCACTTTCTGGGACCACAAGGCACACTCTAGGAAATCACTCCCACACTTGAGGTCACCCAAGGAAAACCGTCGAAGCTTCATTAGGACCTCAAGGGAGCACACAATGGAATAATGTGGCACACAATGGAATCATCCCCCTCCCTTGGGTCACCATCCATCAATGTAAGAAGAGAGGGAAGGAGAGTTTGAATTCATCTATAAAAGGCCACCAAGAGATGAACAAAGGGAGAGCACATTGTTATGCTGACCAAAATTGCTTCCAAGCAATCCAATAGTGTATGATACAGAGAAGAAGTAGAGAGAGGATTTAGTTGTTGGCCACCCAAAAACTCCAATCCTTTGGAGTAGAGAGAGGGACCTTGCACCAAGGCAACTTGGAGATAAAAATGTCCTTACATCAGGTCTTAGAACTCCCTAGTTCTAAGGGCCTCTTGGCAAGTGTGTAAACATTCTACCTTTTATTCCTAATAGCACACAATAAGAGGGGACATATATGCTATCGTTGGTATTATTGTGTTGTTTGACTCTATATGAGATTTGTGTTATTTTTTAGTTTAGCTTTTTTCTCTCTCTACATAAGCATGCTATTCCATTATCTAGTATGTTTTATTTTCTGGCATGTTCACTAACCTGCTAACTCTATTGTTTATCTTCCTATGACCAGGAAATTTAGAGGAAACAAACACTCTGCTTAAGAAAGTGTGGATTGGTACATTCATGCACCATATCCACCAACACACCATCAGATCAAAACAACACCTAAAGATCATAGCAAGACAACCTTCGCAACCAAATAGGGTCCTTCCAGTACACTGTTATGCCCTTCGGATTAAAGAATTCCCCTACCATTTTCTCACGCGTAGTTGTAGTAGTGTTTAAAGAGTTCATCCATAAGTTCCTAGAGGTTTATTTTGATGATTGGACAATATTTGGATTAGTAAAGAAGCATGTGTCGAACCTGCGCATGATGTCGGATGCCCGCAGGAAACACCAAATTTCATTAAATATCAAGAAATGCATATTATGCATGCCATTTGGAATTTTGTTGGGATACATTGTGTGTCAGCAGGGATTAATGGTTGACCCAACCAAGATAGTGGTTATCATCAATTTAATAGTCCCTACCACTAAGAAACAGCTGCGCTCTATCTTAGGGAGCATAAGCTACTATAGGAATTTTATTCAAGGATACGCCCTGATTACTACACCAATGGAGAAGATATTGAAGGAGGATGTATCCTTTTTCTGGGATGAGGAGTTTCAAAAGAGTTTTTAGCTACTAAAATAAAATATGGTCACTGCACCTATTCTCATATTTCCAGACTGGGTGAAGTCATTTCATGTACATTTCGATGCATAAGGAATAGCCCTGGGAGTTGTCTTAGCGCAGCCACGCGAGGGAGACATTGATCATCTAGTTGCGTTTTCTAGTAGGAAACTCTCTAGAACTGAGCAAAAATATTCTACTACTTAACGCGAAGGATTTGCCATGGTGTATGCCCTGCAAAAATACAGGCATTATCTATTGGGAGGACACTTTAAGATGTTCACTGATCATTCAAATTTAAAATACCTAGTCAATAAGCCTGTGTTGGGGGGGGGGGGGGATTTGTAGGTGGTTACTACTATTTCAAGAGTACAATTTTGAAATTATTGTGAAGCCCAAAAGACTCAATGCCAGACTTGATCACTTGTCTCGGATTGAGAGTGGGGAAGAGCCAACTAGTATGGAAGAAGGGTTACCAATGCACAACTTTTTTCTATTAAGGTGGTTGACGAGCACTTTGCAGAAATTATTCAATTAATGATCAGAGGGATGGAACCTACATACTATTCAATGCAGAAAAATACTCTATTCAAGCAACTCAATTAGGAGTTATGCACGAAAGAGAAGGAGATCGATGACTTACAAGAAGTTCTCCCTACCGTCATCCCTGCTCAGTGAATGGCATGCCTTCAGACCAACCAGGTGCTGCAAGGTGTGGTAGAGGAACTCCTCTGTTGGAATCAAATCATCACAGATCACATCAAGTGTTGGGTGGAGGAGGCCATGCAACTCTCTTAGGACCTTGATGCTGTCATCCACAGTCTGAACCACACGATGAAGCAAGTCACTTCGGCTGCTGTAGGGCCTCCATCTGAGCATTTGGTTGAAACTGTGTAGAACGTCGCAGCCTAAAGTAAAGGTATCTTGATCTCCTTTTCTATGACTATCAAGGCACTCAAGCTAAAAATGGAGACCCCACTGCCTCTGTGACTCGGGGCAAGTCACAAGATTGTGTTGGGGGCCTGTTGGAGCGGGGTCCCCTAACCGTAATTTTGGAAAAATTTTGTAATATTTTGTAATAATTTAGTCTAGCGTAGGGGATTTGGGGCAGGTCAAAACCCCCAATGAAATGTAATGGGTTAAAGGGTAGACCAAGGGTCTAGAAACCACAGTTTGCAGACCATAGAGTAGCGCAGGCTAATATAGTATAAATAGATGGATAAATCAAGTCTAGAAGTAAGTGGAAGCCTAGATTAAGCTTGGATACAAATATGTTGATATGTCGTGTAAATTTTGTGGGTAAGGGTTCATGCTCGATGTGTGTGTGGAGACCCTAAGTCTTGCTGTGTGTGGACCCCGCTGGCTATGTGCGTGGGATGGTAAAGAGAGTTTGTGAGTGGAATATGAATATGATGAATGATAAGACTGTTTTATGGTATCTGAGTATTTCTGTGTTATGATTATGGGTTTCACTTTATGTTATTTTTAAGATAATTTATGTTTCCTAAATATTGATGATTTATTGATGCGCACGTGGATGTGATGCTATAGAGGGGAATGAATGCATAGATCTGGCTGTGATTTGTCTTGTTACATCTGATTACTGGTTAACTTATGATTTACGGGCTTCGGTTGGGTTATTTCACCACTATAATGTTAAGGGTTTCTGGTTTATGGCTTCTCCAGTGCAGGTTTGTTAGATCTGAAGGGACCCACTTTAATTAACTTTCTCTCTCTCTCTCAGGGTGCAAAAACCTGGTTCCAGCACCCTTCCATGCTACTTCGAGTGAGACCTTGACCTGTGCAAGTAGGCCATTGCCGAAAGGGCTAGTAGTACAGGGGTTTGTTGGTAAACCTTAAATCCGAACCTGGGTCAAGACCCCTCAAGCCAACAAATACTTAACAAAAACTTGGTGAGTGAAAAATCCATTGTTTTATCTTCACCTAAATGACTGATCTGATATAATGATAGAAGAATTGTGTTAGGGAAAATTTAACTCAATAAAAGAGTCAACGTTCCTTGGGTAAAACATTGGTGGTTTTGGGCCCATGCTTTTGTTCTTCCATGGTTCCATGGAGGTGGATTGCATGTAACGAAGAATTTAAAAGGCTCGGGAGAAATTCATTGAAATAGGCTAGGGAATGTGAGTGGTGAAGGCTTAAGCCTCAATTGGCCAATTTGAATAGGCTTTGGCTAAGGGATCTAATATAATTCCATTAACTGGGTTTTTCCTTGGAGTTTGGGTTTTCCCAGGGTATACATTTTGTGCATATCTATTTTTTTCATTTCTTTCAATAATTCTCTCAGTAAATATTTTGTTTCTCTCTTATAATTTTTTCAACAATTGGAATTAGGGCATTGGTCCAGGTTTTAACTTTAGAGGGACACGTTTGTGTCCAAGGTTAAGCTAGAGTCTCAAAAAAGAGTCAATTGGTAAGGACTATGAGGTTGAAGCTATGGCCATCATACGAGGATTTGTGAGTTTGGTTTATTTAATTTATGCACTGAAGTTGAGAAATCAGAGTTTGCCTCTTGGATAGAATAGCCTAAGAATGGAAAAAGTTGCATCAATAAAGGTGAAGATTTCATATTTCCTATTGAAAATGCCTCATGGGTTAATGTTTGGGAGTATTTGTACTAGGATACCTAGAATATATGTGCTATGAGGAGTACCAAAGAGAGCCTTGTCTATGGGATGTCAAGGAGGAGATGCATAGGGAACATGACCATGGAGGAAACCACATCCTCGAGGTGGTTGTTTCCATGCTTAAGAAAACTTTTCAAGAAGTTCAATCACACAAGAAAAAATATCGAAATGGTTTTCATCCTCATTAGAGTGGGAGATGCATGGAAACTATGGAACAAATTTTGGAACGAAAACATGCTCTTAATGGACTTCCACTTACGCAACTTGAAAGAATACATAAAAGGCAACCTTGTTTGATCTCCAGTGAGAGTTTTGAAAAAGGACATGCATTATGGATTGCAAGGCTACTAGGGCTGGAATTGAATCATGAGTAGAGTTAAATATCAAAAGTTCATGGAGATTTAGAATGAAATACTCTGATTCCAAATAATTGTGCATTAGGGAGATTATCCTCTATGCTAGTTGGTTCTTCCCTTGTTTCCAGTCTTGACAAATGGACAGGTCCTTCATTCAGTCTTCCTGGTTTAATAATGATATGTAATTCATATTCCTAGAATAACAGAAACCATCTGCTAACCTTTCCTCCTAAGATAGCCTTATTAATAAAATACCTTATGTTGAAATTTGCAACAACAAACAATTAAATTGGCATCCAGAAAGGACAAAAATTGACCACATACTAGTGTGGGATTCTAGTCACACATGGGTGAGGAATTTCATTACACATTACTGCTAAATGTGGGCATCTAATTTATTTATCCCTTAAGTAAATTGGAAAATAAATTTTAATTTCATCTCATAACAACTGGTATCAGTTAACTAAGTCAGAAAGGCTGAGTTAGCTCAAGAATTTTGAGTTGAGGGTAAAAGGTGAGGCATGTAGAGTGATTATATTAGATTGGGGGTTGATTTGTAGTCAATGTACTAGTGGAGTGCATGTGTAATTAGTTAACTCAAATTAATTGAGTTAAAATCAATTTAACTAGTTCTAACTGAGTGATGAGCGAGTGAGAGGGCAAGTGAATTAGATTAGATTTAATTCACAAGTACTAATCTATCATATAAATTATAATTTTCTATTATTAGCTGCATACATGTTAATTATGATGTTAATTAAAGGGCAGTTAATTATCAATTGTATTATTAGCAAATTTCCCGGACGCAATTATAAAGTCACAGGAAGGCTCATGATGGATTGCGATGTCAAGGAAGGTTGATTATCATTTTTAATAGGAATTAATTTCCTAGGGATTTCATGAGAAAGGATAGGCTAAGAAAAGGTTGAGAATTGGCTAAGTGTTAGTTAATTTGTCCTGAGAATTTCTAGTCAGTTTTGAGCAGGATCAGGGTGAGACAATCGGTAGAGTGCATGATTTTCTCAGTGTGAGAAAGAATTGTATTGTTTCATGATTATTTCAATATTTACAATATATGATAGAGGGTTTTTGAGTAGTTTCTTTCCATAGATACATATTGTTCTATGTGATTGATTATTTCTTTCTCTTACTTGCATGTGATTGAGCAATCGCGTTTTACATTCCACAAATATAGTAGAAGGATTTAGTATCTTGTTTTAGTACATTACATGATCGGATTGAATTCATTGGTATAGATTTTCTATATATAATTTCTACATGGTATCAGAGCATGAGTAATCACAATATAAGAGAGAAATTGAGTCTATCTTGAACAGGTTCAAATTTGCAAATTTATTCTTTAGGATCTAGCAGTAGATGAAGATGTCTTTCAATGGCTTGATACTCAAATTTTCACTCGAGTGAAATTCGAATTATATTGCATGGAAGGATAGGATGGAGGCAGTTTTGGAGGACAACGAGTTGAAGCAATTCATAGATTTTGATATTCCCAAGCCTACAGTAGCAAATGCCCAACTTCTTGATCCATGGCAAAAGAAGGTAGCAAAGGCAAGAAGGACCTTGTTAGAGGGAGTTTGTTATAAGGAATTCTAATCTACGGATAAACTAGTCTTCCCTAAGTCTGGTGTTCCTTCACTTAGAATAACAGAGGAAAGGTAAAATTTTTTCTCTCTATAATATACAGATAAACAGAAGATGAAGAGACTTACTTGTGATCCTTTGGTCTCGTTCTTCTTCTTTCATCGCTTTTGTTGCTTTCGATCCAACTGAACTCACCAAATCAATATCTAGAGTTAAAACCAGAAGACATCACACGATTATACAAATATACAATATCTATTTATCATAACCAGATTGAACTGAAAAAATCTGAGAATATATGCACATATTGAGAATTCATTCACAAGATACAAATGCATATATGGGAGAAAGAACATATATCTTTGTTGTAGTTTTAGGAGGAATAGATTACAACCAGTCGATCAGTTCCCTGTCAACCTGCTCCAAATTCATCTCATCATCATCACACCAAGCATCAATCCAACATCATCACAGTACTTCATCTCTCCAAGAATTGAGAACCCAATAGCATAACACTACCTAAATTTCTTCCTCCCTTGCACTTATATGAGTGCTCAATTTATAGGGAAATTGTAGGTAGTTTCTCAATAAATGATATTGAATGGATTTTTAATAATATATGAGACATTTTTCTAGGTTCAATGGTGATGGATGAACACATGTATTCGAAGTATGACACCTATGATCTCTTCTACAAGGCACTGGACATGTGGAGATTCCTAGAACAATGATGATTTCGCTCCCAAGAGACCAAAGCACCCTTAAGTGTCGAGAAGTACTTTGCAGAGCACCCTTGCATGGGGGTAAGTGCTTTGAAACACACTTAGGCCCATTCAAAGGAGCGCTGATGAGTCAATGGGTCATTTTATATATACCTCAAACATTGAAACTATCATGAATTAAAGCCATCAGTGGAACGACATCTCTATGGCATGTAGCAACTGAATTAGGGGATGATAGACCCTGTTTGTATTGAATTAGGGGATGGTAGACCCTATTCATACTCTTCTCAGGGATGATGCCAAAATTGACCTATAATAGTTGCCCCTTAAATTATGAAGTCAAAATAATGATAATATCTAGATAAGATTCTTTATGGTGTGATGAGTAGAATCTGAAGCGTGCAGTGACCTGCGTTAATTTGCAATACGTTACATCATGATATCTTGTAAATATTGGACATGAATTTCTAAGGGAGGCATACCCATGCTCAACACTTAAACTATCATAATACGTACATAAATAAAAAATTCATCTACCGATATAGACATGTCTACATATATAGGCCCATGATAGGATGACCATCTATATGTAAATCCATCATACGGATGATGTGGTACAATTCCTGAAATCACAGACCAGATGGATGAAACTAGATCCAAGGTCTTCTATCTTGTTTACTCGATCGTTCAAGTACAAGTCTAACCATGCCATATATGTGATTTGAAGTCGAACATGGGAAGACATCATCTGATTACCAACTAATGATGTAATCTATTAACATACACGAGAGTAACCACTATTGATGTTAATGGTTCTCAAGGTACTACAGTAAAATTTGCAAGGTGTGAATAGGTGATTTGATGTTGAACGCTAAACAAAATATTTCGGTCGAAGTTTTGTGATGTCAACCTATCGCCGAAAGCGAGAAACCTGCCATTGATATAAGAAAGTTCCTGGAAGATGAGCCGATTTCGATGTTGGCCCAAGGAGAAGGTACATTTTAGCCCTATCTTTATCATGATTTGTCATTTACTTTTATATATATATTCCCTTATCTTAGAAATAAAGTAAAGGAAAATAATGCAAAAATAAGGTAGAATGGGTTATTAATAAAATGTGTGTTTAGTAACATAAAAACTAATTTTGCGTTGTCTTTATTGATAGGGAGGCCAAACAGCTAAACTGCTGACCAGGATGACCAAATGATAGCAGACAAGGAAGGCGAATGGAATCGTATCAACTCCTATGAATCAACAGAAGTTGTAGAGGCATGCCTACTATTTGAGTATTCAGTCGATAGCCACAAAGAAGCAATATCTCATAATGAGAATGATCTGTTACTCTATTTGAATTTACCTTTAAGCTATAAAAGGCCGAAGATGAACAAGATGAAAGACAATTGATGTATTATAATTTTCTTGTAATAAACATATTCGGACAGAATCTTCAAGTTCATGCTAATGCATTGCTCTACTAATTAATGAAGAAATTGGCATTTTTAGTATAAAATACTTCTGAGTATTCCTTAGCAGAAGGCTTCTAGAGGCTTTGGGCCTAGCCCTGGGGGTTCTCTTGCTATTTCTGTGCTATACGTTTATTTACAAAACTTGCATTTCCAGTGATCCATTGTGTTTCATAACATTATCATTTAATTGCTTAATCATAGGAGTGATATGTTATAACTTCCTTTTCACTAGATTAGATTTATCATTCATGTCCTCTTATTAGGAATTGATGCTTTTACATTTGTTAGACTAGTTTCAGCACAGTTGCTGTTCAATTTTGCGTATAGTTAAATTTTGAATATTTTTATCATAATTATGAGAATTTGGTTGATATTTAATTCTGAAGGATGCTATTAGTTGATTAAAATAGAATTCCATTGCAAAATATAGAATAATTTATTGTTGTTCAATTTATTAGGATTGTTTTTCAATTCATTAAGGTAGTTGTCCAATTCATCAAAGCGCACTGTTCAATTGCAATCTATTTTTTTCAGTATTGAGTGGTTGTTTCTGCATAAGCTTAGAACAGAATCTGCTCCTTTGATTGGTCTGAAGTATTTCATAGTTCACTTTCAATTTGATTTGATTGAACTTCAAGAATTAGACAATATTTGTTACAGTAATCTAGAGTAGTTAACCCCTGATGTCACTTGCATATATTTTTCATACACTTTTGAAATAAAAAGACTTTCCTTGGGTTGATAATTAATGTAAAGCATTAAGGTTACCTTTAAAACAATCACCTTTATGACCCAACATTTTGGCATCGTTGCCGAGGAGAGTGTTTAAGAGTGATGTCTTTTACTTCTTTTTCCTTTTGGTGTGGAAGATTTGGGTATTGAAAACGAGAGGTAAGAACCTTTGTACTAGCAAGCAAAATTCTTTCTCTCCAACCTGCTTCTCAGCAATTGTGCAGAGGTCAATAGGATAGGTGTTCTTGTTTTTTATGACTAGGAAAAAAAATATAGAATTAGATCAAAATTCCCCACTTAAATCCACAAAATCCAAAGGATCGGTGGTCCTTGGAAGAACAACATATACAGACGAAATCATTAATAAGGCTAAACCCCAGGCATCTGTAGGACCCAGAACCATTCCTACAGAGAGTCCTACTATAGTCCCTCAAGCTGCAGCCTCACAATCTATAGCCTACACCGAGATTCACAGTGAAATAGAAGGGTTTGAATAAAGCCTTTAGACTGTTGAGCACTTACGTCCTGACCCTTCAAGAGAGGGAAATTCTTGCAATTTGTAGGAAGGAGAGGGAGAAACTAGCAGTGCAGTATAGGTAAAAGCTCCAGAGCCTAGATCCCCTTGATAGAGTGGTTGAGAGAGAGACACCCAGTATTCCAAATCGGGGAAGTGTTGTAAGGCGTCCTCCAAATCCACTCCCTAATTCCACTTAAATTATTCCCCCAGATCAAGAAATCCCTTAAGATTATTGGCACATCTTTGATCAGATGGCGAACAACCAAAACTAGAGACATACATCGATATTGGAGTATCCCATTGTTGATCCAGCTGCAAATGCCCCTATGAAAGCTATTCCATTACAAAACATCCCCACCTTCCATGGGCTGACCTCGGAAGATCCGGATGAATTTTTATTTTAATTTGATGTCTTATGTAGGGGATATGACTACACCACTGACCCTCAGAAACTAAAACTATTTCCCTCTACTTTGAATGGGACAACATTACGTTGGTTTATGGGGCTCGGTGGAGGAACCATTAATAGTTGGGATCAGATGAAAAACCCTTTTCTTAACAAATATCAAGACTACTGCCAGACTCGAGAACTAAAAGATGAAATATTCAATATGTCTGCAAGAGACAATGAGACATTAGAAGAATACGTTGAAATATCTCAATACAATCTACAAAGATATCCATATACTACACTATCTAAAGATATTTTGAAAGCAACAATGATTAAAGGAATGAAAGAGGAATGGGTCGAAACATTTAATATAATGGGAAAAGGGGATGTCTATCAAGAAGAATATGATGACATTATTGCATTGTGCATCAGGTGTTCTCGGGGTACTACGCGAAGCAGACCAACCAGATGGGATTCAGCTAAAACGAATTAGAAACAGTCTAGTGGAAACGTGACAAAAGCAGAATTCAGTAATATTTTAGAAGATTTTAAAACGATATCTTAGGCACCCTCACAATGCAACTATATTTCCTACAAACCAAGCATAAGCAAGCTTTAGCAGAACATAACTTGGTTGTTTTTTTCCCACGCTGTAGGAAGAAACACAACCAGTGGGAATTTCCATTAGACATGGTCCAGACATGTGCTATTTGTACCAAGGAACACACCACTGACCATTGCCCTTCACTTCCAGGGTTGAAAGCAGTTTTTAAAGAGGCAGAAGAAGAAACAGAACCAGTGAATCAACATCGGCAGTAGCAAGCATGACCAGGTATGCCACAAGACCCGTCTCAGTTCTTTTTTCCTCCACAATTTAATCAACAGAACCCTGGAACAGCATGGCAGGGCCAATCACCTTTTTTTGTCTGTCCATCCCAATCATTTTCCATGACTCATTGGCCAACACAATCCCCTTCAGGTAATATTTGGTCAAGTTATTCTTTTCCCCCCACTTATTGGAAAAACAATCCATATCAGCCCCAGTGGCCTGCCTCCACTTCACAGAATACAAATTGGTCTCAAAACTGGCAGTGACCCCTAGGAATGACCAATTTACCTATGGGAAAAAGGGCTCAAATTCAAACCACATTACCAGCCCCACACCCAGTTCAACACAATCCTCAGCCTATTATACACCCTCAACTGCTAGCTCAACCTAATCCTAATCCCAATAACAAACTTGTTCAGCTAATCCAGATTGTTGAAAACCCAAACCCCAAAACTAAACAAAAGCAATGCAATGAACTTAGGCTAAGATTAGGGTGTGTTATTTCACCTGAAGAAGATACAGACCTACCACAACTTGAGTATGAAATTCTAACAGTACCTAAACAATCAACTATGACAGAAACAGAGATAGTGTTGGGCCAGAATTGTAATCTACGCATAAATTACGCTTCCCTAGACAAGTGTTAGTATAGAACAACAGGTGAAAGACTATACTACCATTTCTCCTAACTCAGAATAGATACACAGAGAGGATTGGATGCTTAGTTGTTTCAGTATCTTCCAAATGAGTCCTTCTGTCGCTTCTGCTACAACTTCAAATTCAAGTGGTTCATTGGTTGAATGCTTCCTACAAGCAAGAACACTAAAACAACATAATATGCAATAATATAGATATTTATTCAAGCTAGTTAGCTAAATCAGTTAAGCATAAACTAAATTCATCAACCAAGATCTTACAATATGGAAAATCAAATTTAACATAGATGCATGTAGGGAAAAACAAGAAGTACTATTTATTGATGATAGAAGGAGAGGTTACAACCTAGTGACTGATTTGAAGTGACCTTCCAGCGAAGTTTCCAAGTCTCATCATAGCATAAATCTCTCCAGCAGTATCTCTACAAATCAAGCTCTCAATTGAAAATTCTCCAACATTTCTCTATTCAAATTCTTCCTTCTCAAACACTTAGATCTGTGTTCAATTTATAGATGAACTGTAGGTTGTTTTTCAATCATTAGCTTTCCAAAAATAGGCAAGAAATGTTTCCATTCATGTAGATGTCAAATGGACACTTGGATCTGAAGCTTGACACATGTGAACTCTTCTAGAAGGCACTGGCCAAGTGGAGATTCCGGAACAATGAGAATTTCGCTCCCAATGTGACCAATGCACTTGTGAATGTCGAGAAGTGCTTTGCAGAGAAGCCTTGCATGGGGCTACCTTCATATGCAACACACTTAGACCCCTTAGAGCCTGCGTTGGTAAGCTCTTATATGTTATATAATAAGCTTGAAACCATGGAAACCTTTTCTTGATGTAAGTCTTTCTTGATTTGTTCTTGTTTCTTGTCTTAGGGCATGTAGCAACTGAAATGATAGGGAATGATAGAGGCTTGATCATTGGTCTTGGAGATGATGCCCAGTTAACCAGGTCATTGGGAATGGTGCCCAAATTGACCTATAATAGATAGAGTAGGGGAGGGACATAGTTGACCAAAAAGACCCCGAAAACCTTATTATTTCCTCCCCTCCATTCCCTGAGAGATTAACACTGCCTAAACCAATAGTCTCGTTAGATTTTGATCTCCTATGGGAATTAAAAAATATTTGCATTAAACTTCCTCTCCTGCAGGCTATACAATACATTCCTATCTATGCCAAAACAATTAAAGAAATGTGCAGAAAAAACAGATGAGGAAAGAAAAGATTGTACCAACTGTTCATGTAGTGGGAGCACTTTCATACTTACTCTTGGGTAAAGAAACATCAGTAAAATACGAGGATCCAGGAAACTCCATAGTCACAGTAAAAATATCTGGCCACTCCTTTTCAAACACATTAGTTGATTTTGGGGTGGCCATCAACATCTTAACTACAAAAACCTGCGAGAAGTTAGGTATAACAACGTTGGAACCCACATCTACCTTGCTGGAACTTGCTGACAGATCTGTTATCAGACCAGAAGGTATATTATAGGACAACCTAGTTTCTATGGACTCATGGGAGTACCCGATAGACTTTTTAGTTATCAACCCCAAAAGTAGGTTAGATGGACATCCCCTGATATTGGGACGACCTTGGTTAGCAATGGTCGATGCTTACATAGGTTGTCGAATAGGCTGCATGACCATTACTAGAGGAGATGCCATAAATAATATTGTCATATACCCCCTTACCAAACCAAATTTTCCCATTGTAAATATCCACAAAGAACCACATACATACTGGGAACAAAACATCCATTCATCGCTGAAAATAATTGAAGCACTCAAATTCAAAGATGAAACTGAAGACAATGTAATCAATAACTTCATGAACCAACCATCTACTTTAGAAAATTTGAAATGCAAAATGTTAAAATTAGTTCTTGATAATAGAGAACAGGAGAACCCCTTAGCATGCATTGATGACCAACACATACCCACGACTGTTGTTCACAACAGCATGCCAATTGAAATTGAGCTAGGAAACGTTTTAAATATCAATGGAAGTTTGAATAGTAACCAAAAACAAAAGCTTGGAAATATTTTATAGAAATATAAGGGAGCATTTTCTTGGGACCACCCAGACATGAAGGGTATATATCTTCAGCTATGCACACATCACATTTATACTAAAAAGGATGCTCGTCCTATTCAGTAGCCTCAGCGGAGGTTAAACCCGCATCTGAAAAACATTGTAAAAGATGAATTGAAAAAAGCTGCTAGATGTAAACTTCATTTATCCTATTTTTTAAAACACACACATGGTGGGTGAGAAGGTAAACACACACATATAAAGATAAGCATGATTTATTCATATTATTCACCATAGATGTCTATTTATGTTACATTGGTGTGACCCTTGGATTCATCTTCCAAGGTCACTTGGACTCCTTTGTGACTATTCGCCTTCCACACATACCCATAGAGGATTAGGTTTCCAACATTCCCCCCCTTAATCCGAAGGGGTATGTGTGAGTCCAAGAAGAGAGTTGTAATACAAATCTGCAAAGTATGCATGGCAGAACTTAGGCTGAGTCAGCTCTCTAAAATTTTGGCATAAAGAGGTGGTTTAAGGATGGCCACCAACACTGGAACACAATGCTTATTGCAGTTCCCGAAACTCTTCCAAATCTGGCAAGAAGCTGAGGGCTTCTACTAGAGGAAGTGTCCCTCATATTTGAAGAGGGAGACCTTCAACGTGGAAGAAGGGAGGTCTACAACCTGTGATGGTTTAAGGATGACCACCAACACTGGAATGCTTAATGCATTTCCTGGAACTCAACCAAAACTGGCAAGAAGCTAAAGTCTTCTCCTAGAGGAAGTGTTTTGAAAGAGGAAGAATATCAACCTCATAGAGATGGTTTAAGGATGTCCACCAACCAAAGGCATGCTCATGGGCATCCATGTCTCTGGCTACAACTCTGAATCTGGAATGATGAATTGTGGCTCAGGCTCGCTTGAACTGATGTGTCTCTGGCTACAACTCTGAATCTGGAATGAGAGATTGTGGCTTAGGCTCACTTGATGTGGCATTGAAGCTTATAGATGACCACCATTTCCCCCCCTGTCAGGTACAAGGTGAGATGATGGCGAAAACTCAACTGCAAGTTTTTTCAATATTCTAGAACAAGTTCTGAGATGTGACTTAAACATCTTCTTGGCTATTGATGCCCATTGAAAAGAAGAGATCCATCCAAGTGTTAGGTGGATAAATCGATCTTGCGGACAAGAAGGATCTCCCTAGTATCACAAGGATAGCTAGAAACAAATAGGACAAATGTAAACTACTTTCTCTAGATTATGTATGATTTAGAATTTTTTATGATGAAGAAAGGACCTACTTGTGATCCAATGCTAGTTCTATTCTTCTTTCCGTCACTCCAAAGAAGTCACCTCTTAAGACCTACAATCAAATACATGGAAGAGAATAAAAAGCACCTACACAATATACTAATTCATAAATCATAAATCTATCTAAATGACCAAGGAATTTAAGAAATAAGTCATTCAAGTAAACACATAAACAACTTATTGAGAAAACAGGATCCATTTGTATTATCTTTAAATCAAACAAGGTCCTACAACTCCATTCGCCTTGATGTCATACAGGTCCTTCCACGGTACGAAACAAGCATTTTCCTTTGGTCTAGCAAGCCCTTCCACTCTTTGAACCAGCCTAAATATGAGTGTGTAATCATTCTCGCATGGATAATGGCTAGCAAAAAGAGTATGTTTCTTCAACAATTCTCTTCTCTAATGTAGTATAAAGTACAAAGAAAGTAATTTTTTACACATCAGTCTCTACCCTTGAGACTGAACCATGGCTTCAATTTATAGCAGAAGGGAAGTGGTTTCAGTTCCAAAAATGAAGGGATAATTCCTCTCATAAATGGATTAAGCTCCAAATACCAAGGAATAGGCTCCTTTAATGAAGGGATGAATGTTCATGAATGGAGGGAGTGAAGCTTTGACGAGATAACACCTTCTAGAAACTTCTAGTTGGGAGAATATTCGACCAGCTAGGCTTCTAGAACTTACTTTTTCGCTCATTTTACCTTTTACAGGGGTCCGCAATTTTAATGAATAAAATTTGTGGTAGGTACCATATTTTTTCTTTACAAAAGGTGCGGTACCACAGGTAATGGCTAGGAAAAGTGCGGAGTTAGGTTTTTTATGATGTTTATGAGATTTTCTCCAAATCCAAGACTTCGTTTAGGAGCTTTAGGGTTTTATACCTCTAAGGGAGCATTATATAGGTATTGATGAACCCATATAGATAATAAAATGTCATGGTGACAAAATAATGTGTAACACCAAGATGAATCTTTATTCTTGTAGGAGGCTTGTTTTTGAAGCATCTGTGTGAAGAATGAGTGTGCTGATTATAGTGCTTGTGTGGGTGAAGATCAAAACTGATCTTTCATATGGCCAAATCGATCACAGTGTTGGCATTTTTCAATCTCTTGTTTCTGATTTGGAAGAGGAGCAGGATCTGGAACAGCTGTAGGTGCGCTATCATGAAGAAATCCGGTGCTCTGAAATTGAATGGGTTTGGAGTAGTCTGGAATATGAAAGGACAATTCCTTTTCATATCCAAGACCTATTCAGTGCTTGTTATGGACAAGCTCTTCCCAAGGACTAATGATGGGCTTGGGAGGTGCATGCTAGATTTTTTCTTCTGCATTCAAATCTGCGCTTAAAATGGGTACTGCATCTGCAATTATTTGTTGCTGATGGGAGTATGTCTTAGTTTTTTGAACAAAAACAAGTTCAGAATGATGACTCCGCTGTTGTGATTCTTTTTGTTGTAGTTCTGTCTCAAGCTGTAAAAAATCTATCTTCTCTTTTTCATTTTGTAGACATGTTCTAATGTCAGAAAGAGTGTCTTTACTGATGCTTATCATCTCATCTACAGTGGTATGAATTACGGTATTCAATAACTCTAATGTATCATCAATTTTGCCCATTTATTTTTTTTCAACAAATAAACTTATCCCTCAAGACATATAAGCTTCATATTCCATTACATATTAACCATACATGTTTCATACTCTCCAACCTATAAAATTTCTAACATGCTAAAGATAATAAATATATAGATTGATCAATGCCATATAAGAAGCATGAAGGTTCTCATACCCATCATAATCGAACAATAATACTTCAACATACCATATACAATGATTAACGCATACGTATATATGAAGTCACCAACACAACAATTAGTTTTATTCATGCATTCATGGCCTTTCAAAGCGTATGGAGAGCATATGGAAAATGGTGATTTTATTGTTGGATGGTGGTATTAACTGTGCGAATAGGTATTACCATAGACAGGACAAAAGTTAGGAAACTAGGAGAATATCTAACTAGAGGACTTGGTGTGGTAAAGTATCACATATACTGGGTGTCGAAGTCCAAGAGGGAGGCAGAGAGCAAGTATCAACCCGATCCTTCAGTGCCAGAGCATAATATGGAAGAATTGAAGGATCTTTTGGCACATTTACCTGTGCATATTGTCACAGAGCCATCACAACTTCTGCTTGCATTTCTTCAACCTTATCGTGAAAGGAAACTTGTGATCAACTTCGATTGCGAGGGTGTTAATCTATCTCAACATGGTCGCCTTTGAGGATTCTCTGTATCTGGTTGATGAAGTTGCGAGTGGACACATACTAATGAACGCCTACAAACCTACTCTAGAATCTCTTCATGTTACAAAAGTGGTTCATGATTGCAAACGTGATAGTGAGGCATTGTATTTTCAGCATGGGATCAAATTAAATAATGTATTTGACACCCAAATTGCATATTCACGTATGGAGCAATAAGAAGGGATAAATAGGCCTCCTGATAATAATCACATATATTTTGTTGACCTTCTAGCAGAGTATTGCAGTGTGACATCGAGCCACCCCGCGAGCATCCGACTGTTAGAAAATTAAATATTACAGAGAAATGCAACACATAAAATATGCAGAAAACACAAGCAAACAAAACACATAAAACCAGAGAGACACAGATATATGTGGTTCACCCAGTTTGGGCTACGTCCACCCTGAACATCCAATCCTTCCTTTCTATTATCCAACAAAATGAAGAGACACAACCTACAGCAGATCCATTGTAATATCCTCTGTTCTCTCTCACAATCTCCCTATCTGTTTCTCGCTTTGAGAATACAAATACCCTCCACAGTCGCAATACAATACCCTCATAAAAGCGAGGGGTTTACTTCTAGGGCCAAAAAACCTAAACTAAACATAAATTATACCATCAAATCATCCGCCTAATGAACGGCCCAGATTGACTAGAAATTACTATACTTTTACAAGGCAATTTTACATCTATTCTTAGCTTCGGGGGCGCTGCCCCCAAAACCCCCTGCTAGGGGGGGGGCTCCATAAAGTCGTAGCCACCCCCCTTAGACCCCCCAAGCAGCGTTTAATTACGGGCGACAACGTACAGGGGTCCAACGCTGTGATACAAAATAAACAAGATAATCAGGCTCCACACCCAACACCGACCACAGGCACCAGGAATGTGAGGAGCATTTGGAAAACCCCAGGGAACATCTACACGTTTTGTCGTAGGTAAAGTCCTCCTTTTAGTGACACACCTCCATTGTCTCAAGCCCATCACTCATCAGCTCTTTCAGCTCGGAACTGAGAGGTCAGGATGCTAAACCCACAGAAAATGCACCCATGGATATCAGACAAGGCACTTGTGGGGTCAAATGTTTGAACCTTGTCACATCCATATGCATGAGTAATGGAATGAACCTCTATGAAGTCGAAGATCCTTCTCAAAACCTATGAAGCCGCTCTTCTATGAAAATCCCCCTCCTCGCATTCATTTGCAACAAAAGGTCACGGGAATGAATCCTAATGAACTACCATTTGGTTCGGTTTTCTAGCATATGAACTGAATAGAAACTGAAGGGAACATGGGAAGAGATGAAGATCATCTGAATGTTGGCCGGAGGGTTCTCCTTTGGGTATTCATTACAGGGTAATGCATGTAGGAGCAGAATATGCATTACAAATATGGTGCCAGTAGAATATGCCTTACAAATTGCTAACAGGAACAAAGCTTAACCAAGGAACAGGTATGCTGAGAAATGAGAACAATCAAGTGTGCAAATATTTCATGGACTAGCACTATTTAAGGAAGCTAAAATAGGTGTGGAATCTAATATGAGAGTGAGCGGCGAGGTCGACTGTGAGTGATGAGAGCGAGGAAGCCTTCAAATACATTCAAACGCACAATAAATGAGACTAAGGCACAAAGGTTGGAGATGGTCAGATACTGAACAAGGAAAAAGAATAGGTTCACTGTAAAATAGCAGATTTGACAAATTCATAGATCTAGATCCGAATTTGGATATGGCGGACCTCAGAGATGTCAAGGCCAGTTGAATTTATTGTCACGCACAAGAATGGTGTGTCATATATGGAAGGATAATGGCTCAAATTAGAATACCATAGGAATACACCTACAGCTCTGATACCATGTTAAAACACACACATGGTGGGTGAGAAGGTAAACACACACATAGAAAGATAAGCATGTGTTATTCATATTATTCACCATAGATGTCTATTTATGTTACATTGGTGTGACACTTGGATTCATCTTCCAAGGTCACTTGGACTCCTTTGTGTCTGTTCGCCTTCCACACCTACCCATAGAGGATTAGGTGTCCAACACTATTTCAGGCAACAAATGGGTCTCTACTCTAGTAGTCGGTCTCTACTCTAGTAGTCGTTCCTAAGAAGAATGGTAAGTGGCAAATCTGCGTGGATTATAGAGAGATGAATAAAGAAACACAGAAAGACCATTTCCCCGTCCCTTTTATTGATCAGGTCCTTGATACTTTGGCAGGAAAGCGGTTCTTCTCTTTTCTTGATGATTTCAGTGGTTACAATCAAATCTAGATAGCCCCTGAAGACCAAGATAAAATTAATTTTACCTTCCCCTACGGTACATTCGCCTATAGGGTATTACCATTCGGATTATGTAATGCCCCAGCAATATTTCAAAGGGCCATACTCAACATTTTTCTGATTTAATAAATGAAGGGCTCAATATTTACATGGGCGATTTTACTCCATATGGAGATGACTTTTATTAGGCACTGCAAACACTAGAAAAAGTATTGGAATGATGTATTGCTACCAGATTGTGTTTGAGCAATGAAAAATGTCACATCATGATGACCGAAGGAGTAATCCTAGGACACTACATCTCTGCAGCTAGAATACAGGTAGATCCGACAAAAATAGAGGTAATTATTTTATTAGCCACACCCTGTAGTCAGACAGAGGTACGTAGTTTCCTTGGATATGCAAGGTACTACCATAGGTTTATAAATAATTTCTCACAAATTGTTGCACCCTTGTATGCATTAACTAGAAATGTTGAATTCCATTGGTCTGACAAATGTGACATTTCTTTTTTAGATTTGAAGAAACTGGTCTCGAGTGCACCAGTCTTACACGGCCCCAATTGGGAGATGCCCTTTAATATTTCCTCAGATGCATCCAGCACAATGATAGGGGCGGTTCTCCGTAAAAAAGAAGACAAAAATCCCTACGCTATTTACTATATCAACAAGAATCTCACTCTTGTCGAATTAAAATATACAATGACTGAAAAGGATTTCTTGGCTGTCATTTATGCTATTAATAAATTTAGGCATTATATAACTAGCTATTAGGTATTCATATATACTGATCACTCTGCCATTAGATACTTAGCTAATAAACCTATTACAAATGGAAGAGTGACTTGTTGGTTGTTGTTTTTACAGGAGTTTGACATAACTATCAAGGACCGCCCAAGGAAGGAGAACGTAGTTGCAGATTTCATGTCTAGAGTTCCAAAGTCAAATGACCCAGTAGCGGTGGACGATTATTTCGCTGATGAGAATTTATTCGTTGTAGCAGTAAAAACGCCATGGTACGCACATGTAGCAAATTATCTGGCAGTAGGAAAGCTGCCAAGACACTTCACATCAAACGAACGGAAGTTGATTGTTCAACGCAGTGCTATATTCTCTTGGATCAATGGATATATTTTCCATACAGGATCTTATATGCATATCCACAAATGCATCCAAGAATATGAGATTTATGAAATATTAAGGGCTTTTCATGACGAACCATGTGGTGGTCATTTTGCAGATCGCAAGACAGGGCACAAAGTATTACAAACAGGCTATTGTTAGCCTAAAATATATAAATATGCCAAGAAATATGCCCAAGCCTACAACAATTGCAAAGAATGGGTTGCCCTGGCCAATCTGACAAAATGCCACTACAACCATAGTTGGTAGTGGAACCTTTCGAATGGTGGGCACTGGACTTTGTTGGACCATAAAAGCTATCGTCGAATCAAAATACATACATACTATTTTCCACATATTACGTGATGAAGTGGGTAGAAACAATGGCTTTATCAAGAACTACGGAAGAATCTATGATTAATTTTATTTTTGAGATATTTGTGCATTATGTCTTACCTCGGGAAGTGATAACTGATGGAGGGGCACAGTTTGTGGGAAATAAAATCACGGCCACTCTGAAGAACTGCCATGTCACCCATAGGGTCACCTCTCCCTATCACCTACAGGCGAACGGGGAGGTCGAAAGCACCAATAAAGTCCTTGAGGCAATTCTCACTAAAACAGTCTCAACACATAGCCGAGATTGGGCTACTAGACTGCCAGTAGTCTTGTGGGCTTATCGCACAACATGGAAAAAAACCACTGCATATTCTCCGTACCATCTGGTGTTTGGAAGGAAACCAATTTTTCCTATTAAATTTGAAATAAAGACACTAAGAACAACCCAAGAAGTGGGGTTGGACTTGACGGAGGCCCAAGTTAGAAGACTCAAACAAATAAATGAATTAGATGAAGCATGGCTACTTGCTCTACAACGCACTACAATTATTCAACAACAACAAGCTAATTGGCATGAAAACCTCATAAAAAAGATGACATTCCAGAAAGGAGATTGGCCACTCCTCTACGACTCTAGATTCCAAGACTTCTTGGGTAAGTTACAAACAAGGTGGCTCGGTCCATATGAAATTCAAGAAGTACACAAAAATGGTACTATTACCTTGACCATCATAGACGTATCTGGCTCCGCCTTTCAAGCCAATGGACACTGGGTGCACCTCTATCATCAAACACTTATGAAAGAGTCTTTCTGCCAACAGGTGCATGAAGACCCCACCATCCAAATTTTAGCTGTAGGGGATGATGGTCCGACATCTTTAAGTTCATAAAAAATTGTTATTTCCTCCTGCAAATATTGTATATATGATCCCTGAAATTTATAGTTCTTCTCATTGTTGTACATTCCATCTCTTTTTCATTATTTTTATGCTCACAACTGCATTATTTTTCTTTTTCTTTTCTTTTGTGTGTTCTATTGTTCAAACCTTTGAACATTTGCTTTTCAATCAAGTTGAACAGTTTTTGTTCAATCGAATTGAACAACTACCATTAAATTCAAATGAATGGCTCCTTTTGTTGCGTGATTTTATTTCTGTTATTCAAAATTTTGAACAACTACTAGTCAAACCAATTGAACAGCTAGTGTTCAATTCGAATGAACGACTACGTTTTTTTAAGTGTGTTTATTTCTGTTGTTCAAAACTTTGAACAGTTGTTGTTCAATCCAATTGAATAGCTGATGTTCAATTAAAATGAATGGTTGTGTTTTTTTTATTGGGTTTATTTCTTTTGTTCAATTCAATTGAACATCTATTGTTAAATCCAATTGAACAGCTGTTGTTCAATCGAAATGAACAACTGTTGTTCAATTCAAATGAGCATCCATTTTTTTGCGTGATTTTACTTTTCTAGTTCAATTGAATTGAACGAATGATTTATTTTATAGAATTTTTTTGTATTTTGATGATTTATTTCGAATATCCACTCTTCCTTTACACATCCTCGCCATAAAAGCCATTTTTGGAAAAGGAATTGGCACCTAAAGAGGAGAAAAGTAGTGATATTACTAATATTATGATATTTTGAAATTTTGATGGAAATATTTAATCCGGAAGCTAACATGGCTTATCTGTATAATGAAGGGCTAGATATCTCCTATTGAGACATATTATTACATAATTCATTTATGTATTCTTATGCTGGTATATATTTCTACACTCTTAAGTAGTAATTCTCCTTGACACGAGGATATAGGAATAAGAGTATTAATTGTATTGGCATTCTTTTTACTTCTCACACCATCCCTAACTCTTAAAGAGTTAATGAGCCTCCCTCCATTTATAAATAAAAAGAAAAACGTTATGTCTATGTGCAAATTTTTAAGAGAGAATAGGGGGTCTCATCACGAGCCAACCTACCATGATCATAAGGGTTTAATAGGTGACATTCCCACAATGGCCAACACACCAGGGTAGTGACCTTATCGACAGCTAAAACTGCTTGAAGGACAAGAGGTCTCGTCATGATCCGGCCTAATCACTCTGTTACAATCCCCATGAATGGTACTATGACTATCTGGCCACCACACCAACATGGTGGTCTCTCCATAAAATAAGAAAATTTTATACTTTTCAAAAAGAAAAATATTATGTCTATGTGAATTTTTTTTTAAGAGAGAATAGGGGGCCTCATCACAAGCCAACCTACCATGATCATAAGGGTTTAACAGGTGACATTCCCAAAATGGCCAACATACTAGGGTAGTGGCCTTCTCGACCGCTAAAACTGCTTGAAGGACAAGAGGTCTCATCATGAGCTGGCATGATCACTATATTACAATCCTTGTGAATGGCACTATGATGACGTGGCCACCACACTAACACAGTGGTCTCTCCATAAAACAAGAAAAAATTCTACTTTTAAATAGAGGATTCTGTCTCATTTATGGGTTAAAATAGCAACCTTGTCGAGGCTATGAACACCTGCTGGCAGCAATGGCTCTACTTGTGGTATCGAAGTATTTCTCTAACAATATCCAATTACTTTTATATGCCCTATTTTGTATTGATCCATTCCTGAAATAAATGAACTACTTGAATAAGTGTTATCACTACCTAACTACATAATTAACTATGAATGAATGATATTTTCATGTTGAATTAAGGGATGACAAAATCAATCATAATCTGTCACCTGTCATGCTTCCGTCATGCTATGCTGCCAAAATAGGACATCCTTTCATAATAATTGCTACTTCACTTTCTCCCCTTCTTTGGTCATTTCCACCTGATCTACAGTTGTGATGATTACCAACTCCTGAACTTTGCTTCATGTGCATTCATGATTGTTTCAATATTTCCTCTTTTCTTGATCTTCAAGGCCATGGACGCCCTTCTCTTGTACATTTGTGATGATTACCAACTTCTGACCTTTACTTCGTGTGCATTCATGATTGTTACAATATTTCCTCTTCTCTTGAGCTTTAAGGCCATGGACGACCTTCTCTCGTTGGAGGGGGGATGAATACTCATAATGAATAAGCATGCAAGTTACCCACGCAACTTCCTTAAGATATGTTGATGGGAACAAAAGATCATTTCATTTACGTCATGAATTTTCATTTTTATAATATATTTAAAAAGAAAAGCCACATGCAGTGTTTATAATGTTTTAACCAACAGAGCCTAAAGAAACGCATACAGAAGAAGAAACCAGTTATGATAACACAGTAGCCATGGGTGGAAATTCCCTCCGCAATGAACCCACAATTTTTCAAGCATCATAATCATCTCCCACCATTCTCCAGTAAGCTGGTTGGATTCCATATCTACACAGACTACAAGGGTTTAATACAGAGATAGAAGTTGAATTCTTGAAAAACATATGGGAAGGGCATACCATAGTCAAAGGAAGAATCATACTAGTCTCTGAAGAAATCATCGTTGAGGTCTCTGACCTACCAATAGAAGAAGAAATATGGACTGAAAAACATGTCCTTCTACAAGAAGAAATCTCAGTGTACTAGGACCCAGGTGAGCCACTAGAACGAAAAGGGAAAGGTATTAATCATGGATCCTTGCAGCAACCTTGGCAATAATTAGCAGTATTCATTCAAATATATATCACATGCAGCAAACACCAAGGTGTGGTAAAGTCCCGTCAACTTAAACTATTTGTTGTTCTCAAGCAAAAAAATTCAGTTAATTTTCCCTTTTTCCTAAATTCCAGATTGCATAATACTGCTGTTTGAATTAGAAGAGCTAAAAACCCCCAAGTAGTTTTCAGTCACCATGGCTTGACTAAATTGATCATCTTAAACAATCATCGGATACCATGGGAAAACCTTTTTAATCCTGCCCTGCCTGCCCCTGAAGAAAACCCTAACAGAGCGGAGATTGAAATCCCTAAAATAGCCATACCCAGGAGAGCAAGAGGGAAGAGAACCCATGTTTCAACCACTGAACCAGGAAAATGAAGATGGTCTGAAAGGTTGCAACAATGGAGAAACACCTCTGTATTTCCATATGAGGCTGGACCATCCCATACACCACCTTTGAGCCCTCAAAATATGTCCTTACAAGACTACAAAGAATTGGCTCAATTCCTAGAGCAAATGAGAACATTTCATGAAATGGGAAGCCCATATGAACAGTCTGAGGAGCAGAGGGACCTTTTGAACTAGTCTTCCGCTGCTAGAAGCTCTAGCCATACTGAAATCCTACCTCCCCATGATGAATTTTAGGCTTTGAGGGTTTTATTTCCCTCTAATAATGAATGGGTGAGTAGGGAAGACTGGACAGAGAGAATATCTGAATCTAGAAACCAGTTAGGGGACACTGTTCTATTAGATCGGGACGAAAGTATTGAGACAGTCCCCCTGATGCCTGAAGAAAATATTATTCCACCCAGTCATGACGTTAATGCTTAAATAACCTCTTGGACGCTTGAAAAAAACACCATTTCTGATAACCTTATAACTGGCACAACCATTCCTGAAACCGAAGCCACTGCTACTCCTTCTCCTACCAAAAACCTGCTAAAAGAAAAATCAGCTAAGATTAAGTTAAGGAAAATGAACAGGAGATGCAGGAAATTGAGAAAAATGGTAAAACGGCTAAGGAAATGGTTGGAAGAAGCAGAGAAGGCTTGGAAGCCAAAGAAGGAATTGGCTACCATGGGAACCCAGACAGATTTTGTTACCCAAATGGTAGATACTGCTGAAATTTCTGTACAGACTGATTTAATATACAATGTTGAAGCATATATACAGACTGATTTAATACATACTGTTGAAGTTCTTGTACAGACTGAGTTAATGGATAATGTTGAAGCCTTTGTACAAACGAATTTGATATATGCTGCTGAAGTTCCTGTACAGACTGAGTTAATGGATAATGTTGAAGCCTCTATACAAACGGATTTGATACACACTGCTGAAATCTCTGTGCACACTCATTTGATACTCACAGAAGATAAGGGAACTCAAACAGAGATAACACCTGGTTACACTCCCCTAGTAGAAAAAGCTACCAATCAGAAGCTTCACAATGAATTAATTCAAGTTCAATAGGAATTGTCCCAGTGTAAGAAGGAAGTAGTACCCTTACAGGAACATCAGGCACTACTAAAGTGATTCAAAGACCTTTCGGAAACTAAAGAAGAAACCTTTGCCCAACTAGGGAAGTAAAGGACAAAAGTGAAGAAGGCATAGGATCAAGTGGAACAAGATAAGAAGAAAACTAGTATGGTTTTCTCTCTGTACTCAAATGTATTGACTTCGAGGGCACCGACCACTAATTATGCTTTATTCTTAGTGGAAAGATATTTATTATTGAAAATCAAAGCTGTCAAGGTAGGGAAGTCCACTACTTCTAAACCATTGAAGGATTTTTCCAATGTTGCAATGAGCAGGATGATAAGGTCCAACATATTTTGTGTGAATTGTATTTACACAATTTATTTCTAGAGGAGGATAGGGACAGTAACCCCAGTCCCTTCATAGGGGATGTTTAGTTCCAAGATTTTTTGTCCTTTTCCAAAAATCAAACTAGATGGGCTAAATCCTACAATGCCTTTTAGAAAAGAGAACATGGCCTAGATCTATGGGTCAGAGGGGAACCTACTAAAACCCTATACTTGTTCACTCAACATAAGAAATTCATGCAGTGAAAAGGAGTGATATCCAAATTGGGACCTATTCACAAGGATATTGTGCAGAATTGGCGGGCATACTTCTAGGACATTCAGAAAGAAGCATTATCAGCAGCCAAATAGAGATGTTTGGCCTCTATAAATAATGTTAAGAACAAAGAACCATTTGGGTATAGGAACTTTAATTCTGCTCCTTCCTGGTTCCTTCTATACAACAACCTAATTTTGAACATGGTTCCTACGTGGATAGGGTGCAGATACATATGCCCCATCATATGGTACCCCCCTGAGGACTATCATGATGATTATGAGTTACCAAAGGGGCACACAAACTCAACATTTTCAAATACAAAACAAAGACATGGCTTTAGACTTTACAAGGAAGAAGTCTATCCTGCATATTCTTTAACCCAGCTACACCTCAACCATTTTTTTGCACGAGGACCTGCAAAAAGGTAATCAGGGGATTATGTTGGGCCAAGGAGAAGGTACATTTTACCCCTATATCTACCATGATTTTTCATTTACTTTTATATATTTTTCCCTTATCTTAGCAATAAAGTAAAGGAAAATAATGAAAAGATAAGGTAGAATGAATTATTAATAAAAAGTGCATTTAATAACATAAAAACTGATTTGGCACTATCTTTATTGATAGGGAAGTGAAAAAACCAAACTACTAACCAAGATGACCAAATGACAGCAGACAAGGAAGGCAAACGGAATCGTATCGGCTCCTATGAATCAGTGGAAGATGTAGAGGCACACCTACTCTTGGAGTATTCAGTCGATAGCCGCAAAGTGGCAAGATGTCAAAATGAGAAGGATCCGTTAATATGTTTGAATTCGCCTTTAAGCTATAAAAGGCCAAAGGTGAACAAGATGAAGACAGTTGACGTATTATAATTTTCCTGTAATAAACGTATTCGGACATAATCATCAAGTTCGTGCTAATGTATTTCTCTACTGATTAATGAATAAATTGGTGTTTTTAGTATAAACTAATTCTGAGTATTCCTTAGCAGAAGGATTCTAAAGGCTTCGGGCCCAACCCTGGGGGTTCTCCTGCTATTTCTGTGCTATACATTTATTTACAGAACTTTCATTTCCAGTTATCCATTGTGTTTCATAACATTATCATTTAATTGGTTAATCGCAAGCATGAGATGTTATAACTTCCTTTTCACTAGATTAGATTTATCATTCATGTCCTGTTATCAAGAATTAATTCTTTTACATTCATTAGACTAGTTTCAGCACGGTTACTATTCAATTTTGTATATAGTTAATGTTCAAATCTTTTCATCATAATTATGAGCATTTGGTTGATATTTAATTTTGAAGAATGTTATTAGTTGATCAAAAGATAATTACATTGCAAAATCTAGAATAATTGATTGTTGTTTAATTTATTAGGATTGATGTTCAATTCATTAAGGTAGTTGTTCAAATCATCAAAGCGTGTTGTTCAATTGCAATCTATTATTTTCAGTCTTGAGTGGTTATTTTTGCATAAGCTTAGAACAGAATCTGCTCCTTTGATTGGTCTGAAGTATTTCATAGTTCACTTTCATGTTGATTTGATTGAACTTTGAGAATTAGACAATCTTTATTACAACAATCTAGAGTAGTCAACCCCTGATGTCACTTGCATATATTTTTCTTACACTCTTGAAATAACAAGACTTGCCTTGGGTTGATAATTAATGTAAAGCATTAAGGTTACCTTTAAAACTGTCACCTTTATGACCCAATAGTTGACAGGAGGCGACTCATCACAAATATGACATGAATTGGGAGTAATGATTTTGGAGAAAAAATGTGACTTGATGAAGCAATGCTCAGGGATGGCGGTCATGAAAATGAAGGTTATGAGTATTGCAAATGATGAGGAATTATTGGATGACTTCTCTTGAACATATCAACAACATTGAATGGATTGGCATCATTGACCCAAAACTAAAGTGATGGATGGTATGATAGACCATAGGTATGATAAACCATCAAGAATATTACCCAAACCAAGCCACAGAGATGAAGTGAAAGTGTCATGTTTAAGAGTGACCTGCTACCATAAAGTTTTTTCTTTTTTTCTTTTTCCCAAATTTTCCCTAGTAATTGCTGACCAGTACCTCTTTATTTTTTAACAAGATTGAGGAGGGTAACATATGCTTGATCTATAATTCAAGCCTTTGGGTGAATCCATAGCTATTTGATGATTTAATGATTCTATCGATAGTGAAACTCAATCTTGTCATGATCAGACAAGTCTATCGCTATTTGATGTTTTACTGAATATAACGATAGTGAAAAATCAATCCTTTTTCATGTTTAGAGAGTTTGAAAAAGGGACAAAAAGAAAACTCCATGAGTCATTTTTTTGTAAATTTGTCACTCAGGTCTGAAAATGTATAAAATAATACCTAAGAAAAACTCTTAGCCATGTTCGACTAAGGTGTTCCTTTTTCATAAATAATCTATCTCGGTCCGGAAAAGGGTTAAAATTATACTGAGTACATGTTGTTTCATTTCCTTTTACAAGCTCGAAAAGACAAGTTCTTGGAAATAGTTTCACATTAGCAGAGTCTGAAAAGAGCTAAAATAAGACTCCAGGGGGGTTCCTTTTTCGATATTTAATAGAGCTCAAAAAAGAGATAAAAGTGTGCTCTGACAGAATTTCAATTTAATTTACGAGTAGTAAAAGAAGAAATTAACTTGTCATTTTCATGTGTCTTACGAGAATGAAAAATAGCAAAAGAAACTTGGGATTCTCATGAGTTTAACAAGTCTTGAAAATAATAACCGAAATGGACTTGAGATGGGTTTCATTTTATGCAATCTTGAAAATAGAGAAAAACTATGCTTGAGAATGGTTTCATTTTTACACAAGCTTGAAACATAGGAAAACTATGCTTGAGAATGGTTTCATTTTTACACAAGCTTAAAACATAGGAAAATTGTGCTTGAGAATGGTTTCATTTTTACATAAGCTGAAACATAGGAAAACTGTGCTTGAGATAAGTTTCAATGACCCCAAGCGTAACCTGTAAGACCACATGCCCCCCAAGCTTCATTTCATTCACCTAAGTAGACTACTAGTTACTAATAGCTGGATGGAATGAAGATTCATCATAGGGGAGGATTTGTTTCATTTTTTAACGAGCTTGACACATGAAAAGAACTATGCTTATAAGAATTTGTTTCATTTTTTAACGAGGTTGACACAATAAAAGGAACTATCCTCATAAGGACCTGATTCATTTTTTAACAAGGTTTACACAGTAAAAGAGCTATCCTCATAGGCACTTGTTTCATTTTTTAATGAGGTTGACACAAGAAAAAGAACTATCCTCAAGGAAACATGTTTCATTTTTTAACGAGGTTGACATAGTAAAAGAACCATCCTCAAGGAAACCTATTTCATTTTTAACGAGGTTAACGTAGTAAAAGAACCATCCTCATAAGAATCTGTTTCATTTTTTAACGAGGTTGACACAGTAAAAGGAACTATCCTCATGAAACATGTTTCATTTTTTAACAAGGTTGACATAGTAAAAGAACCATCCTCAAGGAAACTTGTTTCATTTTTTAACGAGGTTGACACAGTAAAAGAACCATCCTCATAAGAATATGTTTCATTTTTTAACGAGGTTGAAACAGTAAAAGGAACTATCCTCATGAACCCTGTTTCATTTTTTAACGAGGTTGACACAGTAAAAGAACCATCCTCAAGGTGCAGTTGGACCAGTGAGCATGCGCTGGAAAACATGGAGTCTAACGGAATCATCATTCATGGAGTTATATGAACACCACAAAATAAAATTCATATCATGCGTAGACGAGTCTTCTCTAGGGTTTCAATTGAATTTTGAAATGTCAGAGCGTAATTTAGGTGAAATCACCGACCACCAAGGAGAATAATTGATGGGAACAACTTGATGTTGAACTGAAGATATGAATAAAGGATCAAGTCGTTCATTACTCATTAGAGATGAACCAAATAAAATTCTAGAGGATGACATGGGCGAAGACCATGGATTTGAGGAGGCACCAGAGTAGGTTCCAAATAATGATTGGTAACCTGGTGGGATGGACGGACCACCATAACAATGTGAGTTGGGTGACGTGGTAAAAATCGACAGAGTAGCAACAGTATATGTTGTCGCAACTGTAACAAATGGTACAATAGGATATGTTGACTCAACCATGGTAAAATGACCCAGTGAATACCCTATAGGATCTATGGGAACTTGGATTGAAAATGGATCAAATGAAGCAGTGTTAGTTAATCGAGGAAAAGACTCGTAAAGATAAAGCCCCAACCCAAAATGACTTGGATTTGAGGGTATTTCTTCTTGAGGTTCTTCCTCAATCAAAATCAAACCAGGCGGAAGAATTTTTCCATCAAGCCCAAGATATATTTTAGGTGGTTTATTGTATGATAGAAAGGAAGACTCAATGGCTACGGATGACTAAGGAGTGACTGATACAGGAAAAAATGCTTCTCGTTCGACTTCGAGATCTAGATGTTCTGGTAAAAGAACGATGGGATCCAGATCAAGTTCCAGTTGAACAACATCAGGTTCTGGATGTATAGCCATACTGATTGGAATTTCAGTGTCCATGGGTGGTGATGAGGACTCTGTTTTGATGACAGTAGATAAACCGAGATGTGTAGAAATGACTCGAGATGAATCTGGTATATGTGATGAAGATGATGCACTAGAGGTATTGTTGGTATTGGATTCGGTAGAAAAGGGTTGTCTTCGCTAACCAGAAATGGCTTCCGATGGTAAAGGTGGTTTAAGTGCTACTCTATGCAAACGAAGGGGAAAGGGTTGTTCTTCTTCCATGATGATTGATTGATTTCATTACAAAAAAAATAAAAAAAATAAAAGGTTGATACTAGGCAAAAGGATTACCAAGTAATTGTGAACTGCAGAACACCTCCTAGTGAACCAAGAAGTACATGCAAGTAATCTCCCCGAATGTTGTGTTCGGTGTATCACAAGTTGCAAGGTGACCAAATTGGTTACCTATGGATGGTAAGAAACCTAAAGTTTTCCTCCCAAATATACCTAAAGGTACTAGGAGGCCTAAGTCTGTAATAGCCCTGCCTAATGCGAAACCACACAGTGAGAGCACCCCCTTGTACTTTTCGTACTAGAACACCTCCCTATATACCCAAAGGTACTTGGACGATATCTGATATACTTATGTACATGGAGTGGGATTTCACACTAGGAATGTATCGTAGACTAGTTAGCGACAACTTCTATGCTTAATGATGTTGGAACATGTCTCTAGCCTAGACCTTCTAAGTGTTATCGTTAATATTACAATGCTTTCTTAGGTTGATTAAGGTGAATTTTATGTTGATCTTGCTTAACATTTTATCTTTCAGGTTCACCGCGAGATGTAATGGGAAATTCCTAAAATGCAAGCTAAATGAGAAGAAATCATTTCAATTCTCTTTTTCAATGAAAACCTTAGCTACTAAAGGGATAGAGAAATTAGATTTTTGAGCATAGATCAAAGAGCACAAACTAAATGCAAATTTCCCTAATTTATTCCTATGCAACACTCACAATATCTAAATGAATATGCATGTTTTTCTTTTCATTCTCCTTTAATGTGAATGATTAAAAAGAAACTAAATGAACAAATCAAGCAAACAATGCTTTTTTTTTTTAAAGAAATGGGGACAGAAACAACAATTTCTCTTAGGAAATGAAAACTGAAATGAAAATTTTCCTTTTGAAAATAGAGAATTGAACTAATGCAAAATTTACAACTTTTGATTTAATTTTAAAATAATAAAGAAAACAGCTAATGAAACATTGAACTGTTGGAAATATGATGCAGAGTGTTGTCCTTGATGGCAACCCACTGAATGAAGATGAAGACATGTGACAGTTGACATGTGTTGTCCTTGATGGCAATACACCTGATGAAGTTATGCTTGACTTGATGGACTTGGTAATCGATGTAAATCTGATGTGATATGTTGTTAGTTAGCAAGATGATGCTAAGTGTTGTCATTGAATGGCAACTCACTTGATGAAGAAGATGGCAACTTACTTGATGAAGTTGTGATTGATAGAATATGTTCTTGATGAAGTAAATCTGATGTATCAACAGTGTGTACATAAGGCAGTGAAGAAAAGAAGTCAGCAAGTGCTAAATCTATGTTGAAAGAGAGTATGTCTCTTGGTATACGCGGATTGGCCTAGGGGAAGTCGCATATGCACGCGGAAAATAACGTGCCAAGTCGCGTATGGGCAAAAGCGCTCAAAAAGTGCAAACCCAAGGGTAACCACCATGGTATTAACCCATTGTATTGGGTAATGATCCGCCTAATTGACCCCGTCCAGGTTGTTTTGGGCTTATGGTATTGTTTTGGTCCATGGTATTGAAAAAGGGGGCTCATGGTATTGAAAAGGGTAAACCTATATAAGGAGAAGAAATTCATTGTGAAAATAATGAGTGTGGGGGCAAGATGTCTGAGCTTGAATGAATACTTCTCTCTGAAGTATATCTGAATGGAAAGGGTTACACTTGAATGATAAATCTGAATGTATGATGCACCAATGATGAAGAAGGGGATCTAGATCTGAATTTCTCTTGTATTTGCTAGATCTGATTATGGAAGGCTTAGATCTGTGATGAGGCGAGCATCTAGGCGAACATCTCGGGTTCAAGTAAAAGGTAAATCTGAATCAATATCTGATCTCAAGAAGTATGTCGTCCGTAATGATCAAGATCTATACGCTTACTTTGCTGCGTGAGGAAGTTGCCAGATGTACGCAATATGAAAGTTGGTGAGGCGCAATAAACATACACCGAGGTATACGCTCGTTTTGTGTGGATTTGAGCACAGATATACGTGACATCAAAGAAGTGGAAAGCGCGTATGCAACTAGGGTTTGTCACAAATGGTATGAAATATCTGACCGTCTCGTTGTAAGCTGCTTATCCGATCCGTGTTGATAAGTATCTGTTGGTGATGTATGTTTGTGCTAAAAAGTATGGAAAGGGTCCAGTTTGAAAATATGATGAAATGTGGCCTACAAGTTGTGTTCTATTGAAGGTGTTGGATCCAGTGTGAAAATTGATGAAACGTGGTCCAAGGTGGTGCTGAGGGTTGTAGCCTTCAGTCGAGGGGTCGTAGCTCCCTTCCAGGTGAGGCTGGTAAACGATATCGGGGGGTCGTAGCTCCCTTCCAGGAGAGGCTGGTAAACGAGTCAGGGGGTTGGAGCTCCCTTCCAGGAGAGGCTGGTAAACGAGCGCAGGTGGGTGCCTGCGTGCTGGTCAAGTCTGCGCCAGCACATATGTTGTAAGATGTTTTCTCTATAATAAAATATTGAATGCTGAGCAACTGCAGCGGTGGTTTTCTCCCGACTTGGGTTTCCACCTAAAAATCCTGGTGTTCATGTGTGATGCTTTGTGTGATGGTTTATTCTGTTCTTACTGCACATGTTTACTGTTTATAGAATATCTAATGAATGAATGATGAAATGATATAAGTGAAGAACTAATGGCATAATTAGATCTCTGTGTATACGCGAGTTTTATGAAGGATATACGCGTGTATACGCTACTTGGCTTCATCAAAGTAGCGTATGGGTTTTAAGGAATGAAAAAGTAAAAGTTTTGAATATGCAGTAAATACTGATTCACCCCCCCCCCCCTCTCAGTATTTTTCCTAACAATTGGTATCAGAGGGGGTCCTTGTGCAGAAGCTTAATCGCTTAAAGGAGATTCGTCGCAATGGGAAGTCAAGAAGGAGTAATGTCTATAAAGACACCTCTATTCAATGGAAGCAATCTGATATTCTGGAAGGTACGTACAAAAGCATACCTGCAAAGTCTTGGTGCAGATGTATGGGCAATCGTGGAAGAAGGTTATCAATACCCGGCAAGTATTCCTACTGATGCAGCTGAAAGAAAGAAGTATGAAATCAATGCCAAAGCAATGAATGTCTTATTGGGAAGCATGTCTGAATCAGAATTTGCTAAAGTGATGCAGCTACATTCAGCAAAAGAAATATGGGACAAAATCATTCTAAGCTATGAAGGAGACACAAAGGTAAAAAGTGCAAAACTCCAAACTCTTAGAATTGAATACGAAAATTTGAAGATGCATAGTGATGAGAGTGTTGCCAGTTTCTTTCTTCGTCTGGATGATATTGTAAATCGAATGAGAAATTTGGGTGAAACCATGGCTGATACTACTCTCGTGGAAAAGGTCTTAAGATCATTGACTTCAAAATTTGACTCTAAAGTTTCAGCAATTGAAGAAAGGCAAGATTTGCAAACTCTTACTATTGTTCAATTACATGGTACTCTGACTGCTTTTGAAATGAGACAAGGAGGCCCTTCTCAAGTAAGAGAAGCTACTTTTAAGGCATCTACAAAAGGAAAGGAAAAGGAATTTGTCAAAGAATCCAGCTATATATCCAATGAAGAAGAAGCGAATTTCGTGAGAAAGCTCCAACTAGGTACTGGAAGATTCAAAGGTAAGCTTCCCTTCAAATGTTTTGAGTGTGGAAAAGTTGGTCATTATGCTGCTAAATGTCCTTATAGAGAAAAGCATGGTAAAGGGAAACAATTTGAAAAGAGAAAGAGTTATTATACAAAAGAAGATGATGATGAAGTGTCGAGTGAAGATGAAGAAGATTCTGACCAAGATCTGAAAGTGCTCATGGCTAAGAAGCAAAAGAAGAAGGTTACTCAAGGAAAGGAGATACCTCAGAAATCATGTATAGCAAAAATTGAAGAAGATGGAACAGATTTCGACGAATATCTACAAGCACTCATGGCAAAGAAGAAAAAGGAGAAGGCCACGTGTAATACTCTTCTTTGTGCAAACAATAGTAAAGATAGTGAAAGTAAAGTTGTGGATCTAGAAGAAGCTCTCAAGATTAAAGAACTGCAAAGTTCATATAATAATCAAGAAACTATCTACAAAGAGATGATCTCACAAATGAAAGATCAAATAGAAATGCTGAATGGACAGGTGGACAAGTATCAAAGGTTTCCTACTTATGCATCCAATCGAATTAAAGATCTAGAAGCAGATCTTGAAAAATCAAGCAAGAAGAATGAGGGACTTGAAGCTGCAATCATTTGTCTTCAGGAAGATTTAGAAGCATCAAGTAAGAAAAATAAGGAACCTCTACAATCATTTGAAAAGGAAGGCCTTGAAGCAGAAATCATCTCTCTCAAAGAAGATCTGGAAAAATCAAATAAGAAGAATGAAGAGCTGCAACAAACATGTGAAGGAAATGAAGATTGGTTGAAAGAAGAGATTCTAAATCTGAAGGATCAAGTTGAAGATGGAAGAAGAAAAGAAGAAAGCATGACAAAGCAATGCCAAGCCTTGGAGGTTGAGGTAAATATTCTCAAAGGTAAATTAGAAGAGAAAAGGTTAAACTTTTGAGGTTTCATGATAGTACTAACATTTTGGACAATATTCTGAGTAATCAAAGGTCTCCTGCTATCAAACATGGTCTTGGTTTCCATGAAACTGTTAAAGGAGAATCTAGCTCACAAGGAAGTGCCAAAACTTCAGAGGATGTCAATACAAAACCTGAAGTGTTGAAAGAGATAAAAGCTCAACCAACAATCATGAATTCTCAAAGGAATTCATTCAAGAACGTTGAATGTTTTAAATGTCATAATTATGGGCATGTTGCAGCAAATTGTAGGAGCAGATCATTGCAGCCTCAAACAAACAGTTCCTACATAGAAAGGTACTCTGGTTTCTTCAAGGGATATTGTTTTTCATGTAACAAGTATGGACACAAAGCAGCTGATTGTAAAAGGAGGAAGAATAGAAATACTCATTATGATTCTTATGGCCACATGAGATGTTATGCTTGTAACAAGTATGGACATGTAGAAAAAGAATGCAAGATGAACAGATCTGGGAAAGTGGACAATTTTCAGCACACAGTTGGAAAGCTCAAGCAAATTTGGAAAAAGAAGGAGGACCGATCAGAAACGTAGGGAATTCAGACCCTACTGCAGTCATCCGCTTCTGGAAGCTTACTTCTCTGATTGACTGCAGGAATGATGTGGGATACATTATGAGATTTAGTAATGTATCATCACAGGGGGAGCAATGTATGATGTCTCTCATGGTTGATTTGATTAGTCTGGTTATATGTATTTCTAACAGAGCATCTGGTGTGGAAAAAGACAGGAACAGAAGGTAAATTTGCAGGAGAAGATGAAAGTGTGAAATTTTCTATATTTCACTTTTCATACGCGGGTTCTATGAAACAAAGTCGCGTATACACGCGAGTTTAAGCAGACACAGTCGCGTATGCATTAATGATAAGAGAATTTATCTGATAGCTGAAGATCTGGAGCAGAGGTCTAGGGGGAGCATCAGTCTAACTGCTGATGATTGCACTGTTAGCATTATTCTGGTTATACTCATGATAATGAAATGATGCATGGGTTCTTGTGTTGAAGATTATGGATGAAGCCTGGTTGCTTTATGATGAAGAGAATTCATTGTTGAGATGAAAGTCTTACAGTTCAGAGATGAGGACAGATCATGCAGGGATTGTTGTTGATGACTTGCTGTTGAAGGTGTCTCAGATTGCACAAGTTAAGGAAGAAGCACTGGTTTAGGGGGAGTAGCAGGTTGAATTCTAATGGTTGCATTGTTGGAAATATGACTGCTTATTCTTTGGTCTTGATCATATAGAGTTTGGTTGCTATGGTTGAGATCTTTTGCCTACATATGTTACTTCATGTTACATCTTGAAGATCATGGTGATTTTGGACCACATGGATGATTGCTTGACACATATCTGAAGATGTTGTTCTGGTATGATAATCTCTTTTGAAAAGAATGTATTGATGCTGCAAAGGATCCGAAGGCTTGGTTACTAATGGGCTTATGCTACAACCATTGGATGACGCTTGAAGACACAACTACACTATTCTGTTATATCTGTAGTCCAGGGAAGCAGTCAAATATCTCAGAAAGAAGCTGAACATTGTCTTTGCCTTACAAAGAATCAGATCTGGTTGAAATTTAGAAGGTGTCTTGGGATACGCGGGTTTCCTGAAACACAGTCGCGTATGTACGCGAGTTCCTGCACATAAAACCGCGTATGGTTGGTTGCTGACATTTTTTGGTTGGTTCAGCTCTCTTCAGCACAGCTGCAGTGCTGTTTGGTATCTCTGGTGGTGTTCCAGTTCTCATAAATCTGTTTCTAATGTTTTGATGAAGATGCCTTGATGATTTGTTGGTGAAAATGTTCAGGTTGCACAAACTAAGGGGGAGCCTTAGTCATATGAAAAGGATGCATGGATGCACAGATTCAGGGGGAGCATTAGCGTTGCTGAGTATAATGCATTGTTGGCATTATGATGGTTCTTAAATATGTTCTCTTTCTTGAGGACTTTCTGGTGTTGGTCTTAAAAGTTATATTTGTAGGTTGATAAAAAGGTCATGTTGAGACCCTTGATGTAAAATTGTAATATTCAGTCATGTAAGGACTTGTCTAATTTGTAAACCCACTTGGTTGGGTAGTTGAGTCAAATTTTGTAAACCCACTGGGATGGGTAGCTGAATTGAAATATGTAAACCCACTTGGTTGGGTAGTTGAGTCTCATATGTAAATCCACTTGGATGGATATTTGATGTAAGTATGAGTCCTTGGTGATAGGAAGTTCATAGAGTCATGTACTTCATTGACAAATATGTTTGAAGATTCAACATATATCAGACCTACAGAATGTTCTTCCACATGAGGAGAAAAGGGGGAGAGTGTTGGTTTTTTGATCCGCCCTTTGCCCTTGATGTCAAAGGGGGAGAGTGACATGGTGTTTTAATGAAGAGAAGATAATGATGTCAAATATTTGGGAGAGTGACATATTTGGGAGAGTGACATGGTACCTATCTGTTGTGGTAACCAAACACCATCATGGTTGCCATCAAGTCCAAAGGGGGAGATTGTTGGAAATATGATGCAGAGTGTTGTCCTTGATGGCAACCCAATGAATGAAGATGAAGACATGTGACAGTTGACATGTGTTGTCCTTGATGGCAATACACCTGATGAAGTTATGCTTGACTTGATGGACTTGGTAAACGATGTAAATCTGATGTGATATGATGTTAGTTAGCAAGATGATGCTAAGTGTTGTCATTGAATGGCAACTCACTTGATGGGATGAAAATGGCAACTTACTTGAGGAAGTCATGATTGATAGAATATACCATGGGTAAATCGATGTATCAAGAAAGGTGTGCTGTATGCGTTACAGTGTCGCATACAAAATCTATGTTGAAAAAGAGTATGTCTCTTGGTATACGCGGATTGGCCTAGGGGAAGTCGCGTATACACGCGGAAAATAACGTTTCAAGTCGCGTATGGGCAAAAGCGCTCAAAAGTGCAAACCCAAGGGTAACGACCATGGTATTAATCCACGCTGGGTAAGATCCTAATTGACCCCGTCCAGGTAGTTTTGGGCTTATGGTATTGTTTTGGTCCATGGTATTGAAAAAGGGGGCTCATGGTATTGAAAAGGGTAAACCTATATAAGGAGAAGAAATTCATTGTGCAAATAATGAGAGTGTGTGCAAGATGTCTAAGCTTGAGTGAATACTTCTCTCTGAAGTATATCTGAATGGAAAGGGTTACACTTGAATGATAAATCTGAATGTGTGATGCACCAATGATGAAGAAGGAGATCTAGATCTGAATTGCTCTTGTATTTGTTAGATCTGATTATGGAAGGCTTAGATCTGTGATGAGGCAAGCATCTAGGCGAACATCTAGGCTAACATCTCTCTGATCGAAGTAAAAGGGTAACCGAATCGAATATCTCGATCTCGAAGAAGTATGTCGCTCCGTAATGATTGAAGATCTATACGCCATTTTTCCGCGAGGAAGCATCGTATGTACGCAGCCTTGTTGAAGTGAAAGCGCAGCAATGAAATATACACCGAGGCATACGCCGCTTTGTGGACTAGCGATACACGCGACATCGTTGAAGGGAAAGCGCGTATGTAAACCAGGGTTTGTTGAAGCAAATGGTATGAAATATCCGATCCGTTCGGGTCAGTCGCTTATCTGATCTGTGTTGATATGAATCTGTTGATGATGTATGGTTTTGCTTAAAAGTATGGAAAGGGTTCGGTCTGGAAATATGATGAATTGTGGCCTGCAAGTTGTGTTCTATTAAAGTGGTTGGATCCAGTGTGAAAATTGATGAAACGTGGTCCAAGGTGGTGCCGAGGGTTGTAGCCTTCAGTCAGGGGGCGTAGCTCCCTTCCAGGAAAGGCTGGTAAACGAGATCGGGGGGTCGTAGCTCCCTTCCAGGAGAGGCTGGTAAACGAGTCAGGGGGTTGGAGCTCCCTTCCAGGAGAGGCTGGTAAACGAGCGCAGGTGGGTGCCTGCGTGCTGGTCAATTCTGCGCCAGCACATATGTTGTAAGATGTTTTCTCTATAATAAAATATTGAAGGCTGAGCAACTGCAGCGGTGGTTTTCTCCCGACTTGGGTTTCCACCTAAAAATCCTGGTGTTCATGTGTGATGCTTTGTGTGATGGTTTATTCTGTTCTTACTGCACATGTTTACTTTTTATAGAACATCTAATGAATGAATGATTAAATGATATAAGTGAAGAACTAATGGCATAATTAGATCTCTGTGTATACGCGAGTTTTATGAAGGATATCCGCGTGTATACGCTACTTGGCTTCATCAAAGTAGCGTATGTGGGTTTGAATGAATAAGTAAAGTTTTGAATATGCGGTAAATGCGTTCACCCCCCCTCTCAGTATTTTTCCTAACATGAACAAACCACTATCCAAAGGAGGAATAATTGGCAATGTTTACTGGTCTTTAAGATCAAAGAGGCATCTGAGAATACAACAAGAAATAGGTTGAAACTGAATGCAAAAGACAAATTAAGATAGAATTTGGCTGGTTGAGGGGAAACACACCCCTTAAGGGAAGGCATTGCATTGCAGAGCACCTCTGAATGGGAGATAGTGCTATGTAGAGCACTGTACCTTGACCAACAGTGCATTGGGCTTAGTGAAGCTTGAAGATCAAGTAGGCTAAAAAAACTTCTAAGGAAAAAAGTACATTCAAATGAATGAATATATGAAGTAAATTCTATTTATGATGGTTAAAAAGGACACAAACACTAGGAATGTCGTCTTTCCCTAGTGGAACCACCAATTTGGTATGAGGAATTCTAATCTACGAATAAACTAGTCTTCCCTGAGTGTGGTGTTCCTTCACTCAGAACAACAGAGGAAAGGTAAATTCTTTTCTCTCTATAATAAATAGATAAACCAAAGATGAAGAGACTTAATTGTGATCCTTCCCTCTCGTTATTCTTCTTTCATTGATTTTGTCGCTTTTGATCCAACTGAACTCGCCAGATCAATACCTGCAATTACAACCAGAAGACAGCACACATCAATACAAACATACAATTTATATTTATCATAACCAGATTGAACTGACTAAATCTAAGAATATATGCAAATATCTAGAATTCATTCACAAGATACAAATTCATATATAGGAGAAAGAACATATATCTTTATTGTAGTATTAGGAGGAATAGATTACAACCAGTTGATCAATTCGCTGTCAACCGGCTCCAACTTCATCCTGTCCTCATCACACCAAGCATCAATCCAACAACATCATAGTACTTCAGCTCTCCAAGAATTGAGAATCCAACAACATAACACTACATAAATTTCTTCCTCCCTTGCACTTAGATGAGTGCTCAATTTATAGGGAAATTGTAGGTAGTTTCTCAATATATGATATTGAATGGCTTTCTAATAATAGATGAGACATGTTTCTAGTTTCAATGTTGATGGATGAACACATGTATTCGAATTATGACACCTATGAGCTCTTCTAGAAGGCACCAGCCATGCGGAGATTCCTGGAACAATGATGACTTTGCTCCCAAGAGACCAACACACCTTTAAGTGTCGGGAAGTGCTTTGTAGAGCACCCTTGGATGGGGGTAAGTTCTTTGCAATGCACTTAGGCCCAGTCATAGGAGCATTGATGAGTCAATGTGTCATTTTAACTATACTTAAAACATTGACACTCTCATGAATTAAAGCCATCAGTCAAATGAATTCTCTAGGTCATATAGAAACTGAATTAGGGGATGATAAAACATGTTTGTTTTGAATTAGGGGATGATAGACCTTGTTCATAATGGTCTTAGGGATGATTCCAAAATTTATCTATAACATATTTTAAGATCATATTGTCTCGATTCTGCATGGGAAGGTGACCAAATGAAGTTGGAACTGAAGGAAAAGCTCAGAAATATCAAGAAGGAGGAGGGCGAGACAATACCAACATACTTGGTGAATTTCCCTCAATGTTAGGATGATATTGGAAGTGTTGGTGTGATCATATCTGATGATGATTTGGTGAGCCTAGCACTTATAGGTCTTCCCAAGAGCTGGCATAGTTACTAGGACTCTATGGATGGGAGGGAGAAGTTACCAGACTAGGAGCATTTGTGGTCTGACTTGGTAATAGAAGAGATAAGGTGGAGCACCAGAGAAAGGACCTCGAACACCAACAAAGAAGAATATTATGCATTATTTGGAAATTGGAAAGAAAGCCAATGGAAATAAGTCCCAAGGTGAAGAAGGCAAGAGAGACTTGTCCAAGATCATATGTTTTCACTGTCACGAGCGTTAGTACTCTATAAATTATAGGATCTCAAGGTGACTAGATACTTCATATTTCTTGCAAGGTTTCATTATTGAAAGGCTTTTAAAAATTCAAATGATTTCAAATAAAAGAAAAAAAAATGAAAAATAAGAAAAGAGGGTATAAAAAAAATAAAGAAAGAAAAAGAGAAAAGATAAAAAAGTAAAGAAAAACCCTTAAAAGAAATAAAACTAAAAGTGTTGCAAGTTCAAATGCCAATACTCATTAGATAGGTCTATCCAGTCATATAGCTTAATCATGATTGGACATTTTTTCAATTTCTATTGATAGGTTAGAGAATAAAGATTTGCCAAACTGTTTAATCTTGGCTTATCAGTAGATAGGTAGAAAATGAAGTTGGCTCAAGAGTTTAAGCTAAGCTAATGGCTGAAATAAGGATAGGGGTTAGGATAGAAATTTAAAAGAAAAATATGTAAGGGTTTGCTAGTCCAAATGCACCTTGAAATAGAGGAGAAAATGTTAGATGAATAACTTTGGGTAGGTAGACAGGTTGAAGAAGAAGAATGGAAATCCAAGACAGAAATTGCTCATTTTACAAAGGATGGGAAAGGGAAAATGTTTCCAAAGATGGGTTTAATGTCACCCTGGCATACGTTCTGTCAAATATAATCATAACTCCGGATGCTAAATTCGTGGCATGCCTACAAATCCCCAAACCCACATTATGTGCATTATCCTAAGTCCTCCCCCATCCTGATGCTCATTCATGGACTCGAGACTACCATCCCATCACCCCGTCACGTTCGGCACTAAACATCCCCCACCTTATCCTCCATCTTCGATCAAAACCATGCATTTGATGGCTCTCACTCCATTTCAGCGCCCCCTCAACCACTAGACGTTAACAAAGGGGGGGGGGGGTCCGAAATGAGCAGTATCCATTACCGCCCACTCTACTATGTGGTACACCCTCATTTTTTCGTACCCCCACCTTGCCATTACCACTCACCACCTTAGACACCATCTGAAAAGTGGTTCCACTGTCCTCCAAACCATTGCAGCCATGTGACCATTACCAATCTCGCCGCACCACATCCTATGCTATGTTTCCTCCCTATCCTATCACGTCCTTTCCCTCCAATGACACGTTATGCCATGAATGGTCGGGCCATTATCCAATGGACCTGTGCCAACTCAATGGTCACCCCCCCCCCCTCCCCAGCCCAAATACTTTTTAAAGCCAAAATTCGTCGTTGAAACATATTTTTCCTTGCTGACACTGTCGAATTGCCACATATGTTGTATTTGCAGATAACTACAGAAGAGATCACATACTAGCCATCGTTTCTGAAGGACCATTTCTCCTCAAGGGAGAAATTGTTAGCGCTCTGTCATCTTGATTACAACTCTCCTTCAAAGGTTCATTCCCAATTGTGATCCCCTTCCATCATACCCTTTCCCCCAGGGATGAGCTATACCATTCCCTCCTTATTTACTCCCTTTTTCTTGCAGCTCATTCTCCATTGCAGGTGAGAAAGAAGAGAGGGAAAGAAAATCATGCCCCCCCCCCCCCCCGATGTAGATCAACAGCGTTTCAATCCCATGTTCTACCCTCAGGTAGACTTAGACCTTATTCCCCTAGCTGACAGTGACTACAAGATCCACGAGCCAGAGTCAAACCTCGACTTGTTTGACATCAACTACTAGCTTGAGGGTAAGCTCCTTGATAAATAAGATGATATCAGCATGTGGGAGACCAAGCTACCACATTAAATCTATCCTAAAACCCATAGTTTCCTTGAGCTAATCAGAATATTTCAATATTTCTATTACATTAAACAAAGATCCATAGTAAACTCTGCAGGGGAGATTTTGTTTTACGTAAATTCCCCATCCATTCAAGAGATGTTGTAAGCCCCCATTGTTGAGAACAATGTCCCTTTTTCATATGAGGCCCTTATAGGATTATACTAGGGATTATATTTTTCTAGTAGGGCCAAGACCTTAGAGCTTTTCATGGCCACCAATGCGCTAATGCCTAACACCAATCCCCCATACCCATCATCCACCTTCCCGGATAGGACCAATCACATCATCACTACTCTATATTATTTTTTAGGATATCATAATGATCAATGGGTAGATGAAGCCATAATTGGTTTCTTGTCCATCCTTTTTGCAGATGCTAACCCTACTGTTATGTTAAACTATCCTCAGTTCCTTGCTGATGCAATTCATGATCAGTTCTTGAAATTCTAGACAGAACGAGTATTTAAATACAACTCTGTGTTGGTGTACATGTTTGCATGTTTTCAGTCTAGCAAGTTTGAATTTGACATGATAAAGCAAGATGATGACTCTGAATCCCAATATGTGATTTTCTGGACAACTTTATTGAGAAAGCAGCAAAAAAACTATTCTTATAAGATCTTTGTAGACCTATTTGTTCATCCAGAAATTAGTGCACTCAACAGCACCACAGAGCCCAAGATCAGTAACGAAATCAAGAAGGTGATGTTGTTGACAGAGCAGATCAGAACAACAGACTGTTATCTTTACCAAAAATACACAGAGATCAGGGTTTATGGAAGTGATTTCACCCCCTATAAACTTCCCAAATACCTCTCCATGAGGATATTTTCTCTTGAGTATATCAGACAAATCATAGATGCAAATGAGGTGCATTTTGTCTCGACCAAGAAGAAGTCACAATTCAGGATCAAGTCTCGAATTGGTCCATTCATCTGCAACAACAGGGCAGCAAGGGAGGAGGCAGATAAAATGTTAAAGGAGATGAAGTTCACACATAGTTTCACTTGGTCCTATCATCCAATGGGGATCATCTCCAAAAAGAGGGTGGAAAACAAGTCCACACCCTACATCCATACCCACAGACTGAAGATAGAGAAGTACATGAACCAAGAAGAATGGGTGGGAGAAACACTCTAGGAGGTTGAAGAGTAGGTCATCTCTACTTCAAGAATCCAAACACCAACTCCACAAGAGAGGAAAGATGCAGGATTTAAAGATGACAAAGGAAAGGATCCTAAAAAGGAAATAGGGAGCAAGATGACCAGGGAGGATGAAACAGACATGGACATTAATTCCTCCATTAAATAATTCAAAATAAAATAGAGGAAGAGGGCCAGAATCTGCATGGGCCTTGACGAGGGAAGTGAGAAGGACCAACAAAATGTCATCACAATTGGAGACTCACCAAGTTCATCTTCGGTAGGTGGCCAAACGATCTTCTCAACATCCTCTGCCATTGTGTCATTCCAACAACAGAATGCGCAGACTCCAACATCTACATTCACTGCAAACAAAAGGAGGAATATATCTATGATGCCTTCAGGGATATCAAAAGAAGGAATGAGGTTCTCAAGACCAACACCTTCAATCAGTTTTGGAAACAAACAGGCAGCTCCCAAAGTAGAATTATATCAACCTTTGACTCTAATAAGGGAAGAATGAGGATGGCATTCTTGGAAGCACAAATTCCTCAGCCCAAAGGTGCAACAAACTACAAGAAGACCTCCTTTTATTTTTATGAAAAGAACATCCATCCAATAGACCAGATGGAGATGCAGAAGTAGACTGGGGAAATGATCTCCTCCACACTAACTAGCACAGCCATGAGCCTATCGAAACTAAAAGTGACTTTTTCCAACACAAAATCACAGTTGAAGGTGTAAAAAATCTCCACCATGGCCAAAGATTCAAGGATAAAATATCTGGAGGATTTAGTGATGCAGATCAGGTACAATCCATCAAACATAGCAGTGGAAGAAACTCTTGTGAGGAAGAAGAATGCAAACATAGCTGCTTTGAGAAGGCAACTGAAGATGCCAATGACAGAATACCCTATGGCTAAGGAGATAGAAGCCACTAAGACATCAAAAGTAGAAATGTTACAATTGATTGTTGAACAAACAAAGTGGATCAAGAAAATGGAAAGTGAGATGGATAAAATGATCAAAGAAAGAAAGCAATAAGGGATGCGGTGAAGGAAGTAGCATGTAATATCCCAAAATGGAATAATGCATTGATACACAAACAGAATATTTGTAACACAAAAAATGTACATGTAAATATTCAACAATTAGAGAATATATAGAATATATGAGCCTTTTATTATCATTGGAGATGGATTACAGTTACAACAATGTACAAATAGAGGTACTCTAGCCAAAGAGATGGCCTAAAATGACCTTGAAAACATAATACAACAATAATTACGTAACTGGAGAGCTACAGGAAGCAATACTGTGTTATCCCTTCGATAGATGATGTACATATGACTGCTATCTAAAAAGTGAAATGCATATCTATCGAGATCTGGAGCTTTGATGATGCCAAGATTCTAGATCTGAGCTCTATGATGGCAACCCAAGATAACCCAGAAAGACAATTCTAGATCTATGAGATTGGAAATTTACCCTATTGGGGTTTGATCCCTGGTCTGTTGGGTTATGCAGATCTTAAGATAAATCTTATCATATGATGGCTGCAATATGATGTACAACCATATCTAACCTTGAAGAGTTTATCCCTTCACTAGATCCTCAAGCTAGAAGCTCAAGTTCTAGCTCCTCAATCCTCCTCTGAAGATTGTAGCTGCTGCTACACAACTGCTCACAAAAACTACAATGTAAAGGATCGAGGCTCTCCAGCCTCCTACTGAATAATTAAATGTATATAAGATAATATGGAAACAATGAATACAAAGTGAAGGAATCGTTCCCCACATGATTACTAGCTAAAATGCTAGCAACTTCCCTTCTCCCTTGGATCTAAAGTACTAAAAGGTTAATCTTGAAGCACAAAGTGAAAGGATGAACCCTTCATTGGTTCCTTAGTTGAAATACTAAAGGACAACGTCCTCCTCCCAAAATGATCTTCAGAAATGCGTAATTACTGAAGGTATATGTTCTGTAGAGAGTGGAAATAGTGTGGCACCAATGCCTGATGATGGATAAGCTCAATAGGAAACCTTCCCAGAGTAGGCACACAAGTCCCCCTTGGGTAAGGGTGTGATTCCCGCTCAGAAACACCCTGTGCTAAACAACACTGCAGACTTAGCTAAACAACATAAGAGTGCATGGAATGTCAAATGAAAAATCCAGATCTAAACAAATAAAAAATAAATAATCTAAAGCCTACCTCCAATGTTGCCTTCATCTTCATTATATAGTTTGTGAACCTTCCCATTCCTTGGCCCACCTCATAACTTCGTTGTACATGTGGACATATGTATCCATGTTGACTACATTGTCTCTCCATGATCTCCATCATGTGTGCATGTAATGATCACCCTCTCCATCATGTGTGCATTAATGCACCACTTCATCCATCATCTCGTCATGAATGCTCTACGATCTTACATTTAATTCCTTCCATGATATTAGTTGACTACTTCAACCTCCATGATCTATCTCATTAATGAGACATGATCTCCACTCCTTTGACATTAAGTAGCTACTCCACTACTTCATTATGTATATCTAGATCTGAAATATCCACATACACACATCAAAAATGGATTTTATTTATCTATGGGGTTTGTGGATCCCCCCACCCTCTTATTTACCTAATTAATTATGAAAATTAAGAACTCTAATATTCCAATTATCTTGTGGAAAATTGGGAATATTATAGTCCTCCCTGGAAAAATGTTGCTTGTCCTCAAGAAACTGCAAAAGTAGATGCTAGAGCAATATGTCCCCCTGCAAATGGCATCCACACAAGGAAGGTCTCCCCATTTGCTGCAATGAGTTATCTATGCCTAGCACCAAATTTTCCTCTCTAGAATGTCTAGAGTGACCTCTAACTATGTAGCTAGATGTCCCTCATCAACCATGAAGCTCCAAGTGATAACCATAAGCTGTCCAACATCCTCCATAATACATGAGATACATAAAAATAGATGGTTCCTTCCACAAAAGGAAATCTCCAACTCACAAAGTATTCCTCCATCCCATGCTACATGAAGTAAAAATAGGCTCTTCATGCCTCCATCCTTAGCCCTGTTGGCCTTGTTGGATCTAAGCATCATCCCAAAATTGTACAAAAGAAGAAATAGAGACATATAGGTAGAAAATATTGTCAAACCATATTCTCCCAATAATAACCACGGTAGCAATGCTGCCACACCACATCATCAAAATACCAAGTGGGTTGGCCATATTGTCGTAAGAGAAGCCATAGAAACAATGTATCTTGCTGCCCCACCATATCATCATCAAACCAAGTATGGTTTCCATACTCTCCAAGTCAGAGACATCAGAGGAATGCCTCTTGCTACCATCCTCCATCATCATTATACAAAGAAGGGGAGTATGTCAATCCAAACTCTCCCAAAAGTAACCATAGCAACAAGATCTCTTGCTGCCTCTTTACATTATCATGTAAGTAATGGATTAATAACATAATGATTGACATGTGGAATTTCATATCAGCTCAATACAAACTAACTCCATCATTACACATCATGAGAGTACGCTGCCATATCATAAACAATACAAAACACATAAACATGGGAGATGTCATGTGATGGCCAAACTATCTCAAGGAAAACCAAGGTGAACATGCCTTCTTTTGATGAATTCTGTCATGGATACACAAGGCATGAGTCAAAGAAATATGAGCTATTGGATGGTAACCATATTCACCTAAGAGCAGCCAGCGTATCCATGCCTCCTTATTCATTACATGAGTGTTGTTCAAGGCATGGATCATGAAAATATGTGACGTTGGGTAGTAACCATACTCACCCAAGAGAAACCAACGTAGCCATGCTTCTTACTAGCCTATCTCATAGCTCTATAAGTGGTTTGGCAACCCCTTGATCCATATCATCAACCATTCATCCAAATGTGGATGAGGGATCTCATTCTACAAAAACTTGGTATCCTGCCATTGTAGGACACCAACATCCTCAAACCTTTGAAGAAATTTTCACTCCATGATATGTTGAAGTCCACCACCAATGAGATCTCTCGATGAGACCTTCTTCTCATCAATGGCCCTCCAAAATCAATAAGGTTCTAGATTTTCTGCAGGTAGAAGATTAGCTTTGAGCTGTGAGATGCTCATTGAGAAAGAGTCATCTTGAAAGGGAAAAAGATTGTCCATCTCAAGATGTCTACCATCTATCATATTCTTCTCCATTTCTTCATGAATGAAGCTGCCATTTGATTGCTCCCATAAGGAATGGGTCCTCTTCTTCTCACTACTGCTCATTAACAATGTTGTAGATCTGCAAGGTGATACATGTGTTGTCTCAAAGCAAGGCACAATGTTGAACTCATAGCCAACCATTGTACATAGGATCATACTCATCCCATCTTCTGAAAATCTACACTTAAACTCAAAGGGTTTAATTTAGTCCATCAATGAAAAATTAGGATGGCTCTTTCTTCCTTCCTTGATTAAATCAAGGGTCCTTTGCATAGTGATATGATGTTGCTCCAAATCAGCATGTTGTTATAACCCTTCGTCATGCAATAGCCCTGATGGAATGTCCCCGTAAGTTTCAATAAGAGGTACTGGAACAATATGAGATAAAAGTGGTTGCATACCTTGGATCAACTGATGTGTGGGAACCTCTTGCAAGACCACAAAAGTTTCTCCAACCACGACATTAGTCTCTCCAACTACTGGTAAGAGTGATGCCTGCTCTTCTATCAATGAACCAACGCTGGAATTTGTCTCCTCCTCATCATGCATCTCATCAATCATGCATGGGGCTCCAAATGTCAAGAAATCAAGACCATCTTGCAAAGATGTAAGTGATCCTCCTCTTAATGTAAGCACATCTCCAGCTGGTGGTAGTATAACCTCCTCCTCCTGAGTGATAATGAGGACATATTCTCTCGAATTTTCATGCATTATCTCCTTGATGATGGGAGATGTCACTATGTGAGATGTATCTGGTTTATTCCTTCCATACCTCTTCTTCAGTATTTGAATAAAATATGCATAATAAGACACTTCCATATGGGATAAATGACTGAACCACCAATCTCTTGCTTCACCTTCTAGGTGTAGCACTGCAAACTCCACAACCTCTCTTTCTGATATAGGATATTTCAGAAAGAATGTAAATAATTATTCCCTCCAAGCCCTCAATGTGCTTGTGGAATATCCATCATATGTAGGCAAGAATAATCTATGTCTCTTTCTTCTATTGCTAGTTCTGGATCTCATCTCTTCCTTGAGTTGCAAAAACTGTTGGAGAGAGAGATTCTCCTTCAATGCCCTTGGTTGTGAATTGTACTTAGAGATATATTTACTTAGGTTCTCATGCCCCAAGTCTTCCACATATTCACACAAGTCCTCTTTCTGATCAAATAAAGTGGATCTAGTGGAATAATGTGAAGATCTTTGCTTCTCTAGTATTCTCTACTGCTAATAAGAAGTACTGGGACCTTCTTCTTTTTGAGACCTTCTTGAGGTTTCTCTTTGCCTCTCTCTTCTTGTCTCATTGATATATTTGGAGAGATCCTTCATAGCTCTAAATAAATATGAGGAAAAACTTAATCCCTCCACTATAGTAGATCTCTACAATCTTCTTTTCATATCTTGTCAATAATGTCCACAAGCTGAGCCAAAGATCATGCTCGGATACCACTGTAATATCCCAAAATGGAATAATGCATTGATACACAAACACAATATTTGTAACAAAGAAAATGTACATGTAAATATTCAACAATCAGAGAATATATAGAATATATGAGCCTTTTATTATCATTGGAGATGGATTACAGTTACAACAGTGTAAAAATAGAGGTACTCTATCCAAATAGATGGCCTAGAATGACCCTGAAAGCATGCTACAACAAGCACTGTGTAACTGGAGAGCTGCAAGAAGAAATATTGCACTATCCCTTCAGCAAGTGATGTACATATGACTTCTTTCTCAAAATGGAAATGCATATATATGGATATCTAGAGCTCTGATGATGCCTACATTCTAGATCTGGGCTCTATGATGGCATCCCAAGATAACCCAGAAAGGAAATTCCAGATCTATGAGATTGGAAATTTACCCTCTTGGGGATTGATCCCTAGTCTCCTGGGTTATGAAGATATAAAGCTAGATCTAATCATATGATGGCTGCAATATGATGTACAACCATATCTAAGCTTGAAGGGCTGATCCCTTCACTAGATCTTCAAGCTAGAAGCTCAAGTTCTAGCTCCTCAATCCTCCTCTGAAGATTGCAGTTTTTGCTACACAACTGCTCAAAAAAACTGCACTGTAAAGGATGGAGGCTCTCTAGACTACTACTAAATAATGAAATGTAGCTCAGATAATATGGAAACAGTGAATACAAAGTGAAGGAATTGTCCCCCACAATATTACTAGTTGAAATGCTAGAAACTTCCCATCTTCCTTGGATGTACAGGGATGGACTGCACAATTCTTGATGGAAATGCTACTGCTGGGAGATGAATAATAGATGGCCTGATGCCTGATATAGATCTGAAGTACTGGAAGGCTGATCTTGAAGAAAAAATTTAAATGATGAACCCTTCACTAGTTCCTTAGCTGAAATAGTGAAGGACAACCTCCTCCTCCCAAACTGATCTTCAGAAATCCATAATTCCTAAAGGTATATGTTTTATAGAGAGTGGAAATAGTGTGGAATCAATGCCTAATGATGAATAATATCAATAGGAAACCTTCCCAGAGTATGCACACAAGTCCCATGTGGGTAAGGGTGGGATTCCTGCTCAGAAACACCCTGTGATAAACAATGCTGTAGACTTAGCTAAACAACATAAGAGTGCATAGAATGTCAAATGACAAATCCAGATCTAAATATATCACAAATAAATAATATAAAACTTGCCTCCAATGTTGCCTTCATCTTCATTATATAGTTTGTAAACCTTCCCATGCCTTGGCCCACCTCATAATTGCATTCTATATGTGGACATAGGTCTCCATGTTGACTGTGTTGTCTCTCCATGATCTCCATCATGTGTGCATGTAATCATCACCCTATCCACCGTGTGTGCATTAATGCACCACTTCCTCCATCATCTCATAATGAATGCTCTATGATCTTACATTTGATTCCTTCCATGATCTTCGTTGACTGCTTCAACCTCCATGATCTATCTCATTAATGAGACATGATCTCCACTCCTTTCACATTAAGTAGCTTCTCCACTACTCCATTATGTAGATCTAGATTTGAAATATCCACATACAAACATCAAAAGTGGATTTTATTTATCTATGGGGTTTGTGGGTCCCCCCACCCACTTATTTTCTTAATTTATTATGAAAATTAAGAACTCTAATATTCCAATTATATTGTGGAAAATTCGGAATATTACAGAGCAAAGGAAGTAACTAAGGCCATGATCCCCCTACAAGTAGTTCCTCTCACGGTGATTCCATCATCCACAACATCTACAGATGTACAGGGGGAAAGCACTGAGCATCTAGCCAAGGTGATGGAGAACATGTCCTTACAATCAACAGAGATTAAAAATATACATGATCAACTCAGTGAACTACAAGAGGAATTCACAATGAAATATTCCACACATGCCATAGATTTGCTGACTAGCAAAAAGCGAAATTAAATTTTGAAGAAGTCTCTTCAGGAGTCCTCAATTGGCAGAATGGTAGGAAGAGTGAAACAAATTATTTGGTTGGATATAATTGAATCTATAAATGATATATGACCTTTAATTCAGATAATTTTTGAATAGGGAGATCTAATTGATTTGGTGAAATTTTCCATTGAGAAAACAAATGAGGAACTTGGGGATAAGCCCCAAACTACCAACAACATCATCAGATTCCTAGATTCTAAAATCAGTCATGAATTGGAGCAACTAGAAGTGGCTAACATAACAACCTTTGTTTTTGAGGTTAAAAATGTATTGAACAAAAATATTCTGGTCACACAGCTAGAAGAAAGACGCCATAAGCTGGAGATTGGGGTGAGCATATTTTTCAACGGGATAGCGCCACTGAAAAAAAGAGGTTTGCCTTCCTTATTTGTCATCAATGATAAGATGATGCCTAGGACTGATTATGTAAAAAGGATCATAGAGATCTCAAAGGACACATCCAAGCTAACAAATCTGAAGAACACCATGAATGGGAAATCATTTTATGAAGTCATCAGCAACGATCTCTTCATACAACATGAGGTTAAACACATTTTTCAGCTAAGACAAGCATTCATAAAGTACACCGAGACTGATGAAGTCTACAGAAAGCTGAACATGACCAAGATTTCGACTCTAGAGAGCTGGGAAAATTTATGTAGACTCCAAGAAGGATGAAAATTAAGTTCGATGACAAAGGTGGCAACTTAGAGAATTGTGAGTATCGGCACATCCATTGTATCGGATCTACCAGCACAACAGACCACCACAACACTAGATAACGACTTCACAAGGACACCAGACATTTGTTAAGAGGGTCGTTACAATACAAGGATGCTTCCACAACAACTTTACACATATATTAAAAAATAGTCACAGCGCATCCTTACGAGAGACGCTCAGACCCATTTTCAGTTACTCTTGTAGTAAACGAACCGATTTCCCTTTTGATAACGGTAATCTAGTGCAAGTATTTTAAATATAAGTTTCCATTCTGTAACAGGGGTTGGACCCTAGTTTTGTAATAGATTTATTATTGCAAGTACTTGTAATTTTTCATGCTTAAGCATCAATAAAGAGATCAGTCTGCAAGATTCATGTCTTGTGCTGTCCTGGTGATGTTTTCTTTGTTCATTTTTAATGTCTTTCTGTTGTAATCTTTTCATGTACCCCATATAAATTCTAATTGTAAGCAGGAGGTTAGAATAAGATTTAGAGTACCTTATTTCTAACTGTCTTTACAATTACTATGTTTTCTTCTGATGTATCATTTACGAATTCTTAGTTTCTCTTAAGCTATTACTGAGATCACCTTTCTCCACCTCATAAGCCTGTTCATTTATAAACACCGGTATTCATAGCTAGCTTTCCTTGCTTATGCTCTAGGATTTGATGCACATAACCAGCCTTTTCGGCTCCATATCCCAATGGAAACTACTTAAAGAAAACCCCTTATCTCCAACCATGAACTATCAAACAAACAACCCTCACAATCATTTAACTAGCCTAATATTAGAAAACTTAAACAAATCCAAATCTCATAGAGAGATCCCTCTCTGGGTCTAGGAGGGCTAGATCCTAGGGTTCAAGTGGTTTTGATGTTGTGATTTATATTTTAGTCTTGCCATCTTATAAATTATAGAGTGATAACATATTGGCGACCATACTGGGGACCAAATAGCTAAAAATTTTCAATTTTCATTCGAATTCAGAAACCATAGCTAAAGAGCATTATATGATATAACTTTCTTTTAAATATTAGTTCCTTACAATCTTAAATAAACAGTTGGTCTGTGATTTTGGACTAAATTCTGGCTCCCAAAAGAATATCCACTAGATCCCATCTAGATCCAAATCCCCATCCTATTGTAGAAAATCCCAAGGAAATCTTGAGGAGGACTCCTAGAATAGACAATCCAACTAGTGATAGGATTGTTTATGGGTCTAGCTCCTTGCCTAACAACTTTGTCACTTTGCAATAAGTTCAATCTAATTTACAGTTTGAACAAGGTCTATTCAAAACCAAATCTCAGAATTGGATTGACCTTACAGTTTTTGACCCCTCCATATTCCATACCCCTACCATCCACCTTCACCCACAGTTCATCTCCCTCCACCACCTTCACCTATCATGGCAGCCAAGTATGACCCATTGGTGCTGCCAGTACCTTTACCTCCTATGCCCCAAGACTACCAGTCCAAGATTTCGCAGTTCGATAGCACTAGCCCTATGACTTCCTAGCAACACATATATATAATGAATGATTGTTTCGACCTGCAAGAAATTGATGATGACAGTGTCAAATTGAGGATGTTTTCCCAGAGTTTAGGGGGTGAAGTTAGGAAATGGTTTAAAGTTTTAACTGCTAATAGTATCCATGATCTCCCTGCTTTTCACCAAACATTCATCAATAGATGGGAGGTCAAGAAGAATACATTGCAGGTTTTATCAGAGTATGAAACCATCAAAATATCCCCCGAAGAGAGTGTGCAAGACTACTGTAATAGATTCTGTTGGGGTTCCCATGTTTTGGCAAGGTTGGCAATACCAAAAGATGAGACAACATCAAACCACTTTCAGACCTCAAGATCTAGCCCTCTTGGGTCCAAAGAGGGATCTCTCTATGATTGGCAAAGGATTTATGTCCTCGAAGTGCAAAGGTTAAGATATTAGGCTAGTTATAAGGCTCGAGGTTTGTTTGTTTGATTGTTTGTTTGGTTGTTGGGAATCAAGAAAGAAGGGTTCGATATAAGACAAGGATGAGCAAAGAGGATTTATGAAAAGGAGAGACAATTCCAGAGAACATTCGAGACCATTGGGCAATGGAGTCAGGAAAGGGTTTACTTGCTAATCAATATGCAGGCTTTCAATTGGGCTAGTCATCTAAAGCATTGGATCTTAAAGATGATAGTGTGATAGGATAGGTAAGAAAGAAGGTGAGAGCAAGGAGACATTAAAGATTCAGAAAAAAAATTTGAAAACCTGAGATCAGAGAGAGACTTTTAACTCTCAATGCTTCGGCCTCCAGCTTGAGGGAACTTAGATAGGCTTAATTAATTGGGAAGGATTCTAGTGAGATAGAGACAAGTTCTAGACCTCCCCGTGTTCACAATTCATTCAATTAAATCCTAACAAGAACATCTAAAATCAGATTTCATTAATTCATACATCAGCTAGCAACATATGGAACCACTACACTGGTTAAATCAACTGAAATCAACTCTTAGATAACACATTTAGTAGAAAAAATTAAAGGCAAGGAAGCAGAAACATATGGTACCTAACAAGGGTAAATCCTATGCCAAGTTTCTGATGCAAGCCAGAAGAAATGTAATGAAATGAAATAAAACACAGAGATAGAAAACATCACCAGCTGCTTTAAATCAGGATCCAAAGAAATGTTCTTGTCATATTAAAAAACAACACTAGTCAAGTACAACATTACCAATAGCTTGATATTCAGTGTGAAAACATCTTCCTCAGCCTATCTTACAACTTTACACAGAGAACATGTCTCAAAAGAAACAACTTGCAATTCTCTGATAACTGATCAACAAAAACCTTTACAATGAGTTTCTTTCTGAGTTTTATAGCTGAAAGATGAGCAGAGGAGGTAGGTGGGGAACTAAATGTAGCATTAAACTCTGAAAAGGAAAGAGGGTCGAAACCCATTTTGTTTAAATCCTTTGCATTTATCTCTGGCACTCTTTTGGATGCAAAAGTGATCTTCTCCAGGCTTCCATTCACTTCGGTATGACTCTGATGCACTCTGGCTGCAATACTCCATGGTACCTTTGGTGAATAAACAAAAAGGAAGATTGAGGTCTGTCATGCTGCATAACAAATGCTCTGGTAGCATAGGACTGTTCCATCAGGCTGGAAATCTTCTAAGGAACATGGTATGGAATAAAATTTGCATGGGCACTATGTCCATTATGGGGAAAACGTTCTGATGATGTGAAAAACGCTGATATACATAAATTTCTATGCACTGTACCCTCTGTGTGCTCCATGATGTCTTCGATCTGGTGCTTTGCCTCTAAACCACTAAGTTAAGACTCAAAAACCTTCATTTTCTTGCCTTAAACTCTCTGCTGCTCTATTTCTATCTTTGTTAGTGAAATCTATGCTTTAATGGCTCTGGGGAGGCTTTACAGAGTTCAAACCCTGTGCTTTGAATGCAAGTCCTGTCGTTCTGCCGCTGTATTAAAGACTGTGTAATCACGGCAGCCTTCACCACCTAATAACCCTGCAAAACACGAAACTCAGTTATGAAATCCATGCGGATGTATATGGAGGGCGGGCAGAATGATAGTGCGACGGTGGTCAAACAATTATTTTAGATGAAACAATAGTGAAAAATGCATTGATATGGTGTAAACCTCGAATAATAGGTTTATGGTGGAGAAATTAGCGTGGACTGTTAGATCATGGTCTGGTGATGAAAATCAATGGCGGAGATTAATCCGTGGGATGGTATATGAAATTTGGAAAAACACATTAAAATGAATGAAAATGAAATAAAACGATCGTATGTGGTGGGACCCGGTCGTGGGCGGAGGGCGATTCATTTAAGACTGTCGGATCTCAGGAGGAGATCGACGGCCATGATTGCATTGGGATATCAAAATCGGGGGAGGCAGAGGAGAACACAATTTAGAACTTGCGATTGCGATTGGGAGCGGGAATGATATTAGCGCCAGGCCGTCCGATTTGAATGATAGATCGACGGTGGAGAAACAATCAGGGGATCGCAATCGAGCAGGAACAAGGGGTGCTACCATTGAAAGTTCCGATTGCGATTTGGAAGTGGGAGCGCGATTGAGTGCTAGCCGTTGGATCCGGGGACTAGATCAACGGCCCACATTCAATCAGAGGGAGATGGAGAGGGGCGACGGGGCACGTAGAGATTAGCACTAGACCGTTAGATCATATCTTGGATCGACGACGGAGACTTTGATCGGGAGATCGCAATCGCAGTGGAACAAAGGGATAATGCAACGAAATTTTCAATTGCGATTTAAATCAGGAGTGCGATTTAGCGTCGGGCCATCCGATCAAACGGTAGATCAATGGTGGAGATCGTGGCGGAGGTCTTATAGACCAAACTCAATCGCATCAGAAATTATCGATATTACAAAGGAAACTTCCCGCCAGACAGCTCCAATTGCGACAAGCGCTCGGGTCATTAGCGTTTGGTTCTGGGTGCCGGCTACGTGGGGAAGTGGTTAAGGGGCTGGCGGAAAAGGGGCTGGGCCTTTATATAAGTTTAAAAGTGGGTTTTTGGGGGCCCTTTTTAATGCTTTTCAAGGCTGGGAAAAGGTAACGATAGGGGGAAAAAGGGGGAATTAGGCTGAACAAAGGGAATTTGTAGGATTAAAGGGGATTTTGGGTATGACTTAGAGGGTAAAGGGGGACTTAGAGGTAAAAAAAGGGGGACTTTGACAAAGGGGAAAAAGGGTAAAATGGGACATTCAGTAGGGATACGAGGGGCAAATAAGGCCTTTTGGAGCATAATTTTTCATTATCAGTAAGGCTTATTTACTTCAGAAAAGCAGAGGGAAATGATCAAAGGCCGGGAACATAAAAAGGCTTCAAGGATGATGTGTTTACAAGATAAATTCATTCCTTGAAGGCTCATGAAACAATTTAGCCCCTTGCTTGCTTGTCAAGAGATTTAAAGGGGGATAACAGTGGCTCCACGTGGGGATGGCTTCTTCTTGAAGGAGTCAAGAATTCAGAAGATAGATCTTTGGTGTAGGCTAGATGCCTAGTACTTGAGCCACCTTTCTTCTTTGGTTTTCAGCTGCCAAAATTATGAAGACAACAATTAGCAGAAACATCACCCAAACAATCTACCTACCCATCCTACAATCCTATCATTTTTTCTTCTTTTAGGGTGCATTTGGACTAGCAGACCCTTTACATCATTTTTATTTTATAAACAGAAAAATAAACCTATTCTAAATCTACCCTTATCACTCCATTAGACCAGATTAGACTGTTGGCCTCATATGTTTCTCTACCTAGTCTAACATTTGCTGGGATTAAACTTTCCAGCGGATTTCTTCTCTACATTCTACAACAGAAATTTAAAAACAGTCAAACTAGGATTAGACAGTCTAGTTTGCTATGGGTCCAAGGCATAAAGACAATTGCACATGGAAAGAAACTTGCAGAAAACTGAAAACAAAACTTTTGAATGCTTGAAATCTGAAGTTTTGAAGTATCCTTCTTCTTTTGTGACTCAAGTTTTTAGCTTGTTAGATTCACTGTCTTTTCTTCATTTCAACTCTGATTTTGGGCTTGTTAGAGCTGATTCTTCTTTCTTCTTTGCTGGTCAAGGTTTTGGGCATGTTTGAACCAGCTATCTTTACTTTCTTTAGCTCAGGTTTTGATCATATTAGAGCCAATCTTTGCACTTCAGAGGTCCATGTTTTGAGCATGTCTGGACCTCTCCTTTCTCTCTGTTTTTTGAAACATTTTCTCTTTTTCTTGAAAACAAAATACTGCAATGGTATGTACAATGGAAATGGAAACTGGAAATTGGAAATCAGTAGAAGTAGTGTTTGAGCATCCTGTCGTTGACAGGACCCCCAAACAGCTCTGTGTTGGGGTTCCCATGTTTTGGCTAGATTGGCAAGACCAAAAGATGAGACAACATCAGAACCACTTTTGGGCCCTAGGATCTAGCCCTCCTAGACCCGGAGAGGGATCTCTCCAAATAGAGCTAAGAATAATATATCTATGAAGCTCAAAATGAGATGTTAGGCTAGTTATAAAGCACAAGGGGTTTTAAATGATTTGGTTGGTTGGTTGCTGGGTTGGTTAGGAGATCATAGGCTGAGAAAGTAATGGGAGAAACGGAACAAAATAGCAGGAGGCTTCAACAAAGAGGAAAGGCCAAGATAGTGCCATCCATTGGGCTATGGAGTCATGAAAGGAAATTACTTGCATCCACTAGCCAAGGCTTTCAAAGGGCAAGTCATCTACTCTAAAGGATCTTTTAGGCAGATGATGGGATGGAACATTAAGGAGGGAAAGTGGAAGAAGGAAAGACAACCAAATTTCTGTCTATAGATCAGGTCAAAGGTCATTTAACTCCAGACCTGCTTGGACATACTCTAGGGCAGCTCTCAAAGGGACAAAGGGGCTGCTTATAGATCAGACCAGAGGTCATTTAACTCCAAGTCTGCTTTAGCAACTCCAAGGGAAAAACAGAGATAGATTTGACAGAGAAACATCCAAGCAGCAAACCCCTACGTTCATACATCAGCCAGCAGGAAATAACATCCGCTGCACTGGTTAAACCACGTGAATTCACTCTTAGACAACACACAAAGCAGAAAACATTAAAGGTAGGGAGAGCAGGAAACATAGGGCACCTAACAAGGGAAAATCCTATGTTATACTTCTGTTGCCTACCAGAAGAACAATGAAACAGCATGAAAATGTAATAAACAGAGTAAGAAACACATCACCAAAAGTAATAGACCAGGATCCTGTGAAATGTGCTTTGATTAATTGATGCAAAACCAGTCATGTACAATAAGCTCAATGGCTGTTACAGTCCAGACTTCTCCTCCCAGCCTATTACATACAACTACTCTACTACTCCCTCTCACGACTATTCTAACAGTCAAATGAATCCCTCTAACAGCAGATGCCCAACAACTGAACAACAACAACCTTTACAATTCGTTCTCAGGGATTACATATAGGAGAAGGGGAAGAAACAGAGGTAGATAGACAATTAATTGATTTCATTAAGACAGAATCGGCGAAAGTGTCCATGCCCACTCTGCTTAATGGCGCTGTGCGTACTCTGTAGACTGTTTGGAGGCTCTGTCAGGCTGGAAATTGACCTCTGATGTTTCTTTGGGATCCTTTCTGGTGCTTGGAGCTTTGCGCTAGCCTTCAAACAGTGCCTTAATCCTTTGAATGCGGGGCTAAACATTGATTATGTTAATAGAAATCATTAACCCCCTTTGAATCCCTCTGCATGGTCTGCTGGCAAGTGCCGAAACGGCCCCTCTATACTATCTGAACCGTAGAATAAACCTATTACAAACCAGGCAGTGGTGACGGAGAAATGCTGTAGAGGCGGAGGAATGGTGGCGGAAGAGCGGAGAAATGATGGAAAGTGGTGGCGAGATGATCACATAGTGTAAAGACTCATATGTTACCACCGGAGTGATTTACAAAGGAAAACATGGAAAAAAAATGGAGCGGAGCATAAATGTGGGACCCGGTCACGGTGGAGGTTGATTTGATCTTGACCGTCGGATCAGCGAGGGGAGTGGATGGCTGCGATGCAATCGGGATGAACACAGGGGTGACACATGACAAACCTCTGATTGCGATTGGAAATGGAGGAGCGATTAAGTGCTGACCATTGGATCTGTGATAAGATCAACGGCTTGCAATCAATCGGCGGGAGAAAAGGGGGGGTGCAATGGGCGATGATGCGATTGAGCAACAACCGTTGATCTCGGGTCCAGATCAACGGCGGGGATGTAATCGGGGGTTCACAATCGGAGGATAGGAGACATGACTTGCGATCGGAGGGGATTTGCGATTGACGGAGGACCATTAGATCGTTGATCGGACGGACGGATGGGATCAAATCGGGAGTCAGATGGGAAGGACTTGCGATTGGGTTCATCGGAGGAATGGAGCGATTGAGCGCTGGCTGTCGGATCGGCGGGACAGATCGACGGTCGGGATATGATCGGAGGATCACAATCGGAGCGTGATGCGATCAATCGGGGGGTGTCCCACAGGAGTTGCGATTGCGATCGGATAGGGGTAATGCGATTGAGCGCTGGCCGTCAGATCTTGTGACAGATCGATGGTTCTCAACACGTCGCGAGACTTTGTGTTTAAACGATCGCATCGGGGGTTTTACGCTGTTACAAAGGATTTACACCTGTCCGATGCTCCGATTGCGATAAGCGCCGGGGACTTAAGCACTTGGTCCTAGTGCCTGGGCACATGTGGGGAAGTGGTTAGAAAGAGGCTAGAGGGAAGGGTCTTAGCCCTATAATAAGGTCGGAAATGGGTTTTTTGGCCTGTTTTAATGGATTTTAAGGGCCAAGGAGGGGAATGATAGAGGAGTAAAGGGGGAAGATGTCCAACGAAGGGTAGAGGAAGGATTTAAAGGGGATTTTGGGTTGAATTTGAAGGGTAAGAAGGGAAAGAGAAGGGGAAACAAAATAGAAGCTAAGTGGGGGAAACGAGAGGGAAAAAGGGGCCTTTGGGCATTCCTTCACATAACAGAGAGGCTTTAAAAGGGGAATCAATAGAGGGGATTTGATCAAAGGATAAAAGGCACATAGAGGCTTCAAGGAGACTGCGTTTTCAGAGGAAATGCATTCCTTGAAGGCTCAGAAACAACTTAGCCCTCTATTTTCTTGTCAAGAATTTCATAGGGGGGCTAACAGTGGCTCCACGTGGGGATGGCTTCTTCTTGGAGTCAAGAATTCAGAAATTGATCTCTTGGTGTAGGCCAGATGCCTGCTGCTTGAACCATCCTTTTCTTCTTTGATTTTAGCTGCCACAACTCATGAAGACAACATATCAGCAGAAACACTTCCCATACAGCTACCCACACTATAGTTCTATCATTTTTCTTCTTGGGTGCATTTGGACTTGCAGACCCTTTTACATCATCAATTTTTTCAAACAGGAAAAATAAACCTATTCTATTTCTACCCTTATTACTCCATGAGGCCAAATTAGATTGTTGGTCTCATAGTTTCTCTACCTACACTACTACCTGCTAGGATTAGACTGTCTAGCAGGTTTGTTCTCTACATTCTAAGACATAAATTGAAACAACTAATCTACTTGCTCATAGACTGAGCTTTATTGAGCTTTTCCTACCTACCCTACTCTAACTGAAATATTTACAATTCTAGCTTACAAACATTGTCTTCCAATGTAACCAGTCCATCAAGTGATCCCATGGCTGGTCCTTCTTTCTCAACTCCTTGAGCATGCTGGATAGGCAGGGCAGCTCCCACTCTTTTTGTTCAAAAATAGCAGCTTTGAAAAAATTTATTTTTGCTTGCAACATGCTGCTGAGCAAGACCTTTGATCCTTCTTCAAATGTATGCAGGAAATGTGCATAAGGATCATGAAAAGATACCTGGCTAGGAGTATCTGGCAGGCTGGCTTCAGCCAGGATCTCTTCTTCTTCCACTGGCTCAAGAATGAGACTCTCTTGAGAAAGAGAATCTCCTCCATCTGCTTCACTTTCTGAACTGGAGGAATCGTCATATATGGCAGTGCTATCCTCTTGGAGCTCTGATATGTTCTGCTCTGAAGTGTTGAGCTCAATGAAGAGATCAATGTATTCTTGAGCAGGGGCTTGTTCCATTACTTCCTCTTTTTCAAGAGGATGCTCTTTGCTTTCATCCTGCTCGAGAATCTCTTCCTCATTTTCTGAAAGAAAAGATTGTTGGTTACCAGTCTCACTGATGATCTGAGGTAAAGCAGAATGAAGATTCAATGAATCTTCATCTGCTATTATACTATCATAGATCTCTCCATCAGTATCATAAATTGCCTGCCTTGGCTCGTTACTCTCTGGAAGTAGAGGGAACTGATTTTCCTCCCATAAATCTACTAATGATGGCTCTGCAAGATCATCTTCTGTTTGGAGAACATCATCATCAGAGAGATCAAAAATAGGAAAATCATGAATGTAAGTAACGCTTCCAACCGGACGTACTGGATCACCAGAAGATTTTTCTTCACTCTGATTTACATTTGAGCTTTCCAACTCTGTACAATAGAGCTCATCAGATGAATGGGCAAGGATGTCTGATTTGTAAAAAATTTCAGAGGCTGGCTCTCTATTGATGATCTGGTCTATTTCTTCTTCTGTTAAAGGGGAAGACGGTCTTGTATTCATTTGTGCAGAAGTGCAGCAGCTCTCTGTTCCCTTTGAAGACTGGATTTGAGGCAGGATGTCATCTTGAGCCTCAACCATATGGAATGATGAATCAGCATCTGAGTTTTCAGGAATATCTTGAAGAATTTCCACAGTCTCTTGACTGATTTCTTCATCAGCCGATTCATCTTCATTCTCGTGATAGCTAGGATGCATATGAAATTCTTGAATGGCTGTCAACAGATCTTCAGATTGCGTATTAACCAAATCCTCATCAATGTCTAACATGTACTGTATGATATTCTAAGATTGATCACAACAGTCCCATGATAAGGATGGAGAGTTTCCTTTATAATTCTTGTAAAATAATTGGTGCATTTCCTTTAAAGAAAACAAACTCCGAGGTTCTAACCATTCATACCAGATCCTAGCCTTTCCTTCTACTGTTGCCATGAACATTTTCATTAGGCAGTCTTCATGCCATTCAACTTTAAATTTCCACACATGTATATGAAACTTGATGAGATGTAGCAAGGGGTCCTCAACGTTTTCACCCTGAAAGATAGGCAAGTTTTTCAACCAGTCCACTTCAGGCATTTTGTGTGGAAATCCAGGCATATGCTCCCTGCTCATTGGGGCATATCTTCTCTGTATGTGTGGAAGCATGTTTGTAAATCAGAAAGAGGTCACTGTGTCTTTTCAACCAGTTCAGAGTCTTCTACCAGTGGAGTCACCAGGTGGATGGTTATGAATGTTTGAAGCAGGGTGCTATCCACCATCAGCAATGAAAAGCCAATCTAACCAGAGATCTTGGGTCTATGAGTGCCTAAGGATGTTCGAGGTGAAATGCACTCAATTCCCCAGTGGAGTCGCCATTATGTTGGTGACGACAATGGGAAATAGACCAACTATCAGCAGTTCTTGACTCTCAGATTCGTCCCCAGTGGAGTCGCCATTATGTTCGGGTTCCCATGTTTTGGCCAGATTGGCAAGACCAAAAGATGAGACAACATCAGAACCACTTTTGGGCCCTAGGATCTAGCCCTCCTGGACCCAGAGAGGGATCTCTCCAAATAGAGCTAAGAATAATATATCTATGAAGCTCAAAATGAGATGTTAGGCTAGTTATGAAGCACAAGGGGTTTTAAATGATTTGGTTGGTTGGTTGTTGGGTTGGTTAGGAGATCATAGGCTGAGAAAGTAATGGGAGAAAGGGAACAAAACAGTAAGAGGCTTCAGCAAAGAGGAAAGGCCAAGATAGTGCCATCCATTGGGCTATGGAGTCATGAAAGGAAATTACTTGCATCCACTAGCCAAGGCTTTCAAAGGGCAAGTCATCTACTCTAAAGGATCTTTTAGGCAGATGATGGAATGGAACATTAAGGAGGGAAAGTGGAAGAAGGAAAGACAACCAAATTTCTGTCTATAGATCAGGTCAAAGGTCATTTAACTCCAGACCTGCTTGGACATACTCTAGGGCAGCTCTCAAAGGGACAAAGGGGCTGCTTATAGATCGGACCAGAGGTCATTTAACTCCAGGTCTGCTTTAGCAACTCCAAGGGAAAAACAGAGATATATTTGACAGAGAAACATCCAAGCAGCAAACCCCCAGGTTCATACATCAGCCAGCAGGCAATAACATCCGCTGCACTAGTTAAACCACGTGAATTCACTCTTAGACATCACACAAAGCAGAAAACATTAAAGGTAGGGAGAGCAGGAAACATAGGGCACCTAACAAGGGCGAATCCTATGTTATACTTCTGTTGCCTACCAGAAGAACAATGAAACAGCATGAAAATGTAATAAAAAGAGTAAGAAACACATCACCAAAAGTAATAGACCAGGATCCTGTGAAATGTGCTTTGATTAATTGATGCAAAACCAGTCATGTAAAATAAGCTCAATGGCTGTTACAGTCCAGACTTCTCCTCCCAGCCTATTACATACAACTACTCTGCTACTCCCTCTCACGACTGTTCTAACAGTCAAATGAATCCCTCTAACAGTAGATGCCCAACAATTGAACAACAACAACCTTTACAATTCGTTCTCAGGGATTACATATAGGAGAAGGGGAGGAAATAGAGGTAGATAGACAATTAATTGATTTCATTAAGACAGAATCGGCAGAAGTGTCCACGCCCACTCTGCTTAATGGCGCTGTGCGTACTTTGTAGACTATTTGGAGGCTCTGTCAGGCTGGAAATTGACCTCTAATGTTTCTTTGGGATCCTTTCTGGTGCTTGGAGCTTTGCGCTAGCCTTCTGAATAAATGAACTGGGTGACAAGTCTACAGGGCTCTCCATACCTCATAACTGCTGCCTGAATGTCTGAAATGAGCTTCAGTCAGTGTATTTAATTGTCTCAGGGCTCGAGAAGGCATGGAGGACGTTGTGGGAAAGTGTACCTCTGGAGGAAAAGGTCCTGCTGTTAGGTAGTGCAGTTATGGCGTTGCTGGTGCGCTCTTAATCTTCAAACAGTGCCTTAATCCTTTGAATGCGGGGCTAAACATTGATTATGTTAATATAAATCATTAACCCCTTTTGAATCCCTCTGCATGGTCTGCTGGCAAGTGCCGAAACGGCCCCTCTGTACTATTTGCACCGTAGAATAAACCTGTTACAAACCAGGTAGTGGCGATGGAGAAATGCTGCAGAGGTGGAGGAATGGTGGTGGAAGAGCGGAGAAACGATGGAAAGTGGTGGCGAGATGATCACATAGTGTAAAGACTGAAATGTTACCACCGGAGCGATTTACAAAGGAAAACATGGAAAAACAATGGAGCGGAGCATAAATGTGGGACGCGGTCATGGTGGAGGGCGATTTGATCTTGACCATCAGATCAGCGAGGGGAGTGGATGGCTGCGATGCAATCGAGATGAACACAGGGGTGACACACGACAAACCTCCTATTGCGATTGGAAATGGAGTAGCGGTTAAGCGCTGACCGTTGGATCTGTGATCAGATCAACGACTCGCAATCAATCGGCGGGAGAAAAGGGGGGGCGCGATGGGCGATGATGCGATTGAGCGACAACCGTTGATCTCGGGTCCAGATCAACGGCGGGGATGTAATCGGGGGTTCACAATTGGAGGACAGGATACAGGACTTGCAATCGGAGGGGATTTGCGATTGGCGGAGGACCGTTGGATCATTGATCGGACGGACGGATGGGATCAAATCGGGAGTCAGACGGGAAGGACTTGCGATTGGGTTCATCGGAGGAATGGAGTGATTGAGCGCTGGCCGTCAGATCGGCGGGACAGATCGACGGTCGGGATATGATCGGAGGATCGCAATTGGAGCGCGATGCGATCAATCGGGGGGTGTCCCATAGGATTTGCGATTGCGATCGGATAGGGGTAATGCGATTGAGCGCTGGCCGTCAGATCTTGTGACAGATCGACGGTTCTCAACACGTCGCGAGACTTTGTGTTTAAACGATCGCATCGGGGGTTTTACGCTGTTACAAAGGATTTACACCCGCCCGATGCTCCGATTGCGATAAGCGCCGGGGACTGAAGCACTTGGTCCTGGCGCCTGGGCACATGTGGGGAAGTGGTTAGAAAGGGGCTAGAGAGAAGGGGCTTAGCCTTATAATAAGGTCGGAAATGGGTTTTTTGGCCCGTTTTAATGGATTTTAAGGGCCAAGGAGGGGAACGATAGAGGAGTAAAGGGGGGAGATGGCCAACGAAGGGTAGAGGAAGGATTTAAAGGGGATTTTGGGGAGAATTTGAAGGGTAAGAAGGGAAAGAGAAGGGGAAACAAAATAGAAGCTAAGTGGGGGAAACGAGAGGGAAAAAGGGGCCTTTGGGCATTCCTTCACATAACAGAGAGGCTTTAAAAGGGGAATCAATAGAGGGGATTTGATCAAAGGATAAAAGGCACATAGAGGCTTCAAGGAGACTGCGTTTTCAGAGGAAATGCATTCCTTGAAGGCTCAGAAACAACTTAGCCCCCTATTTGCTTGTCAAGAATTTCATAGGGGGGCTAACACTCTGTACCATCTAATTTTTGTAGAAAAAAGGCATTTGAACCCACAGTGGCCTGGATGATGTGGGGACCTTGCCACAAATTGTCAAAATTGTCGTGTTTTCCTTTGTCCTCTCTCCTTGAGTCCCACTTCAGAACTTTATCTCTGATTTTGAAATCAGAGGCTTTAGTTATTTTGTCAAATAACTTTTTTATATTTTCCTAAACTTTGATAGCCCTGTTATAGACCTCCTCCCTTGTTTGCTGGAGGTGAATTGTTTGGTTTATCCTTCTCACCATACTGTCCTCTTTTGTCTGAATCTCTTGGACCAGCTTGATCACCGGTACCCCAAGGCTGGTAGGAAACACTGCTTCTATTCCATAGACAAGATGGTATGGTGACATGCCAATGGATTTCTTTGTTGTAAGCCTATCAGCCCATAGGGCATGCACTAACTTGTTATGCCAAGAATTTTTGTTCTCTTCTAACAGCTTTTTGATGATGGCCACTAGGCTCTTGTTTGATGATTCAGCTAAGCCATTACCTTGTGGGTAATAGGCATTTGAATGACCAAGTGCTATTTGATACCTGTGACAAAAATCAACCATTTTCTTGGATCCAAAAGCAGCAGCATTGTCAGTGATTATTTTCCTTAGGCAACCAAACCGAGAGAGGATATGACCCTCTAGGAACCTAGTGATGACTGAATCTATGGCATTCCTAATAGGTATGGCCTCTATCCACTTAGTGAAGTAGTTTGTGGCTGTTAAGATCCATTTGTGTTGTGCAGAAGAAGCAGGGTGGATTTCTCCTATGAAATCTAAACCCCATTGCATAAAGGGACCTTCAACAGTGATGGGTTGTAGAGGTAGGGGGAGGAGCTTTCTTTTGCCTTCAAAAATATAGCATTTGTGGCAGGAAATTACCATATTATGGATATCATTGAAAAGTGTAGGCCAATAGTAGCCAGCTCTGAGTATTTTGTTTGCAGTGGCTTTCCAGTTCAGGTGGCCTCCACACTCTCCTGCATGGAATTCTTGTTTATTCCTTTCAGCTTCAAAATCAGGCAAACATTTAAGCGATAGGCCATTTTTACTTTTCCAGTACAAGCTTTCATTTACTATGCAATAGCTTCTGGCTTTTAGCTTTAAGAATCTGGCCTTGGTCTTTGATAGTTCAGGAGGGGCATTGAGGTGTGTAAGCACATATAGAATGTCAAAATACCAAGGAGAGCTCTGAAACTTCTCTTCAACAGTGGGATCAGGCAATCCCTAATGCTCATCCAAGGTATCTACCATGTTAATGTCAAGTGCTTGTAGATTTGATTCAGCCATTAGTCGAGCTAAGCCCTGACCTTTGATTAGTTTGGTGGGTCTTATCTCAAGGTCGTATTCTAAGATCACAACAATCCATTTGCCCCTCTTCCCATATGGGTATTGGGACAAGATATCTTTGACCACTATGCTAGGCACATAGGCTATGGTGTGGGAATGCAATATATACACCCTAAATTCTTTCAAGGCCTTGACTAAGGCATAGGCCTGTTTTTCCATTATGTTGTATTTCAAGGGTGTGTCTCTTAGTGCTTTGCTGAAGAAGGAAATGGGATTTTCTATTCCCTCAGGATTTTTCTGCAGTAGAATTGTAGCTACTGTATGTTCGGATGCAAATGAGAAAATCAGAAAATCCTTTGAGAAATCATGGCTGATTAGGACAGGAGCCCGAGTGAGTGCCAGTTTTACTGATTCAAAAGATTTTTTGGCTTCTACAGTCCATTTAACCCCCGCACCTTTCTTTAACATGTTTTTTATATTCCTAAGGTGTTCAGCTAGGTTGGGAATAAACCTCCTTAAGAAGTTGATCTTCCCAATAAAGGACTGTAATTCTTTGATGTTTCTTGGGTGTGTCATTTGTAGTATTCCTTCAACTCTTTGTGGGTCTATCCTAATCCCTTTCTCAGATATGATGTGGCCAAGAAGCTTACCTTCCTGTAGCCCAAATACAATCTTTTTATGATTCAATGACAGATCGAACCTTATACATTTTTCAAAGACCTTTCTCAGGTGTTTTAGGTGTTCTTATTCAGTCTTGGAATAGACTATTATGTCATCCAGGTAGATGACGATGAATTTTCCTATTTCATCTGAAAAATCTATGTCCATTGCTCTTTGGAAGGTTGCACCAGCGTTCATCAGTCCAAAGGGCATTTTAACATACATAAAGGTGCCCCATGGAGTGGTAAAGGCCGTCTTGAGTTGATCTTCTAGGATTACTAAGACTTGGTTATAACCTGAAAAACCATCTAGCAGTGAAATCCTTTTTGAGCCTACTACCCTCTGAAGAATATGTTCCATTTTTGGCAAAGGGCAATTGTCTTTGAGTGAGGCTCTATTAAGATTCTGGAAATATATGCATAATCTGATCTCACCTATTTTCTTTCTCACAGCTACAAGGTTTGAGACCCAATCAGAAAACCTCACAGGAACTATTATGCCTGCCTCATACATCTTTTTAATTTCTTTTTCAACTGCAAGCAATTGCTTTGGGTTTATTCTACGAAGTTTTTGTCTAAAGGGCTTCTGATTTTCTTTCAAAGGTATTTTGTGTTGTATAATGTTCGTGTCATAGGCCTTTAAGTCTTCATAGCTCCAACCAAACACTTCAATAAATTCCTTGAATAAGTCAATGTATTTCTTTTTTATGTTTGCTGGTAAGGACTTAGCCAATTTAATCATTTTGGGTTTATCTTTTGTGCCTATGTTGCATTATTCGATATGAGAGTCCGCGTGTTCTATGGTAGGCTTCTTTTCTACATCATGAAAGTCAAAAAGGTCTTCTAAAGGTGCCAGACCTCGAGGTATGTTCTTATCTTTGGCCTGCAACACCTCAACTTCTTCATTTTCCGCGTTTTCACAATTTCCGTTTGGGTTTCCAATTTGTTCTTTCAAAGCATTTATTTCTATGTTAGAAGGTGGTTCCTCCTTGTCTGAGGGATCTTCACTTAGGTAGCCATCATCTAATTTCGAGTCTAAGTTAGAAAATTCAAACTCGTTCTTGCCCATCAAGAAATCTTTAATTTGTTTATCGCCCTCAAAGACCTGCCAATACTTTTCGTTATCTCGCACTGCAGGTCTAAATTTGGTCTGTAATATGATTTTCTGGTCGCTTGGAGTCTTAGGGTATGAACTAGCTAAGTAAGCTAATCCGTTGGCAATGACATTTTGACTCCTAGGAACAAACACTAATTCGTATTCAACAAATGTTTTCAATATATCCACGGCATCATTCCTATGTGCTCTCAACCAAGGGTGTTTGGCTATGTATTCACCATTTACTTGTTTTATAACCAACTCAGAGTCTCCCTGCACGGCTATCCTACGGGCTCCTATTTTCTTCAATAGATTTAAGCCTAGGATAAGAGCCTCATACTCTGCGATATTATTTGTACATTTGAAATGCAGGTTGCAGGCATGGCTCTCTGCATAGTGGCTTTCAGTGTTATGCAGCCACACCCCTACTCCAGCAGTTCTCTTGGTGCATGACCCATCAAAGTTCATTTTCCATAGGGGTCCATTTTCCGTTTTATCATCATTTCCCTCCCTATCGTGGGTTTCACTGGTATGTTGTGTGACGGGTTCTATGTGGTGCAGTGAGTGTTTTCATTCTTTGTGGAGTGTATGAGTTAGTGAGGGGTGACTGACCGGATGATTGCTTTCATTTTCTTGTTTGGTCTGAATCTCTGTTTCAGTGCACTATCTAAGGGTTTCTTCTTCTTTTTCCTCTAAGTTGAGTGTAGCCATCATGTTAAGGTCCGTAGTCTCAAAACCTCTGTTTGCATCTATGTCTTCTGGTTTTGGCCCTCCCAAAGATTCATCACTGCAGAAGATAAAGGAGTCCAGATCTATTTGTACAGATTAAAGAGGAGAATTTTCAGGCCTTTCGGGGCTACTAACCAGGAATTTCATTTGTGCCTCCCTGTACAGTCTTCTAAGTTGGCTAAAAATAGGAATTGTGGCATAAGCCCCATCCATCTGCATTGTTCCTTACAGTTTGGCTCCCCATGATCTTGACAACAACATACCATACTTAGGTGGCACATCTGCCACCACAACATCCGTGACCATACATTTTGCTGAAATCTAGGTAAGGCTTACGCACAGGTCTTTGATTAGGCCCAAACATTTTACTCTGCTAGAGTCAAATGAATATAAGTCTTTGTAGGGTCGGGTTATCTCTAGGCCTAACCTTTCCATCACTACCTTAGGCATCAGGTTGTGTGAGGCCCCAGAGTCATGCATTGCATTGTGGAGGATCTTATCATGGACATTGAGACTAATATAGAAAGGGGGAACTACCCCATCTTGAAATTTCCCATCAATCTTGGGACCAAACAGAAGGGCTGGTTGATCATCACTCAGGTTTACAGTGTCACTGTTCTCCCCTAAATTTAATGCTTTCAAAATTTGGCCTTTACATACATCCTGAGTGGCCAACTCAGAGAGTGGGACAAATATTTTAATTCTTGCAATCTCACTTTCTAAATTGAAAGTGGACTGAATCTTCGGAATGCTCAACTCTGTTATGTTAGCCACTACCTTAGTGGTTGAATCAGTGTGTTGATTCTTGTTGATGACAGTGTTGATGACAGTTTTATCAGGAGCACTAACTGTAGTGCTAGTGCTGCTAGTTGGTTGACTTTGTTTCTCCTTGTTTTGGTTGTCCTTTTCTTTGTTCTTCCCAGAATTTTTAGCTGATGATTTGTTACCTTCAATAGTCACTTTAGAAGGTTTCTCAGGTCTTTTCTTGATGGTAATCTCAGAAGCTTTTGGTTTGGAATCATCTAGGCTATTTTTTCTCCTAATTTCATACTATCTGACCTGCATGATGGCATCTTCGAATCCAAGTCTGTAATCCTCAGATTCTGATCTTTCCTCATCCCAATATGAGGGGGAGGGCTGATCTCCTTCTGTGTAACAGTTATGGATTGAATACCTTGTTTCAAACATGTTTATTGTGTTTCCCTCAGACTCTTCTATGATTCCCTCATCTTCATCAAGAAATTTCTCTTGGAATGGGGGAATAACTTACTAATCTGATTCTCTTTTTCTATTGGGAGTGGCATTGTTTCTTCTAAAGTTTTGGTTCTGGTTACTAACTGTGACAACCATTTTTTCCATCATTTGTTGTAGCCTTTCCATGTTTTTAGATTGACGGTCATAATTTGGATCAGATGTGGGAGCTACAGTGTCATCTCTATACGTTACCCTCTTCTCATCTCTCAATCTTGCTCTTTTCTCAATCAAATTAGCCTCTACACTCACTACTCATTTTTGCATGTCTTCCAACGTGTTGTAATCCCTCTCCCTAAGCTGGTAGGCCATGTCAGCATCAAAGCCTTCAGGGTATTTCGCTAGAGCCATACCTTGGGGAGGTTTCATGTGTGGAGGAAGGGCATTATAAATGCTATAAAAACCTTGTAGTGTAGTCATGGACACTCTCTCCTACGTTTCTTTTAAGGTTCATGTATTCTGCCAGGATTTGGCGAGGATTGGCCTTGATTTCCCATTTGTTTATGAAATTATGATATAAAGCAAGAAAGTCTTGGATACTATTAGGAGGTAGGCTTTTGAACAATTTCTTCACATCACCTCCTAAGCTCTGGGAAAAGATTCTCATTTTGACTGTATCATTATCTATCTCCATGTAGTCAATAGAATCTTCCATCCTATCTACATGGTGCTGAGTTGTGGTATACTCTTTTGCAGTGAAGTGTGGGCTCTTTCATTGATAAGCATTAGGTAGGGGCACTAGAGGCTGAGGTAAGACTAGAGGTGCATACTAGGCTGCCATGATGATGTTTCGATGATGTAAATGGTTAGCTTGAGCAACTGTTATATGGATGACAGGGATACTAGGACCAGCAAAAGTCTGTTGAGCATACCTAGGATGACTGAGCCCCAAGTTTTGAATGAAGTGAATATCAGGGGGTGTGGATGGAGGGGTCTCTTTGTCCCTAATATGTTTATGAGCCTGGAAGCTCAAGGTCTGGATGGTCTAGAGCATTGAATGATCTAGTCCTAGGTAAGCTGTTTTGGAAGTCTAGGTCTAAAGGTGAGGCTAATAGAGCTGTGAAGTCTTCCAGTGCAGAGTTAGCTCTATGGATGTGACTAGAAATAGTTGGTCTTTCAGGTGCAGGAGATCTCTTAAGGATGCTCTCAGGGTTGTCAAATATCTCAGGTGGGTTTGGGTTGGGATAAGCTCTTGTGTGAATGGTTCTTGAAGCTAGAATGTTGTTTCTCAACAAAGCAGCTTAACCCTTCTTGTTACTTCTATTGTGGTTGATGTTGATTTAGAGGCTGGTCTTCTAGTGGAGTCTTATGTGAAACCAAGATAATCAGCATGCCTACTGCTCACCAGTGGAGTCTTTGATCTTTAAGGAACTATGGAGTCACCGGTGGAAGGTTTAGGATGCTTCTAGGGGTACACTGTCCACCACAGTGCTTATGAGATGTCCCTTTTCAAGGATATCTTCAAAACACAGCAAAATCTAACCAGAGATTGACTAGGAGGGCATTTACCAGATATGTCACCTCTGAAAGAGTGTGAGATCCGGAGGCTACCTGGCCCTTTCCAGGCTCTGTCTAAGAGTATGGGAGAAACACAAAAAATGGTGTAGAAAGTTAATTGAAAATGGAAGTGTTTCACTCCAACCTAGCCAGATTTTCTAGATTTCTGAGGCTCTTGTAACATATTAGGATGGAATATACTCAGAATTCCCCAGTGGAGTCGCCATTATGTTGGGGTTCCCATGTTTTGGCAAGGTTGGAAATACCAAAAGATGAGACAACATCAAACCACTTTCAGACCTCAGGATCTAGCCCTCCTGGGTCCAGAGAGGGATCTCTCTATGATTGGCAAAGGATTTATGTCCTTGAAGCGCAAAGGTTAAGATATTAGGCTAGTTATAAGGCTTGGGGTTTGTTTGTTTGATTGTTTGTTTGGTTTTTTGGAATCAAGAAAGAATGGTTCGATATAAGACAAGGATGAGCAAAGAGGATTTAGGAAAAGGAGAGATAATTCCAGGGAACATTCAAGACCATTGGGCAATGGAGTCAGGAAAGGGTTTACTTGCTAATCAATATGAGGCTTTCAATTGGGCTAGTCATCTAAAGCATTGGATCTTAAAGATGATAGTGTGGTAGGATAGGCAAGAAAGAAGGTGAGAGCAAGGAGACATTAAAGATTTAGAACACAAAGTTGAAAACTTGAGATCAGAGAGAGACTTTGAACTCTCAATGCTTTTGCCTCCAGCTTGAGGGAACTTAGATAGGCTTAATTAATTGAGAAGGATTCTAGTGAGATAGAGACAAGTTCTAGACCTCCCTATGTTCCCAATTCATTCAATTAAATCCTAACAGGAACATCTAAAATCAGATTTCGTTAATTCATACATCAGCTAGCAGCATATGGAACCACTACACTGGTTAAATCAACTGAAATCAACTCTTAGATAACACATTTAGTAGAAAACATTAAAGGAAAGGAGAGCAGAAACATAGGGTACCTAACAAGGGTAAATCCTATGCCAAGTTTCTAATGCAAGCCAAAAGAAATGTAATGAAATGAAATAAAACACAGAGATAGAAAACATCACCAGCTGATTTAAATCAGGATCCAAAGAAATGTGCTTGTCATATTAAAAACAACACCAGTCAAGTACAACATTACCGATAGCTTGATATTCAGTTTGAAAATATCTTCCTCAGCCTATCTTACAAATTTACACAGAGAACATGTCTCAAAATAAATAGCTTTCAATTCTCTGATAATTGATCAACAACAACCTTTACAGTGAGTTTCATTCTGATTTTTATAGCTGAAAGATGAGAAGAGGAGGTAGGTGGGGAACTAAATGTAGCATTAAACTCTGAAAAGGAAAGAGGGTCGAAACCCATTTTGTTTAAATCCTGTGCATTTATCTCTGGCACTCTTTTGGATGCAAAAGCGATCTTCTCTGGGCTTCCATTCACTTTGATATGACTCTGATGCACTCTAGCTGCAGTACTCCATGGTACCTTTGGTGAATAAACAAAAAGGAAGATTGAGGTCTACCATGCTGCATAAAAAATGCTCTGGTAGCATAGGACTGTTCCGTCAGGGTGGAAATCTTCTGAGGAATACGGTATAGAATAAAAGTTGCATGGGCACTATGTCCTTTATGGGGAAAACGTTCTGCTGATGTGAAAAACCCTGATATACATAAATTTATGCGCGTTGTACCCTCTGTGTGCTCCATGATGTCTTCGATCTGGTGCTTTGCCTCTAAACCACTGAGTTAAGGCTCAAAAACCTTCATTTTCTTGCCTTAAACTCTCTGCTGCTCTATTTCTATCTTTGTCGGTGAAATATGCGCTTTAATGGCTCTGGGGAGGCTTTATAGAGTTCAAACCCTATGCTTTGAATGCAAGTCCTGTCATTCTGCTGCTGTATTAAAGACTGTGTAATCACGGCGGCCTTCACCACCTGATAACCCTACAAAACATGAAACTCAGTTATGAAATCCATGTGGATGTCTATGGAGGGCAGGCAGAATGATAGCGCGGTGGTGCTCAAATGGTGATTTTAGATGAAACAATGGTGAAAAATGCATTAATATAGTGTAAACCTCGACTAATAGGTTTATGGTGGAGAAATGAGTGTGGACCGTTAGATCATGGTTTGGTGATGAAAATCAACGACGGAGATTAATCCATGGTATGGTATATGAAATTGGGCGAAATGCATTAAAATAAACGAAAATGCAATAAAACAATCGTATGTGGTGGGACCCAGTTGTGGGTAGAGGGCGATTCATTTAAGATCGTCGGATCTCAGGAGGAGATCGACGGCCACGATTGCATCAGGAGATCGCAATCGGGGGAGGCGGAGGGGAACACAATTTAGAACTTGCAATTGTGATTGGAAGCGGGAATGCGATTAGTGTCGGGCCGTCGATCTGAATGATAGATCGACAATGGAGAAACAATAGGGGGATCGCAATCTGGGGGGGAACAAGGGGTGGTGCCATTGAAAGTTCCGATTGTGATTTGGAAGTGGGAGCGCGATTGAGCATTGGCCGTTGGATCCGGGGACTAGATGAATGGCCCACATTCAATCGGAGGGAGATGGAGAGGGGCGACGGGGGCCGTAGCGATTAGCGTTGGACCATTGGATCGTATCTTGGATCGACGGCGGAGACTATGATCGGGAGATCGCAATCGCAGTGGAACAAAGGGGTAACACAACGAAATTTGTGATTGTGAATTAGAGTGGGAGTGTGATTTAGCGTCGGGTCGTCCGATCAAATGGTAGATCAACGGTGGAGATCGTGGCGGAGGTCTTTTAGACCAAACTCAATCGCATCATAAATTATCGATATTACAAAGGAAACTGCCCGCCCGACATCTTCGATTGCAACAAGCACTCGGGCCATTATAATTTGGTTCTGGGTGCCCATTACATGGGGAAGTGGTTAAGGGGCTGGGCCTTTATATAAGTTTAAATGTGGGTTTTTGGGCCCTTTTTAATGCTTTTCAAGGCTGGGAAAAGGTAACAATAGGGGGAAAAAAGGGGAATTAGGCCGAACAAAGGGAATTTGTAGGATTAAAGGGGATTTTGGGTATGACTTAGAGGGTAAAGGGGGACTTAGAGGGAAAAAAAGGGGGACTTTGACAAAGGGGAAAAAGGGTAAAATGGGACATTCAGCAGGGATACGAGGGGAAAATAAGGCCTTTTGGAGCATAATTTTTCATTATCAGTAAGGCTTATTGACTTCAGAACAGCAGAGGGAAATGATCAAAGGGCAGGAACATAAAAAGGCTTCAAGGATGATGTGTTTACAAGATAAATGCATTCCTTGAAGGCTCATGAAACAATTTAGCCCCTTGATTTCTTGTCAAGAGATTTAAAGGGGGCTAACAGATTCAACAACTTATACAAAACACTCCCTACTAATATGAGACCGCCCCAAGGGATAGTTCTACTTAAATGCTCAGATGGATTTGATCTAGACATGGCCTATCAGCTTAGGGAAAGAGACCCATCAACTTTAGAGGAAATGAAAAAATATGTTGCGAGTGTAGAAGCTAATTTATTAGCTAAACGAACTAGGATGAGGACTGAGAGGAGAGTCACCATAAGAGAAGAACCTGTAGCTTCTACATCTGTTGCCAAGATTGAAAATTTGGTAAGGACTATGGAAAGGATGATGGAGAGGATGAGCTTGAATGAAAGAGAAATACCCAAAGAAAATAAACCAGCACCCCAAAACAAAAATCAAAACCCAAGAAGAAACCCTCCACAAATTAGACAGAGTGAGAAAAGAGGCCCTGATCAGTAGATTAGACCTCCCTTTCAAGAAAATTATGTTGATGATGATGAAGGAATAGCGGAGGGGGTTGAGGAAAATCATATAAATTTGATGGGGATTAATGAAGATGATCATGTCTTTCTCATTGAAGAAGAGAAAGACTTGTTATCACTAGCCCAAGATGACCTTGGACCTGAATAATCTGATGACTACAAACTGGGTTTTGAGAATTCCATTATGGAATTCCACGGACAGTACAAATTAAGGAGCAAAAATAATTTGGATAATTCAAATAAATGGAATTCAAAAAAATCTACCAAGAAAGTATCTGAATTCGAAGTCAAGAAAGCAACTAAAAACACAAAGAAAATTTTAAATAACTCGGAAAAGAAAAACATAGAGAATAGTGTCAAGAAATCAGTAGATGTTCCTACCAAAAATGCTCAAAATGACATCCCCAGTACAAGAAAACAGACTAAAGTTACCCAAATAATAGAGGCTGAAAGGATTGATATGTCAAACCCACTGAGAAATCAAACTCCCTTTAGTATTGAGAGCGAACTTGTGAAGGTAAGGATTTCTATCGCTCTCACTGAATTGATCAACAAGAATTTCTACAGAGCCCAGGTCCTGAAAGTGTTAAATATAGGGGAGATTACAGACACTTTCAATTTAATTGATGACCAAACTCAACTCTTGTTTGGGCCAGAGGTCGATGGCAGACCACAGGAAGGAGGGGTTCCCACTTTTTATGTTAGTTTAAATATTCATAACAAAATACTTCATAATGCCATGTTGGATTCAGGTGCATCACACAACCTTATGCCCCAGGTTGTCATGGAGAAACTTGGCCTAGAAATAACTATAACCTATAGATATTTATACTCTTTTGATTCTAGAAAATCTAAGTGCGTAGGTTTGATCAAGGACCTTTGTGTCACTCTAGCTCAAATACCTGCAAAGAGTTTCATGATGGATATTATTGTGGCTGACATTCCCCCAAAATACATAATTCTTTTATCTCGCTCATGGGTGAGGGGGGGGGGGGGGGGGGATTCCAAGGAACTCTGCAACTAGACATGACTTATGCTACCATTTTGGTGTTTGGTCAATCAAGAAAATGTTATAGGGAAATTCTAATGAAGTACATGGGAAGTAGCCAAGAGAAGCCTCACAATTACCCTCTATAATTTTTCCACACAAACCTTGATTCTTTCATTATGTACAATGATGGACTCACTGATTCACAAATTTCACAAATAGAAAATGATCCCACATAAAACACTAACAGTGAAACCCAAATAGAACAACCAGACCCAGCCCATGGACCTCTTTGGAACATGAATTTCGATGGCTCTTGTAGTCAAGTAGGCTTGGGGGCAAGCATATGGGTGTATAAAACAAGAAACAATAGTGTGTTGGGTCATTCATAAAAATTTAATTTCCAATGCACAAACAACATTGCGGAATATTAAGCCTTGATTTTGGGATTACAAATATTGAAACAATTAGGTGCAAAAAGTATCTTTGTGCATGGTGATTCCGAGCTAGCCATTAACTAAGTTAAAGGAATGTATGCAGCCAAACACCCTAGATTGAGAGCTTATAGAAATGATGTCCTTGATTTCTTGAGGACCTTTGAGGAATATGATTTGGCAGTAATCCCCAGAAACCAAAATTTCCTAGCTAATGGCCTAGCTTTTTCAGCAAGTATCTACAATCTGACTCACCCCAACAAAAAACATATTATTGAGGTTAAACATCGTCCTTCGGTGCCAGATAACATGAGGTAATGACAAGTTTTTGGTAGTGATAAACAGATTGAAAACTTCCTACAGTTTAAAGATGAATTTGAAGACAATAATGTGGATATGGATTGTGAGGAAGACAATCTTACTGATAAACAAAGTACCGAGGAAGAAAAAATTGTTGTTCCAAAAAAAGTTGTTTTAGATGTAAATACCAATGTAAATATTCCAGCTAACAGCACTGTATATAATACCGATAAACAAAATGACCTAGAAAAAGAGGAATTTGAAATACTCCAACTTAAATACAATAATCTTCCTAGAGGGCTGGTCCCTTTAGAAGAATTATTTGACTTTAATGATGTGGCCAAAAAACCCAAAATAGAGCCAATTGAAATAGACATTGAGGAATGTAATATAGGCACTAAACATAACCCCAAAATCATCAAACTATCTAAATCTCTTCCTACTATTACAAAGAAAAAATATATAGCCTTATTCAAAGAATTCATTGATGTGTTTGCATGGAGCTATGAGGATTTGAAATCCTATGATACCAACATCATTCAACATAAGATTCCAATTAAATAAAATAAAAAACCATTCAGGCAGAAATTACGAAGAATAAATCCTGTTTTAATGCCTTTAGTTGAGAAAGAGGTTAAAAATATGTATGAAGCAAAGATCATAGTGCCACTCAGATACTCCAAATGGGTTTCCAATATTGTCCCAACTAGAAAGAAAATAGGCGAAATTAGACTCTGCATTGACTTCAGAAATCTTAATAAGGTATCTCTTAAGTATAATTACCCTTTACTTAAGATGGATCACATATTTCAAAGGGTAGTGGGTTCCAGTAGGATATATTTTTTAGATGGTTTCTCTGATTACAATCAAGTGTTAGTACACCCTGATGACCAAGATAAGACAACTTTTACAAGTCCATGGGGGACTTTCATGTATGTGATGATGCACTTTGGATTAATGAATGTTGGAACTACCTTTCAAAGGGCCATGGACATTGCATTTGCTGATGACATCAACCACTTTATTGTGATTTACTTGGATGAAATAACCATGTTTTCTAAAACCAATGAAGAGAATTTAACACACTCGAGGAGAGTTTTTGAAAAATGCAGAAAATTTGGACTTTCCCTAAATCCTCAAAAGACATTATTTGGGTTGGAAGAAGGAAAACTGTTAGTCCATATTATCTTTAAGGATGGAATCAGAATTGACCCTACCAGAATGGAAGCAATATTAAAAATCATTCATCCCAGAAATCTAAAGGAACTCCAATCCTTCATTGGTAAAATCAACTTCTTAAGGAGATTTATACCCAACTTGGCAAAATTTTTAAGGAACATCACTAATATGATAAAGAAGGGATCAAAAATAAAATGGACCATAGAAGTAAAACACTCTTTTGATTTTGTCAAGCTAGCGTTGACAAAATCCCCACTACTAATCAGTCCGGATTTCACTAAATATTTCATGATTTTTTCTTTTGCCTCTGAATATACTATTATTGTTGTTTTATAACAAAAAAATAGTAAAGGACTGGAGCAGCCCATAGATTTATTCAGCAAGGCATTAAGAGATGCATATTTGAAATATAATATCATGGAAAAACATTTTTTTTCTTTTGTTAAAGCATTGAGAGACTTTAGAGTCTATATTTTGCATTCACATATCATTTCTTATGTTCCAAATGTAGTGGTCAAAGACATATTAACACAAAATGACCCTGACGGAAAAAGAGGAAAATGGATTGCAGTGATTCTAGAGTACGATTTGGAAATCAAGCCTACCAAGTTGATCAAAGGCCAAGGACTAGCTGAATTGATGGCAAAATCTAACTTTCACGCCTTAGACATCTACATGGTACATGCATTAGATGATCAAGAGGAACCGGTGACTCCACCGATTGATGAAGCATTCCTGAATTCTCCATTGTATGCTGATATTTTGTATGTATTTTCAAATTTTAATGCTCCTCCTTTTTTTCTAAGACCAAGGCTAGGTTTCTAAAACATAAAGCTGTTAAATTCTGCATTTTGGACAATGCTTTATATTGGAAATATATTGGAGGTATTATGCTTAAATGTTTAATGAAGGATGTTGTAGATAAAGTAATGCAGGAGTTCGATGGAGGTGACTATGGTGGCCATCTATATTGAAAAACCACTGCCAACAAGATCATAAGAGTTGGCTTTTATTGGGCCACCCTTTTTCCTGATGTTCATAAGATGGTTACTACTTGTCATAAGTGTATAATCTTTGAAGGGAAAAGAAAACTACTTCCCCTGCCCCTGAAACCTATCTCTGTAGAAATCCCTTTCCAACAATGGGGACTAGAGTTCATTGGAGAAATTAATCTCCCATCCTATGCACAACATAAATGGATCCTTACTACTACAAATTATTTCACCAAGTGGATAGAGGCCATCCCTTCTAGGAATGCCTTTGATTCTGTCATTATAAAGTTCCTAGAGACCAACATCCTTTCTAGATTCGGTTGTCCTAGAAAAATAATTACAAATAATGTTGCAGCCCTTAGATCCAAAAACATGGCTGAATTCTATCACAAGTATCATATAACGTTGGGGCATTCAAAAACCTATTACCCTCAAGGCAATGGACACCTGGTGAATATCTGGAAGTTAGGTCTTTTTTTAGGCTCCTGAATAGGTCATCACGGAATTTTCACTATAAATTTTTTTCTACGAAGGTTCAGAATATGAAATTTTTAGGGTGCAAAGCTGAAATCCTGAGGAAACTCATCGCAAAATTTCAGAGCTTGGTTCACAATATTTTTGGAGATATGATCTATGTAAGGTAGTGCTTTTTCAGGCTCTCGAATTTCATCTCAAAGAGGTGATCGTGGGAAAATTTCAATAACTCTCTCTCTGAGAATCAGATTGGAGTGCCATAAAAATTGTTCGCAAGTACACGGACTGTAGTTTCTTGGCTATCAATTTTAGAGGTGAAGGATGAAATAGTGACACGTGGCAAGTCGTACAAGTTCGCTCTAATGAACCAATCCATAATTAGGTCATCGTGGGATATTGGACATAACTTTGTCTTGGAGAATCCAAATCAGGTCAGACCTATGGCATTCAAAAGAGAATTCAGAGGGATACTTCACTGCTGAATTTCAAATATTAAAGAGTTGCAATAACGGAGATAATCTAATTTCAATATCGAGCTCCTCAAAAGCAAGAAAAAGGTGTGTATTTTTTTTTTTCCGAATTGCATAAGTCTTGTTAGAAAAATCAATTTGAATTGATTCCAAGGGCATATTGTAGAATAGATATCAGTATTGGGTTCTAAAAAATGCCTCGTAAAAATAATTCAACACCCATTAAGCCTTCAAAAGGCTCTACTGTGACTCATGAAGATGAAGAATTGCAACATGATCTATCAAAATTACAAGAGCAAGTGCACCAAGTTTTGCTCTCGCAAAGAGCAGCAAAAAATGAAATGGAAGTTTTGAAGAAAAGCGTGGAAGCAAAGATGGATGTTATGAAGAATAATATGGATGGTTTGAAGAAAGGCGTGGAATCTAAGATAGATGGCATGGAAGTTGGCATGGAATCTAAGATGGATGACATGGAAGCTAAAATGGAAAACATGAAGAATGATCTAAAAGCAGACATAGAAGGTTTGACAAAGTTGATACAAGAAATGTTTCCTAATGGTGAAAAGATAGTAGATGAAACTCATGATGAGAACAAAATAAATGTTAATCGTGATTTCATAAACTCTACTATTGGCAGGATGAACCACCATATTCCAAAAATGGATATGAGGAATTTTTATGGAAAGGATCCTGTAACATGGATACTATAGATGGAGCAATATTTTGATCTCCATAATGTGCAAAACACACAAAAGGTACGCATTGCAACTTTACATTTGGAACAAAATACATTTGTATGGTATCGATGGCTTTGCTCCCGTAAAAAAATTGTCACTTGGTCAATTTTTACGGAGGAAATGATAGCACATTATGAGGATACAAAGAGCAACACCTTCTTTAGCCAATTGGTAAATCTCAAACAAAAGGGTTTAGTGGGGCAGCACATTGAGGACTTCCAAAAATTGAATATAAGGGTAACTGATATTCCAGAGGAACACAGGATTGATCTCTTCATAGGCACTTTAAAGGATAGCATCCAACATGAAGTTTGCGTTTTGGAACCTGATTCATTGGAGAAGGCATTCAGGTTGGCAAGAAAAGTTGAATGTAAAATTATGGCGACAAGGAAGCCTACCACTCAATTCTATAAAGAAGGAAGTGTTCCTACGCCTAGATTTCCACAACCTACAAGGTTGACACCACAACAATTGGAAGAAAAAAGAGCAAAAGGGCTTTGCTACAGTTGTGATAGAAAATACACTAAAGGTCATAAGTGTGCTGAGAAGAAATTATTTTACATAGATTGTGAAGAGGAAGAATAAAATGAGCAAGAAGAGGATATACACTAGGAACCAGCCCTAGAAGAGGAAGAAATGAATCCGACCATATCGTGTAATGCACTGGTAGGAATTACCACTCCTCAAACTCTCAAGATAGAAGGACATATCAAGAAGAAAAAGGCAATAGTGTTGATTGATTCCGGTATCACCCATAATTTTATTCATTGTAAGGTACCCAAGGAATTAAATTGTTTCATATACCCAGCACCAGAATGTCAAGTGATGGTTGTAAATGGAGGAACTATAAATCTCTCTGGAAAATGCCATAATATCAAGCTAACCATGGGGGAATATGTATTGAATAGTCCAATGCTTTCCATTCCTATGGGAGGTGCTGATGTTGTACTAGGAGTACAATGGTTACAATCTTTGGGGACGGTAGCTTTTAATTTTCAAGAACTTTTCTTGAAATTTTTTTCAGAAGGAAAGGAAGTCGAATTACGGGGTATTGAAGGGAAGCCAGGAAGGATAATAAGCTCTAATGTCATGACAAAGCTTCTAAAGAAAGAACAACGAGGTGTAATTTCACAATTATGCTCACTAGAAGTTCCAACATCAAAATCATCTATTTCTGCAGATCTCCAACAAGTCTTGAACAATCATTCCAAGGTGTTTGAAACTCCCAAAGGACTCCCACCTATTCGTGATCATGATCATGCTATTCATTTGATTCCAGGAAGTGTTCCTCCAAACATCAGGCCTTATAGATATCCTTACGCCCAAAAGAGTGAAATTGAACGTATGATTGCAGAAATGTTAGAGGCGGGTATAATTCAACCTAGTCAAAGTTCTTTCTCTGCTCCTGTAGTATTGGTACACAAGAAGGATGGATCATGGCGAATGTGTCTGGATTATAAGGAGCTCAATAAGCTCACCATTAAAGATAAATTTCCCATTCCTATGATTTATGAATTATTGGATGAATTGCATGGAGCAATTTATTTTACCAAGTTGGATCTTTGTTCAGGATATCATCAAATTAGAATGAAGACTGAAGATATTCCAAAAACATCATTTTGAACTCATGAGGGTCATTATGAATTTTTGGTCATGCCTTTTGGCCTTACCAATGCACCTTCTACATTTCAAGGGTTGATCAATTCCATTTTCAAACCCTTCCTTAGAAAATTTGTGCTAGTATTTTTTGATGATATACTAATCTACAGCAGGTCTTGGAAGGATCATGTTGAACATGTTGACAGTGTGCTCAAACTATTGCAGGAGAAACAATTATATGCAAAAAAATCCAAATGTTTCTTTGGAGTACAAGAGGTGGAATATCTGGGTCATATTGTATCTCACGAGGGTGTTAAAGTAGACCCTAACAAAATTAAAGCCATTAAGGAATGGAAAGTCCTCACAACCATAAAGCAGTTGCGAGGATTTCTCGGGTTAACAGGGTATTATCGCAAGTTTGTTAAGAATTATGGGAGAATAGCAGCACCTCTAACAACATTATTGAAGAAAGATGCATTCTCATGGACTCCTGAAGCAACTAAGGCCTTTGAACGTCTTAAAGAGGCAATGTGCCTAGCACCGGTCTTAGCTACACCAGACTTCGCAAAAACCTTTATCGTGGAATGTGATGCCTCAGGAAATGGAATTGGTGCAGTTTTAATGCAGGAAGGAAGACCCATTGCTTTTGAAAGTCGTCCAATCAAAGGAAAGTATTTACAGAAACCTATTTATGAGAAGGAAATGTTAGCAATACTACATGCACTAAAGAAATGGCGAACTTACCTAATGGGAAGACACTTCAAGGTAAAAACTGATCATGATAGTCTTAAACACTTTTTGGAACAAAGACTATCGTCAGAAGAGAAGAAAAAATGGGTCACAAAGATGTTGGGTTATGACTTTGAAATAATCTTCAAAAAAGGAAAGCTTAATGTTGTTGCAGATGCACTCTCAAGAAAGAATGAAGAGGTGGAAGCATTGCTTTGTGCCATTTCTATTATCCAACCAGATTGGATAACTGAAGCAAGAGATGAATGGAAGAAGGACAAACATGTATGGACACTCATTCAAAAGTTGCAGCAAGATCCTAGTACATCTGATACATTTAGTTGGAAAAATGATTCCTTATGGTACAAAGATCTCTTATATCTTTGCAAGAATTCCCAACTAAAACAAAAGATTCTTCTGGAATTGCACACTTCTCCTTTAGGAGGACACTCAGGATTTTTAAAAACTTACCACAGGGTGAAGAAGGAATTTTTTTGGGATGGCCTTAAATCTGATATTCAAAAGTTTGTGGTGGAATGTTTGGTTTGCCAGCAGAATAAAGTTGAGACAATTAAGACCCCGAGACTTCTACAACCTTTATCCATTCTAATTCAACGCTAGGAGGAGATTTCAATGGATTTTATCACAGGTTTACCTAATTCTGAAGGAAAGAGAGTCATCATGGTGGTAGTTGATAGACTTACCAAGTATGCACACGTTTGTGCATTAAATCATCCATTTAAAGCAAGTACAGTTACTACTACATTTATGGACAAAATTCAAAAGCTACATGGAAGCCCAAGGGTTATTGTGAGCGACAGAGATCCCATTTTTACTAGAAATTTTTGGACGGATTTATTTTCTTGTTTGGGTACTCAATTAGCTCATAGCTCATTTTATCATCCTCAATCTGATGGTCAAACTAAGATAGTAAATAAATGTTTGGAAGGATATATTCCTTTTTTTGTATCTGATAAACAAACACAATGAATCAAGTGGTTACCTCTCGCTGAATGGTGGTATAACACTTCCTTCCATATTGCAGCAAAATTGACCCCATTTATGGCACTTTATGGATATCATCCACCATCCATCACATCATCTTTAAGGGAAAATTCGAAGGTTCAAGCAGTGGAAGATCACATCGAGCATCAATAAGAAGTTCTCCAACTCTTAAAGGATAACCTGAATTTGGCACAAAATCGAATGAAACAACAGGCAGATCAACATCGCAGCGAGAGAAGTTTTGATGTAGGAGATTGGTATTTTTACGGCTACAACCATACAAACAAATGTCCCTCAAGCAAGCAAAGAAGGATAATAAATTATCACCAAAGTACTATGGTCCTTACAAGGTGTTGCAAAAGATTGGTACTATGGCATACAAATTGGAGCTTCCTGCTTCTTCGCGAGTACATTCAGTTTTCCATGTTTCATGCTTAAAGAAGGTTATAGGTGAAAATCTTCCAGTTCAAACAATATTTCCAAAACTTGATGAGGAAGGAAAAATCATAGTGGAACCTGAAGCGGTCACAGAAACAAGAACTCGACAACTACGGAATCGGTCAATTTCAGAGTATCTCATCAAGTGGAAGAACCTACCCACTAAAGATTCTACATGGGAGGATGAGAATTTTATACAGAAGCACCCAGAGCTACTCAAGCGTTGAGGACAACACTTTTTTGAAGGAGAGGGGCATGTTAGGTCCCTATATTACTAGTATAGTCCCTTATTGTTGTTAGTGTAACCCCCTTATTGTTATTATTGTACCCTTGTAACTCCCATATTGTTATTATTGTGGCCTTAAATTATTATTGTTAGGTTGGCTAGGATTACATTGTGGCCCACTAGGATTACATTATGGCCACATGGAATCCTATATATAGAAAGGAGGTTCTGTAAATTGTATCATCCAAGAATTGCTCATTTATGTAATGTATTGGAGGTTTCCCCCTCGAAGTGGCTTATTTCTAAGGCATTGATATCTCTTTTCTTCTATTTTTGGAGCTAGTTACACAACAGAAATCATGGCACAATAAGTTGATCAACGCTCTTTAGACAAATAGGCTCACCACAAACAAGTCGATTAGCATGTCTCCATACCAATTGGTTTATGGAATGGATGCAACGTTTCCCTCTTCCTTGGGAGTTCCAGTAATGAATATAATGCAAAAATTCCAAGTTGAAACAAACGAAATCCAAAGGAGAATTATGACACCATCCAACTACAATATTCCAGGGAAGAAGTCCACAACAGAACACAAGTGATGCAAGAGAATATCAAAAAGATCTTTGACAAGAGAACTAAAGCCAATGATTTCAATCTAGGTGATAAAGTTCTGAAATGGGATTTGAGAAGAGAGGATAAAGGTAGGCATGGAGAGTTTGATAATATTTGGCAAGGGCCATACATCATTCATGCTTTTAGGGGAAATAAAGCTTATTTTCTCAAAGAGTTGGATTGTACAGAAGTGTTTGGAAGTCTTGTCAATGGCAGGATGCTAAAACATTATTTCTTTTAAAACTCGGGTCGAATTTTCACCATTGTAAATACCACAGCCTTACAGTTTTCAATAATTCATGGGAACAGGTTCAAGCCCGAAGTGAAGGCCCTAAGCCTAGTTTGATGAGCATATATAAAAAATAGAAAAGAAATTAGTTGAAGAAGGAAGGAAATCAGTCAAAAATGTTGCAGACAAAGGAGCATCCAAGGCTACTGGTATCAAGTTCTTGATGCTTCTTTTCAAAGAAGTGCCATCCCCAACTGGAGCCACTGTTAGTACCATATAAATTATAGGATCTCAAGGTGACTGGATAATTCATATTTCTTGCAAGGTTTCATTATTGAAAGGCTTTTCAAAATTCAAATGATTTTAAATAAAAGAAAAAAAATGGAAAAGAAGAAAAGTGTGTATAAAAAAATAGAGAAAGAAAAAGAGAAAAAATAAAAAAGGAAAGAAAAACCCCAAAAATAAATAAAAATGAAAGTGCTACAAGTTTAAATGCCACTACTCATTAGATGGGTTTGTCCAATCATACAACTTAATCATGATTGGATAGTTTTTCAATTTCTATTGATAGATTAAAGAATAAAGATTTTCCAAACTTTTTAATATTGGCTTATCAGTAGATAGGTAGAAAATAAAGTTGGCTCAACAATTTAAGCTACGCCAATGGCTAAAATAAGAATAGGGGTTTATATATAAATTTAAAATAAAAATATGTAAGGGTTTGCTAGTCCAAATGCACCCTGAAATAGAGGAGAAAATGTTAGATGAATAACTTTGGGTAGGTAGACAGGTTGAAGAGGAAGAATGGAAAGCCAAAAAAGAAATTTCTCATTGTACAAAGGATGGGAAAGGGGAAATGTTTCTAAAGATGGGCTTAATGTCACCTGGGCATACCTTCCGTCAAATATAATTCTAAGTTCTGATGTTAAATTCATGGTATGCCTACAAACCCCCAAACCCAAATTTTTCACTTTATCCTAAGTCCTCCCCCATCTCGACTCTCATTCACGGACCCGGGCCCACCATCCCATCACCCCGTCACGTCGAGCACTAAACATCCCCCACCTTACCCGCCATCTTCGATCAAGACCCTGCATTCGATGAACCTCCCTTCATTTCATCCCCCCCTCAACCGCCAAACGATAACAAAGGGGGGCGAGGTCCGAAATGGACGATATCCATTACCACCCACTCCACTACGTGGTGCACCCTCACTACTTCCCACACTCCCTCGCCATTACCACTGATCGCTTTCGACACCCTCTAAAAAGTGGTTTCCACTATCCTCCAAACCACTGCAGCCCTGTGACCGTTACCAATCCCACCGCGCCACATCCTCCGATGTGTGTCCTCCCCATCCTATCACGTCTTTTCCCTCCAATGACCGGTTGTGCCATGAATGATTGGGTTGTTATCAAATGGACCCACGCCAACTCAATGATCACCCCCCCCCCCCCCCCCCCCCAACAACTACTTGTTAAGGCCAAAATTCATCGTTGCAACAGATTTTTCCTTGCTGACACTGTCGAATTTCCACAGATGTTATATTTACAGATAACTGTAGAAAATATCACAGACTAGCCACTATTGTCGAACGATCATTTCTCCTCAAGGGAGAAACTATCAGCACTCTGTGAGCCTGATTACAGCTCTCCTTCAAAGTTTCAGACTCGATTGTGATCCCCTTCCATCATACCCTTTCCCCCAATGCTGATCTATACTATTTCCCCCTTCTCTACTCCCTTTTTCTTGTAGCACATTCTCCATTGTAGGTCAGAAAGAAGATAGAGAAATAAAATCGTGCCCCCCAAGCTAGATCAACAGCCTTTCAATACCATGGTCTACGCTCAGGTAGACTTAGAACATAATCCCCTGGCTAACAGTGACTACAAGATCCACAAGACAGAGTCAGACCTTGACTTGTTCGACATCTATTTCTGGCTCGAGGATAAGCTCCTTGACAAAGTAGATGATATCAGCCCGTGGGAGACCAAGCTACCACATTAAATTTTTCCTAAAACCCATAGCTTCCCTGAGCTAATCATAAAATGTCAATCTTGCTATGACATTAAACAAAGATCCATAGTGAACTTTGCAAGAGAGATTTTGTTTTATGTAAATGCCCCATCCATTCTAGAGATGTTGCAAGCCCCCATTGTTGAGAACATTGTCCCTTTTTCATACAAGGCCCTTATAGGATTATACTAGGTATTATATTTTGCTAGCAGGTCCAAGACCTTAGAGCTTTTCATGGCCACCAATGCACCAATGCCTACCACCAATCCGCCATACCCATCATCCACCTTCCCAGATAGGACCAAGCACACCATCACTTCTCTATCTTATTTGTTAGGATATCATAATGTTCAGTGGGTAGATGAAGCCATAATTGGTTTCTTGTCTATCCTTTCTAGAGATGCTAAGCCTACTATTATGGTCAACTCTGCTCAGTTCCTTGCTGATGCAATTCATGATCAGTTCTTGAAATTCCAAACAGAAGGGGTATTTAAATACACCTCTATGTTGGTGTACATGATTTCCTATTTTCAATCCAACAAGTTCCGATTTGACATGATAAAGCAAGATGATGACTCTCAATCCCAATCTGTAATTTTCTGGAAAATTGTATTAAGAAAGGAGTAGAAAAACTATTCCTACAAGAGCTTTGTAGACCTATTTGTTCATCCAACAATCAGGGCACTCAGTAGCACGACAGAGACCAGGATCAATGAGGAAATCATGAAGGTGATGAATTTGACAGAGAAAATCAGAACAATAGACTGGTATCTCTACCAAAACTACACATAGATCAAGGTTTATGGCAGTGATTTGGCCCCCTATAAACTACCCAAATACCTCTCCATGCAGATATTTTCTCTTGAGTATATTAGAAAAATGATAGATGCAGATGAGGTGCATTTTTTCTTAGCTAAGAAGAAGTCACAATTCAAGATCAAGTCCCAAATTGGTCCATTCATCTGCAACAACGGGGCAGTAGGGTTGGAGGTAGATAAAATTTTAAAGGAGATGAAGTTCACACATAGTTTCACTTGGTCCTATGATCCAATGGGGATCATCTCCAAAAATAGAGTTGAAAACAAGTTCACACCCTACATTCATACCCACAGACTGGAGATAGAGAAGTACATGAACCAAGAAGAATGGGTGACAGACACACTCCAGGAGGCTGAAGAGCAGGTCATCTCTACTTTAGGAATCCAAACACCAACTCCACAAGAGAGGAAAGCTGCAGGAGTTCAAGATGATAAAGGTAAGGAGCCTGAAAAGGAAATAGGGATCAAGAGGACCAGGGAGGATCAAACAAACACAGACTTTGATTCCTCCACCAAAGAATTCAAAATGAAATATAGGAAGAGGGATAGAATCTGCATGGGCCTTGACCAGGGTAGTGAGAAGGACTAGAAAACGTCATCACAATTGGAGACTCACCAAGCTCATCTCCAGCAGGTGGCCAAACAATATTCTCAACATCCTTTTCCACTGTGTTGTTCCAACAGCAGAATGTGGGGACTCCAACATCTACAGCCACTATAGAACAAAAGGAGGAAGATATCTATGATACCTTCAAGGAGATCAAAATTTGGAATGAGGTTCTCAAGAACAACACCTACAATCAGTTTTGGAAACAAAGAGGCATCTCCTAGAGTAGACTTCTCTCAACCTTTGACTCTTAGAAGGGAGGAATGAGGATGGAATCCTTGGAAGCAAAAATTCCTCAGCCCCAAGGAGCAACAGACTACAAGAATACCTCCTTTGCATTTGATGCAAAGAACATCCATCCAATAGACTAGATGGAGATGCACAAGTAGACTAGGGAAATGATCTCCTCGACGCTAACTAGCATAGCCATGAGCCTCTCGAAACTACAAGTGACTTTGTCCAACACACAGTCACAGTTGAAGGTGGAAAAAATCTCTACCATGGCCAAAGATTCAAGGATAAAATATCTGGAGGATTTAGTGATGCAGATTGGCTAGAATCCATGAAACATAGCAGTGGCAGAAAACCCTGTGAGGAAGAATAATGTAGACATAGCTATTTTGAGAAGGCAATTGAAGATGACAGTAAGAGAAGACCCTATGGCCAAGGAGATAGAAGCCACTGAGACAAAAAAATAAGAAATGATGCAATTGATTGTTGAACAAATAGAGAAGATCGAGAAAATGGAAAGTGAGATGGATGTAGTGAAGGGAGCAACAAATGAAGTAGCTAAAGCCATGATCCCCCTACAAGCAGTTCCTCGCACGGTGATTCCAGCATCCACAACATCTATAGGTGAACCAGGGGAAAGCACTGAACAACGAGCCAAGCCGATGGAGAACATGTCCTTACAAGAAGAAAAGATTAAAAAGCTACAGGATGAACTTAGTGACCTACAAGAGCAATCCAAAAGGAAATATTACACACATTCCATAGAGTTGCAGATTAGAAAAAAGCTAAATGAAATTTTGGAGAAGTCTCTTTAGTAGTCCTCAATTGGTAGCATGGTAGGAAGATTGAAACAAATTATATGGTTGGATATAATTGAATTTGTAAATGATATATGGCCATTAATTTAGATAATTTTTGAATAGAGAGATTTAATTGATTTGGTGAAAGTTTCCATTGAGAAAATACATGAGGAACTTGGGGATAAGCGCCAAACTGCCAACAACATCATGAGAATCCTGAATTCTAAAAGCAGTCATGAATTGGAGAAAATGGAAGTGGTTGAAAAAACAACCTCTGTTCTTGAGGTTAAAAAGGTTTTGAACAAAAAGAGTCTGGTCACACAGCTAGAAGAAAGATGCCATCAGCTGGAGATTGGGGTGAGTGGATTTTTCAACATGATTGAGCCACTGAACAAAAGAGGTTTTCCTTACTTATTTGTCATCAATGATAGGCTGATGCCTAGGAATGATTATGTAAAAAGGCTCACATAGATCTCAAAGGACACATCAAAGCTCACAAATCTGAAGAACAACATGAAAAGGAAATCATTTTATAAAGTCATCATCAACGATGTCTTCATATAGCATGAGGTTAAGAAACATTTTTAGCTGAGACCAACGTTCGTAAAGTACACCGAGATTGATGAAGTCTACAAAAAGCTGAACAAGACCAAGATTCTGACTCCAGAGAGTTAGGAAAATTTATGTAGACTCTAGGAAGGATGACAACTCAGTTCGATGACAAATATTGTAGCTCAACGAATGGTCAGTATCGACACATCCAGTGTATCAAATCCACCAACACAACAGATCGCCACAACACTAGATAACAACTTCACAAGGATGCCAGACATTTTTTAAGAGGGTCGTTACAATAAAAGGACACTTCCACAACAAATTTACACATCTATTAAAAAACAGTCACAACGTGTCCTTATGGAAGATGCTCAAACCCATTTTCAGTTACTATTGTAGTAAACGAACCGATTTCCCTTTTGACAATGGAAATCTAGTGAAATTAGTTTAAATATAAGTTTTCATTCTGTGACAGGGGTTCGACCCTAGTTTTGTAAGAACTTTCTCATTGCAAGTACTTGTAATTTTTCAAGCTGGAGCATCAATAAAGAGATTAGTCTACAAGATTCATGTGTTGTGGTGTCCTCGTGATGTTTTCTTTGTTCCTGTTTAATGTCTTTCTACTGTAAGCAGGAAGGTTAGAATAATATTTACTATTCGAAGTACCTTATTTCTGACTGTCTTTACAATTACTATGTTTTCATCTAATGTATTGTTTAAGAATTCTTAGATGCTCTTAAGCTATTATTGAAATCACCTTTCTCCACCTCATAATATCGTTCATTTATAAACACCAATATTCACAGCTAGATTTCCTTTCTTATGCTCTGGGATTTGATGCACATACCCAGCCTTTTCGACTGCATAGCCCAATGGAAACTTTTTAAATAAAACCTCTTATCTCCAACCATGAATTATCAAACAAACAACCCTCGCAATCATTTAACTAGCCTAATATCAGAAAACTTAAACAAATCCAAATCTCATAGAGAGATCCCTCTCTAGGTCTAGGAGGGCTAGATCCTAGGCTTCACGTGGTTTTGATGTTGTGCTTTATAGTTTAGTCTTTCAAATATGATAAATTATAGAGTGATAAAAATGAGCATGGGCTCTATGCTTTGAATTGTTCATAGAAGAAGGAAGGCAAGAAGGAGCCTACACTTGCAGTGAGTGAGGCATTTGCTTCACATTTGAAGATTGATTTTACTCTCATTGCATGCATGACCAACACTCTAATGGGATGAATGTGGTACCTAGATGGTGGTGCCTCGTTCCATATGATGGGGAATAGATATCTCTTTAGTGACTTAGATTAGAAGGACCTTTAGTAGAACATAAAGTTTGCAGATGACTGGAGGTATAGCACGACCGGTATAGGTATAGTTACCTTTCAGAGGGATTTTGGCTCTCCTCTCAGACAACATATATTTTGTATGTCACAGGTGTTAGGGTCCTATAATAATAGGGATTATAATTTTGAATTGACTATGTTAAGTCATGTAATATTGTACATACTTTTTCTTTCTGCAAATGTTTTCCATATTAAAAAATGAAAAGAGGGTATGTCCTAAAAGAAAAATCAAAGGACCAAAAGAAAAGAAGATCAAAAAAGGATATAAAGTATGAACCCCACAAAAAGAAACAAAAATAAATTTTGAAAGTGTTGCACATTCAAATGCCACTACTCTTAGTTTACTTTACTTGTGCAAATAAAATTGTGTGTATCTTGTCCAAAATGCCACAATTCATGGTGATCATAAAGTCTAATCTTGGTCATTCATGCCTTTAAATTTCATGTCATGATAGTTAGTGAATAAATATTTGACCAAACCATTTAATCTTGGCAGATCAGTAGTTAGGTAGAGAATAAAAATGAGTTCATAAGTTTAATCTGAGCCATTGGAAGATATAAGGTTAGAAATAAGTTAGTTTTCTTATGAAAATAAAATAAAAGGGTCAGCAAGCTCAAATGCACCCAATAAAGGAAATAAAAAATGTTAGGATAAATAAAGGGTAGGTAGGATACTTTCAAAAGTTATGGAAAGCATCATTTGGTTTATCCCTTATCACTAATATACTTCTAACACCTTCCCCTTATGCTAAATCCCTCTTTCCCCTTTGAAAATTCCCTTTTCTTGCTTAAATCCCTTTCTCCTTGATAAAACCCCCCTTTTCCCCTTAATTAACTCCGCATTTTCATAAAAAAACATGAAAACCCACCTTTTTAAAAGACTAAGGTGCAAAATATATTTCGGGCCCCACTTTGAAATAACCCTCCTGCTTTGTATATTTACTAACCCCCATATCATTTTACAACTCCGCTTATATATTCCCAACCCCTTTCATTTAACCCTTCCACCTAATATTTTTATTTACCCCTTCGCGCATATCAATACTCGACCCCACCTCTTTGAAAACCCTTCAAGTCACCCGATCATTTCCAATCATATCTAATGACCAATATGCTATTTTGCATCCCCCGACAATCAAATTTTTAAAGCTATGGGGGGAGTGGGGTACGAAATGGGTGGTTTTATCCACCCCCTCCCTTGCCACGTGGCGCTCCCACGTTTTATCGCACCCCCCATTCCCCAAATCGCCAAACTGCTTTTCACGGTGTGATAATCCACTAAACCGTCTCCAAGTCATGCGATGAAACCACCGATATTTGAAATATTATAACCCGGCACCTTGCGATAAACAACAGAGTTTTCAAAAACGAAATCCTGCTATTCCGTTCATTTACTTACCTCTGTGGATTTTTGAAAGAAACTGAAAAGCCATTGCCAACCAGAAATGAAGCCTCACTACAATCCAAACCTCTTCCACAGACATGCCAATTCACTGAAACTCGTTTTCCTCCATCCAAATCCTTTTTTCCAAATTCATAGTTGTTTTATTTTGCAGGTGATTAGTAGAACCAGTAGATGGATAAACAGTTTGATACTAGTTCCAAATTGTTTACTCCAGACCCACAGGATATGAATTCAAAATTTTTTATTCACCAGAAGATTATGTACAACAGAAAGAAACAATTGAAATGAAGACAATGATTGTTACCAGGGATAAAAAATATACTCTAGCAATAGAAAATTTCATATAAAGAGCTCTCCATGACACATTTTTATTTTTCATTAAGTTAAAACATGTCTTTTTAGTAAAAATACGCTTTTACTAAATATACAAAAATAGAGGAAATATATCACAGGATAATGAAATTCAAAACCCATATGAATAACCTGAGAGGATTAATGTAATTTATTGCAAAAGGTGAAAGAACGCATAGGTTAAAGAGTAAATAGATGAAATGCAGATGAAATATAGATGAAAGAAAGACAACGTGAAAGAAGACAGATAAAAGAAGCAGACAGCGTGAAAGAAACAAACAAATCACAACAATCAAATAAAACATGGACAACTTCTAGTCAGTAAAATAGGTGTCACTATCTTCTTGCATGAAGATATATTATTTTCCTTAAATAAATCCTAGTCAGTTGACAAGATATTTTGTCATATGTTGTATAAATATTTATCATTTCGAAGTATTGAGGGTGGATTTCTGAATATTTCTATAGCTGATTGATCTACTACCTGAGGGTTGTTGTACCATTTCCAGTTGACATACAAGACAAGTAATAAAGGAAGTTCTTTACAGGATTCATGTGTTGATCTATCTTAGTGAAGTATAATTTCAATTGTTCATGTTATTTTCTTAAGTATTCCATAAATTTTAATGTGTTCTAAATTTGAATATTATAACTCGAATTTTAGTGTAGAATTTGTTTAATTACACTCTGTTTTGAATTGTTATACATTTCTATGTTTTCTTCTGATATATGGTTTAGAGAATTCTTAATTTCCCTCTAATCCTGATTGACCACCTTCACCTTCCTTCATTATCTAGTTTAAGGAATTCCTAATTTCTCCTTGATCCCAATTGAAAATCACTTCACCATTCAGCCTTGAAGATCTGATTTTTCTCACCTATCCTGCCCTGTAACACTTCCTTTATAATTTGATTCTGTTTTGTTTTAAGGTATATTGACTCCATAGCCCAATGGAAAATTGAAAATCATATATCCATATAAATTAGTAATTCCACCAAAAAAACAAAACCAATCCAATTAAGCATACATAACTATCCTAAAATTTATTAAAAAAACAAAGTTAAATCATTAAGAGAGAGCCCTCTCTGAACATTAGGAAGGCTAGATCCTAATATCCAAAAGTGGATGATAGTTACCTCTGGTATTTCTTTTTAATGAACATAGCAACCCTTAGGAAATTTTGGAGTGACAACATATTGGTGACTCCACTAGGGAAATCAATCCCCAGTTAAATCAATCTTAAAGGAAACAATTTTTCTCATTTTTCACATTAAGGTTTTCAAGGGTTGTTAAAATTTATCATTGAAAGTTAAAATTCAGGCTTCTAAAAGAACATATTATACCAGGGCTCATCCTGATCCACAACCTGCTACAATTGTTGATGATCCTGACAGAATTTTAAGAAAACCTAAAAAAGTAGAAAGTCTAGGAAGTAGTAGTCACTTAATCAAAGTAAATTCACTCCCTAAAGAGTTATCAAGCATACATGATATTCAATTTGATTTATCATTTGAGCATTCTTTATTTTGAACCAAATCTGAAAACTCAATCTATGATATTGTAATAGATCCTAATTTTATTCAATTTATTGAAGCAAATAAGGAAACTATACAACTTGATTTAAATCAATAGGTTCTAGACACTTTTGATAAACTTGATGTTTTGAACTCAACTTTTATTAAAGATATAGACAAAGCCTATTTTAAATAGTCATTTGAATTAGCTACCATAACTACTGCTACGCCTAAGCTCTCTACAATATCTTTAGAAACTGTAAATACAACTTTACTTAGTACCACCTCATCTATAGTATCCACCACAATTCATTCCACAGAACCATTCATACCTAAACTTCCTCTCCAACCTAACGTTTCAAGCTCATCTTTAAGGGTTCTAAGTTCATCTTCAAGCGTTCTAAGTTCATCTTCAAGAACCACTACTTTACCTCCCATTCAAGAAAGAACCTTAGCCATGGTAGCCAGATATGGCCCTTTGGCCTTACAGGCCTCTTTACATGCCATGCCATAGGATTACCAGAGTAAAAATTTTCAATTTGATGGTACTAGTCAATATACTGCTCAACAACATGTAAATAAAATGACTAATTATTTTGAATTACATGAAATTGATGAGGTCAATGTACAAATGAGATTATTTTCACAAACATTAGCAGGGGATGTTAAAAAATGGTTCAAATCTTTACTTGCTAGCCATATTGTTGATTTAGCTTCTTTCGACGAATTGTTTATTAATAGATGGGAAATAAATAAAAACCCTCTACAGATATTATCTGAATATGAAAACATTAGGAGATATACTAATGAATCTATTTAGGATTACTATACTACGTTTAACAAAATTTATAATGCAATTCCAGTGAATATTAGACCCCCACCAGACTTGGCCCTAATCAAATTTCCTTATGGTTTTGATGTTGACATGTCCTATCAATCAAGAGAAAGAAACCCTGCAACTTTAGAACAAATGCAAAGTATGCATTTAGTGTAGAAGCTAACTTATTAGCTAAAAGAGAAAGAATGAGGAATGCAAGGAAGGACCATCCACTTCAGATATAAAGATAGATAGTTTAGCTAAAATTATGGAGGGACTAATGGATAATCTAGAGAACATGGAAAGAAAAACTCAGTGAGAAAATCAACAAGGTCCCCAAATTAGAAACCCCAATTTTAGGAAAAATCTTAATACTGGTAAATCAAGATAAGTTGTACCCGTTCAACAGATTAGACCACCTTTCCAAGAAAAATTATGCTAAAAGTTCACAACAAAATGAAGAAGACCATGACACCTAGATAAATTTGATGGGAGTAAACAATGAAAATGTTGTTTTTCTTACCCAAGAAGAACAAGAATTGTACATGTTACAAAAATTACAATTAGAATCTCGAGAGTCCTTTGACTATGAACAAGGCTATGAATCTGCTATCTATGAAGTTCATAAACAATATAGCCTTAGAAGCAAGAAGAACACAGGAGCTTCAATTAAGAAATTAGTCCAAACCCAAACTAAGAAAACAATAGAAGCTCCAATGACCAAAACTCTACAAATTCTCCCTGGAGAAACTCAAAATACTTCCAGCCCAAAGATTGTAGACATAACATCAACTGCTACTCAAACTCCAACTGATACTCAAAATGTTCCAAACAAGAAAATTGAAAATAAAATAGTTGACACACAAATTGAATTACCAACTGTTGATAAAAAAGACAAAAACACACAAACTGCAATTGGTAAAGAATAAATCATTCAATTAGGAAAAAATCAAATCCCATTCAATATCCAAATTGAGATAGCCAAATTTAAAATACCAGTTCCTTTAACAGAGCTGGTGAAAAATGATTCATATAAAGCACAAATCACTGAAACACTAAACATAGGTGAAGGCGAAGATGTTGTTAACCTCAATGATGATCAACCTGAGTTATTATTTGGTCCTGAAGTTAATGGAAAACATCAACAAGAGGGTGTCCCTCCATTCTACATTAGCTTAAACATTCATGATTAAATCTTACATAATTCTATGTTGCATTCCGGAGCATGTCATAATTTAATGCCTAAGGCAGTCATGGAAAACTTGAACTTAGACATCACTAGACCATACAAAGACATGTTCTCCTTTGATTCTAGTCAATTCAAATGCCTTGGCCTGATAAAATACTTGTGTGTAACTCTAGTCCAGTGCCCAGTAAAGAGTATTGTTATGGAAATTGTAGTTGCTGATATCCCTCCCAAATATGTTATGTTATTATCTTACTCATGGGGAGAAAAATTTACAGTGATCACTTCAATTAGACATGTCATATGCTACCATTTATGTATTTGGTCAGAAAAGGAAACTTTATAGAAAAAAATTGATGAAATACATGATGAGTAGTGCAGAAAAACCACAGAATTATCCTATCTATTCCTTACATTCTGATCTGGACTCATTTATCTTATGTAATTCAAACAATGGCAAGGATACAACCACAGTTGTAGAAGAGAAACACAAAGAAATTTATAGTGACAATATAACTCATGAGTTTATGTGGCATTTAGATTTTGATGTCTCTATAAACAGTTTGAGAGCAAGAGATGGAGAATGGATCTACAACTTGGAGAATGATCATTCAGAAGGATATGCTTTCAGGTTAAATTTTAAATGCACTAATAACATGGTAGAATATGAATCATTAGTGCTAGGCCTGCAAATCATAAGAAAACATGGAGCTAAAAGAGTTTCCGTTATGGGAGACTCAGATCTCATCATAAAACAAGTCGAGGGAGAGTATCTTGTTAATAACCCTAGACTTAGCCAATACAAAGAAACCATCCTAGACTTGATAAATTGTTTTTTTGAGACTGACTTTACTGTTATTCCAAGAAAGCAGAATATGCAAGCACATAGTTTGGCCAATTTTTCCAGCACATGCAGGTTACCTTTTTAGCTAAATCATCAGTACATATCTGAGGTAAGACATAGACCAACCATACCTGATAATTTGAAGTATTGGAAAATCTTTTCACAAGACTCACAAATTTATAATTTCATGAATTCTGATGGAGAATTTCAAAAATGTAAAATAGACACAGATTGTACATTAGATTATACCATAAATAACGAGCTAGATGTAAATGATGTAAATAAAATAGAACCAACTAGATTCACTAAAGTAGAAATAGAAAAATTAGAAACAGTAGAAATTAAGGAATTAGTCAATGATGAATCAGAAGTTTTAAATCTCAAAGACAACATTTTTCCTAAGGGATTAGCCCCATTAGAATATCTCTTTGACTCCAATGATGTAGCTAGAAAACCTAAAATGGAGCCCCTAAGGTCAGATATAGAGGAATTCAACATAGGAACAGAAGAAAATCCCAGGCTTATCAAGATATCCAAGGTATTACCTCTAGTTGAAAAGTTGAAGTACATTATTTTTTTTAAAGAGTTCCAAGATATCTTTGCCTAGAGTTATGAAGACCTCAAGTCTTATGTTACCAGCATTATCCAACATAAGATACCAATTAAAGAAAATCAAAATCCCTTTAAACAAAAGCTTAGAAGAATTAACCATGTTCTTATGCTATTAACAGAAAAGGAAGTCAAAATAAAGTATGATTCTCAAATCATAGCACCTATCGGATATTCTTATTAGGTCTCTAATTTATTCCCCACTAGAAGTAAAAAAGGACAAATCAGACTCTGTGTTGATTTCAGAAACTTAAACAAAGTATCACTGAAGGATAACTATCCCCTCCCTAAAATGGACCACATTCTATAGAGGGTAGTAGGGTCATCCATAATTTCATTACTTGATGTATTTTCTGGATATAACCAAATCCTAGTCCAACATGAAGATTAAACAAAGACAACATTTACCACTCCTTGGGGAACTTTCATGTATTTGAAAATTCCCTTTGGATTGATGAATGTTGGAGCTACATTCCAAAGAGCTATGGACATAGCCTTTACAAAGGAAATCCATGACTTTTTAATCATTTACCTAGATGATATCACAGTGTTTTCTAAATCAAATAATGAACATCTAGATCATTTGAGAAGAGTATTCATAAAATGCAGAAAGTTTGGTATATCCTTAAATCCTAAAAAGACACTTTTTGAATTAGAAGAAGGACAAATCCTGGGACACATCATTTCGAAAGAGGGCATTAGAATTGATCCAGCTAGAATAGAAGCAATATTAAATATTAGTCATCTTAGGAATGTTAGAGAATTACAAGCATTTTTAGGCAAAATAAATTTTCTTAGAAGATTCATCCCTAACTTAGCAGAATTAATTAGAAACTTAAATAACATGTTAAAAAAGGATTCAACACTTAAGTGGATATTAGAGGCTGAGCAGTATTTTGAAGCAATCAAAGAAGCACTTAATAAAACACCTGTCCTCATAAGTCCTAATTTTAACAAAGATTTCATATTTTTTTCATTTGCTTCAGAACACACCATTGCAGCAGTGTTGTTGCAAAAGAATGATGAGGGTCTTGAACAAACCATTGGTTTCTTCAATAAAACTTTGAGATATGCAACACTAAAGTATAATATCATGGAAAAAAAATCTCTTGCTTTAGTGAAAGCCATAAAAGATTTCAGAGTGTACATTGTATATGCTCACATAATAGCATATGTTCCAAACTCAGTGGTAAAGGAAATTCTAACTCAGAATGGGCCTGATGGAAAAAGAGGCAAATGGATTGCCACAATACTAGAATATGACATTGAAATCAAGCCTACAAAATTAATCAAAGGCCAAGGTTTAGTGAAACTCATGGCTAAATCGAATTGTCAGGCCTTGCACATAAATTTCAATGTTTCCCTAGATGATCAGGAAGAGATGGCGACTCCACAAATTAGTGAAGCTTTCATATATTCACCCTAGTATGCGAACCTTATATTTTTTTTACTCAACCTACAAGCTCCTCCTGGTTTATCTAGAACTAAAAGTAGATTCTTAAAAATGAAAGCAATGAAATATTGAATCTTAGGTAATGTTTTATATTGGAAATATCATGGTGGCATCTTATTAAATTGTTTATTAAAATATGAAGCTTACAAAGTCATGCAGGTATTTCATGTAGGAGATTGTGCATGACACCTCTACTAGAAAACAATTGCTAACAAAATTTTGAGGGAAGGCTTTTACTGGCCCACCCTTTTTGCAGATGTCAGAAAGTATGTGACCTCCTATCACAAATGTCAAATATTTGAGGGGAAGAATAAACTCTTACCATTGCCCCTCAAACCTATCTCAGTAGAAATGCCATTTCAAGAATGGGGTTTAGACTTCATTAGAAAAATTCACCCACCCTCCTCAGCCCAACGTAAATGGATATTGATAGCCACTGAGTACTTTACCAAGTGGATAGAAGCCATCCCTTCTATACAAGCCACAGACTCTATCAATATTTCATTTCTAAAGAACAACATCCTTTCTATATTTGGATTCCTGCAAAAGCTTATTACTGATAATGCTACTACCTTCAAATCCAAGAAAATGATAGATTTTTGTAACAAAACCATATCACCCTTGGCCGTTCCACTACCTATTACCCCCAAGGTAATGGACTAGCAGAATCTTCAAACAAAAGCCTAGTCAACATCATCAAGAAGCTGTTAGAAGATAACAAGAAAATCTGGAATAAAAAGTTGGTCAATGCCCTTTGGGAAGATAGACTAACTACCAAGAAATATATTGGTACATCTCCCTATCAATTGGTATATGGGATGGATGTTGTTTTTACATCTTCATTAGGTGTGCCAGTAATGAAAATAATTCAAGAGCTGCAAGTAGAACCAAATGACATCCAAAGGAGGATAAATTAAAAAATTCATTTGCAGCAAACTACGGAAGAAGTTTATATCAAATCCCAAGTGATTCAAGACAAAATCAAAAATATATTTGATAAGAAAACTAAAGCAGATGATTTTTTCATAGGTGATCAAGTACTCAAATGGGATTCCAGAAGAGAAGGCAAAGGAAAACATGGGAAATTTGAATTTATCTGGAAGGGCCCATATATCATTTATGGTTACAAAGGCAACAATGCATTTTTCTTGAAAGAGTTAGATGAAACAAATCTACCAGGTGTACCAGTTAATGGTAGAATGGCGAAGCACTATTTTTCACCATATTAACCAATATTTCATTTGATTTACTTTTCTCATTGTAAATATCATAGAAAATTTTAGATTGGATTGGATGTTTATCTTGCAAAGTTGAAGCCTGAAGAGAAGGCCCTAAGCTTTAAAAAATATAACATCATATGTTTGAATAAAGGAGATAACAGAAAGCAGTTCCAAAGCAATAAAATTCAAAGTTCCAAGGCCACTGATCAAAAATTTCTTGACATCTCACCAGGAGATGCCATCCCCAAGTGGAGCCACTGTTAGGGTCCTATAATAATAGGGATGATAATTTTGAATTGACTATGTTAAGTCTTGTAATATTGTACATACCTTTTCTTTTTGAAAATTTTTTCCATATTAAAAAATGGCAAGAGGGTATGTCCTTAAAGAAAAATCAAAGGACCAAAAGAAAAGAAGATCAAAAAAGGATATAAAGTATGAACCCCACAAAAAGAAACAACAATAAATTATGAAAGTGTTGCACATTCAGAAGCCACTACTCTTAGTTTACTTTACTTGTGAAAATAAAATTGTGTGCAACTTGTCCAAAATGCCACAATCCATGATTATCATACAGTCTAATCTTGGTCATTCATGGCTTTAAATTTTATGTGATGATAGTTAGTGAATAAGTATTTGAACAAACCATTTAATCTTGGTAGATCAGTAGTTAGGTAGATAATAAAAATGAGCTCATAAGTTTAATCTGATCCATTGGAAGATATAAGGTTAGAAATAAGTTAGTTTGCTTATCAAAAGAAAATAAAAGGGTGAGCAAGCTCAAATGCACCCAATAAAGGAAATAAAAAATGTTAGGATAAATAAAGGGTAGGTAGGATACTTTCAAAAGTTATGGAAATCATCATTTGGTTTATCCCTTATCACTAATATCCTTCTAACAGCTTCCCCTTATGCTAAATCCATATTTCCTCTTTGAAAATTCCCTTTTCTTGCTTAAATCCCTTTCCCCTTGATACAACCCCTTTTTTCCCCTTAATTAACTCCACATTTTCATAAAAGATCATGAAAACCCACCTTTTTAAAAGACTAAGGTGCAAAATATATTTCGGGCCCCAATTTGAAATAACCCTCCCACTTTATATATTTATTAACCCCCATCTCATTTTACAACTCCGCATATATATTCCCAACCCCTTTCATTTAACCCTTCCACCTAATATGCTTACTTGCCCCTTCGCACATATCAATACACGACCCCACCTCTTTGAAAATTTGTCAAGTCGCCCGATCACTGTCGATCAGATCTAATGACCAATACGCTTTTTTTCATCCCTCAACATTCAAATGTGTAAATCTGTGGGGGAGGGGGGGTGGTGTGGGGTGAAAAATGGGTGGTTTTATCCACCCCCTCCCTTGCCACACAACGCTCCCACGTTTTACCGCACCCCCCATTCCCCAAACAGCCAAACTTGTTTTCGCGGTGTGATAATCCACTAAACCATCTCCAAGTCATGTGATGAAACCACCAATATTTGAAATATTATAACCCCGCAACATACGATAAACCACAGAGTTTTAAAAACTAAAATCCCACTATTCCATTCATTTACTTACCTCTGCAGATTCGCGGAAGAAACTGAAAATCCATTGCCAACCTGAATTGAAGCCTCACTACAGTTCGAAGCTCTTCCACAAACACACCAGTTCACGGAAACCTGTTCGCCTCCCTGCAAATCCCCTTTTCCAAATTCACAGTTGTTTTATTTTGTAGGTGATTAGCAGAACCAGGACATGGATAAATAGTTTGATACTAGTTCCAACCTATTTAATCCAGACCCACAAGATATGAATTCGAAAGTTTTTACTCACTAGAAGATTATTTACAGCTGAAAGAAACAATTGAATCGAAGACAGTGATTGTTACCAGGGATAAAACATCTACACCAGCAAAAGCAAAGTTCATACAAAGAGCTCTCCATGACACATTTTTATTTTGCATGAATTTAAAACATGAATTTTTAGTAAAAATCCACTTTTACTGAATACACAAAAATAGAGGAAATTTATCACAAGATAATGAAAGTCAAAACCCAGATGAAGAAACCCAAGATGATTAATGTAATTTACTGCAAAAAGTGAAAGAACGCACATGGTAAAGAGTAAACAGATGAAAGACAGATGAAAGAAATACAACATGAAAGAAGACAAATGAAAGAAGCAAATAGCGTGAAAGAAACAAACAGATGACAACAATAAAATAAAATAGGGACAAATTTCAGTCAAGTAAATAGGTGTCACTATCTTCTTGCATGAAGATATTCTATTTTCCTTAAATAAATCTTAATCAGTTGATAGGATATTTTTGTAATATGTTGTATAAATACTTCATCATTTCAAAGAATTGAGGGTGGATTTCTTAATATTTATATAGGTGATTGATCTACTACCTGAGGGTTATTGTACCATTTCCAGTTGACAGATAGGACAAGTAATAAAGGCATTTATTTATAGGATTCAAGTTTTGAGCTATCTCTATGAAGTATAATTTCAATTGTTCGTGTTATTTTCTTAAGTATTCCATAAAATTTAATGTGTTCTAAATTTGGATGTTATAACTCGAATTTTACTGTAGAATTTGTTTAATTACACTCTATTTTGAACTGTTATATATTTCTATGTTTTCTTCTGAAATCCAATTTAGAGAATTCTTAATTTCCCTTTGATCCCGATTGACCTCCTTCACCTTCCTTCATTATCTGGTTTAAGGAATTCTTAATTTCTCCTTTATCCCGATTGAAAATCATTTCACCATTCAGCGTTAAAGATCTGGTTTTGCTCACCTATCCTGCCCTATAACACTTCCTTTCAAATTTGATTATGTTATGTTTTAAGGTATATTGAATCCATAGCCCAATGGAAAATGGAAAAGCACCTATCCATCTAAATTAGTAATTCCACCAAAAAGTCAAAACCAATCCAATTTAGCATACATAACTAGCCTAAAATTTATTAAGCAAACAAAGTTAAATAATTAAGAGAGAGCCCTCTCTGAGCATTATGAAGGCTAGATCCTAATCTCCAAAAGTGGATGATAGTTACGTCTGATATTTGTTTTTAATGCACATAACAACCCTTGGGAAATTTTGCAGTGATAACAACAAGAGTAAGGAATAATTGTCAATTTTTGAAAAAAATTTATGCTTGATGCAAGTTTACATCAAACTACTAGGGCCCAATACGAAATAGAAATTATATGAAAGTAAAAATGATGATAGAAAATACCAATAGATAGATGGAATACAAGCCAATAATATACTTATCATTTTGTTAAACAGAGAATAAGAATGGTGTCATTACGACTATCAAAAACATGCTTCAACCAACAAATACTTCTATAGGTCATCCAACCAAATGTGTCACACAACCCCCAAGACAGCTACAGCAAAATGCTGCATCAAAATGTTGTACCACGCTGCATCACCCTACATAAAATTGTTGCATCGCACTGCATCAAATCGGTGCATCATGCTGCATCAAATCACTACATCCTTCTGTATCAAATGCTACATCAAATCACTGCACTAAGAAGCCCTAACACTGCAAAAAGATGCCCTAACGCCGCACCAAGATGCTGCACCAAAACATAGCATTAAATAAGCCCTAACACAACACCATACATGAGAGAAGAGAATGCCTCCTAAGGTGAATGAAATGACCTTCAATTCTCTCCAAAATATATCCATATATGGGGGTGCGTGACACATCTGTTGGGGCTCTGAGCCTACATTACAAATATGGCCTACCTTGCACATAAGTCGAATAAATTCAAAACACATATTATGCTCATCCGATCAAGATGATCTTTAGATCAATATTGCACCTCTCCAAAAGAGGAATCCAATAAAAATATTGGCATCATCATCTGAGCAGTACAACATGGATTTTGGACCTAGTTTCCCAAATTAACACTCCCTCTCAACTAGGGAGAACTCCATCCACTAGTGCCATCCAAACATCGTGCATCATCCTACGTTAGTTTCTTTCCTAGCATCCTTTTTTCAAACGGTGAGTCACAAAGACATCAATCCCGCCTGACCTGAATCAGCTCAAAGGTCCGAAACCTCTATAGGACTCAAAGGAGTCTCATACTAACCTAAAGTTAGTTTAACTGAACCGAAGTTAGTTGGAGGTCCCATACCTTGCTTGATTTGATTTGAGATTAAGTGGTTGGACACATGCCATCCTAGACATAGAGAGTACGACAATCTCTGATGCGTCCATCGATCTTGCTATTGGTCTCTATCCACTTTTCCCAACTCATTGGCCAATATGAGAGGTACTTCCCATGAGTCTGAAACTCCATGGGTAGGTTGCATACAGGACACAGATCAAAGAGAGGTGAACAAACTCAATGTCATCACGGTGGGGGGGAAGCACACCAACAAGGTTTGGAAACCCTAGCCCTGTGGTTGCTTATATCTCTAAGAAGCTATCCCCAAAGCCCCCTGGAGCTCCCAGAGCTCATCTTCCAACAAGACCCTAAGAATAGGGTTGTTCCACAACTCCAAGATTCTCACAGAAGGTTAGGAACTTGACCTTCCCCAAGGGCTTAGTGAGAAAATCTGCTACCTTCTCATTAGTTCCTATATGATCAAGCATTACAGTGCCTCATTATACCATGTCCCAGAAAAAGTGGTACCTAATATCAATATGCTTGGATCGGTCATGGAACATGGGATACTTTGACAAAAGAATCCCACTCTGTTTATCACAAAGTATAATGGTGGTATCTAGCACATGCTCGAACAACTCAATGAAGAGCTTTTGCAACCAAACAACTTCACAACATTCCATACTTTTTGCAATGTATTCAACCTCAGCAATTCTCAAAGCCACCGAATTCTGCTTTCTGCTCATCCAAGATATCAAAGAAGAACCAAGTGTGAAGTAGCATCTAGATGTGCTCTTGTGATCCACCAAACTGCCAGCCCAATCAACATCATTATATCCATGGAGTCTAAAACTCTCAACAGTGTATCTCAACCCATGGTTTATCGTGTCGCGAAGATATCTCAAGAGATTCTTGGCACCAACCCAGTAAATGTAATGAGGATCAACCATGTGTTGACTCAAAGTGTTCACTGCAAAACATACGTCCAAACGGGAGTTCACTAAGAACATCAATGCTCCTACGAGTTGAGGATACTCGATAGGATTTCCCAATGCAGGCCTAACAAAATTTCCATGCAACTTCTTAAAATTGAGCTCCATTGGTGTCAGAACAGACTTACAGTCCACCATACCAAATATCTCCAACAGTTTCACAATATATTTTCCTTGAGAGAGGAAAATTTTGCAAGGTCTCTGCCAAACCTCCAAGCCTAGGAAATAATGCATCAGTCCTAGGTATTTCATCTCGAATTCTGAATCTAGATCCCTCTTACACTGTTGAATGAGAGGGTCAGCACCTATCAAGAAGAGATCATTGACATAGAGAACCAGAATGAGAGACTTTTCTCTATCAACTTTGAAGTAAAGGTTCGGATCAGCATTACTTCGAGTGAAGCCCAGTTTCCTAAGGTAGCTATCTATCCTCTCGTACCAAGCCCTGGATGCTTGCTCCAACCCATCGAGGGCTTTCTTTAACTTGCATACATGAGAGTCTCTATCCTTGACTTTGAACCCCATAGATTGCTCCACATACACCTCTTCCTTTACTGAATCATGCAGAAAATCGATCTTCACATCCATCTGATGGAGACTCCATCCTTGTGTTGTAGCAAGGCAAATAATAGATCGGATGGTGGTATAGTGGGCCACATGTACAAATATATCATCATAATCTATGCCTTCCTTTTGAGATCATAGAAGCACTTTAACAGTCCTCAACTTCTTGTATATCTTGATGAATAATATGTTGATTTTACTCCCTCTAAGACTTACAAAATGAGGCATATACGATAGAGTAAAATTATTCATAGAATCATAGACATATCTCAAGGCCATGATCTTCAATTCTTCCCCAAGGTTGAGTTTAACCTTTTATTCAAGTACGATTCCATTCCTGTTGATCTGAGCCATACCGTAGCTGTGAGAAGTATAAGATTCTCATAATCCTCTTCTGCAATATAACATGAATCAGTAAAGAGCTACCTCACATGGTTGACTCTTTTCGATGTACAGCCTAAAAAATTATTCCAGACATTAGTATTAAGATGAATTATAGCTTTACTATTCATCATACTTGTGCTTCAGCAATTTTGATAGTGTACGTATCTACAAAATGTTTGAATCAACAACTTCATCTTAAAGCTAAAGAAAAAATCAGCTCCCCCTAAATATTTGAGAAGAGATCGTTCCCAATGAGACATCTGCAACTGCTTATCAGTCCTAATTACATGGACAATTTTCTTAAAATAATCAATGGGCAAGAGGAGATATTTCTTCAGTTTTTTCTGAATGAAGATGAGTTGATATATATCTTTTCCTAGTTTTCTGAAATACTTCTACTTCCTTTGATCTTTGAGAAGACTATCATCTGTAGATCAGGCCTAATAGCTACATCCATCTCCTTTCCTTGGTGGAGCCTATCTACTTCTGAACTTAAAGGACACCGACCTGAAGCAAGATTTCAAGACTCCGGAGGTATTTCATCCTCAGTCCAAGTTGAATGAACGTTCAACCATTAAGAGTCAGTTTGGTTTAATTTCAATAACTGTCTTCTAGGTCATATAAACAGTCTGAAGACTTACTTTCAACTGATTTCATTACTAGGCTATAATACATATTTGTCCAACATTCATTGATGCACAACTATCTACTTGATCTGAAGCTATGACTTCATATTGTATACCATTGTCATATCATCATTGACACCTTTGACATGATGGAGTTTAAAATTTTGTTACAATAGCACTTTCATCGTAATGATAATTTTCACTAATATCAAGGATCAAAATTCCTTATAGAATGGGTTTATTTCCTTCATTAAAAATGAAACTAGATCATCCTCAACATTTCACTATCATAGTAGAGACTATATTATTATGTAACTGTCTGGATCAACAACTTCAGCTTAAAGATAAAGAAAACATCAGCTCCCCCTAAATATTTGAGAAGAGATATTTCCCAATGAGACATCTACAACTAGTTATCAGTCCTAATTACATGGACAATTTTCTTAAAATAATCAATGGGCAAGAGGAGATATTCATTCAAATATTTCTGAATGAAGATGAGTTGATATATAGTTTTTCCTAGCTTTCTGAAATACTTCTACTTCCTTTGATCTTTTAGAAGACTATCATTTGTAGTTCAGGCCTAATAGCTACATCCATCTCCTTTCCTTGGTGGAGCCTATCTGCTTTTGAACTTAAAGGACACCGACTTGAAGCAAGATTTCAAGACTCCTGAGGTATTTCATCCTCAGTCCAACTTGAAGGAACATTCAACCATTAAGAGTCAGTTTGGTTTAATTTCAATAACTGTCTTCTAGGTCATATAAACAGTCTGAAGACTTACTTTCAACTGAGATCATTACTAGGCTATAATGCATATTTGTCCAGCATTCATTGATGCACAACTATCTTCTTGATCTGAAGCTATGACTTCATATTGTATACCATTGTCATATCATCGTTGACACATTTGACATGATGAAGTTTACAATTTTGTTACAGTAGCACTATCGTTGTAATGATAATTGTCACTGATATCAAGGATCAAAATTCCTTATAGAATGGGTTTATTTCCTTCATTAAAAATGAAATGAGGTCATCGTCAACATTTCACTATCATAGTAGAGATCATATTCTTATGTAATTGTCCAGTGATCCTAATACGAATCATAGACAGTGATTTGTTATAGGTTGTTGGGTCTTCTGGAAATGTGATTCCCAAGGGTATATGAAACCATAGTAAGAACTAAACAAGTCACCAAACTACTTGGAGTGAGCAAGATACTGATCATCGAACCACAGATCCACGTGACAACACATTATGTTATATAATTTGACTGAACCGTGGAGACAGTATGAGTCTTCAGATACTGGATGCGAATATCAAGATGAGGAACCAAAAAATAGATTAGAGTACAACCTTTAGAGCAAACCATACTTCTAATCTGAGATGGAATGAAATACTGATGTGAGATCCACTTGCTATGAGGCAAGACATAGGGATTCCATTTATAAAACAATATTTCAGATCAGCTTGTGAGATGCCGCAGTGAAACTGTTGGGCCTTGTATATGCCCATGTTTCCATCATGAAATATCACTATTTATACCCTAAAACCCTAGGTTTTTAGCTTGTGTTATACCCTAATTCTGTCACTTGCAGCGAAATTCTCTCTGTGGTTGACTATCATCAATTTCTCCATTTATCTACAATTAAATATGATTTTGTCATGTTTTACTGATGACAATTTTTTTGAAGTACATCTATTACAGGATTCCATCGTTGAAATTCCTCACAAGCCAGTTAAATATGGGGATGCCTAATTTGGAGCTTTGGCACTTTCGGCGCACTTCCGGAGAATCCGGGAGAGGTTATTATCAAAATTTATATTATGATACCTCTCCATAAGTTGGATTCCACCCATCTCATTCATATGGGTCTCTAGAAGGAAATTACCCAATTTTTCCAAATCTGTAAAAAATTCTAAAATGCCAAATTGAGCCTCAATTTCCATGTAGAGGAAGGTGAAATAAGAAATTTGAGAACATGGGTTTTTCTCTCGGTATAGCCAATCTACTAACCCTTTATTTGTTTTTCCAAATTCCACACGGTTGTGGAGATATTCAGGGGGGCTTGAGGCTAAGCTTTGTAAAATTCGGAAATTTCCAGCATTGTTAAAATCTCCCAAAATAGCCTTGTTTTGGATTTTTGGTCAAAGGCAGTTGAAACTAATGCAAATCAGCAGATCACAGCTTGTAGAATCAATTTCATTTTATCTCCATGGAAACGAATGGAGCGTTTTTGAGCAATGAAGCTTGGAATGGACAATGTAATTAGATTTAGATTTGTTAAGTAGCATAATGATCTTTTGATCTGATCTGCATAGATCTCTTCCTGTTTGTAATTCTCAGGCTGTGATTATAAAGCCTACAACAAAGACATATAAAATACATGGACATATAGTGAGGATTGTAATTCGACTTTGCCATCAAACTTGAATATTGTACTTCTGTGATTTAGTAATTAAATTCGTGTTTTTAATCCGTCATGGTGTGTTGTTGATCAAATTCCGGATTTTTATGAATTCAATGAGTTCTTGAATCAATTGAGTTGAAGCTTAGTTCATCTCTATAAGTTTCCAAGCTGATTCCGGGTGTGGAAATGGCCCACCACAATCCAGATCAACATCGTAGAAGTAGCTAGAGGTAATTTGTAAGTATAGTTTGGTTAAATTCTCAATTGCACAATTGTTTGTTTGTTTTTGAAAGTCAATTTCATTTCTAGCATTTAATTCATGTTGCTGTAGAAGATATAATTCGTAGATATTGTTGATTTAAATTCCTGATTGCAGAATTATTTGTTTTTTGAAAATCAACTTTGTTTCTGGCTTTTGATTCATGTTGTTGTAATAGAAGGAACTCATAAATATCGTTTGATTTAAACTTGTAATTGCAGAGTTCAATATTTTTGAAAATTGATTTGGTTTTGGCTTGGTTCACGTTCGTAGGAGTTTTTAAATATCGTTGATTTCAATTGCAGAGTTATTGTCTTTGAAATCGATTCATGTTTCGATTTTCTTCCGTTGTTGTGGTGCATGAATACCAATTGATTTAAATGCCAGATGGAAAAACCAATTGCTTTCAAAAGTCGATCATGAGAGTTGGTTAATTCGTGTGTTGTAGTGACTTAGTTTTATATCCCCAAATTGCATGGCTAGCATGGTAGAAGAGTAGTCTCAGTGTTAATGGAACGTTTCCATAACAAAGTAATGTTATATCTCCAAGATCAGATTGGAATGTCATATTAAAACCCTGTGTTTATAGCTGAAGACGTGTTTGATTTCTCCCATAGGGATTGTGTTCCATCTGTTACCACATGTGCATCGTTCTGAATTGAGCGTTGCCTAGAAACAAAGTTAAGCAAATAATCGATCCTCTCTCTAAATAAACAAATTGCTGAATGTATTTCTGCGTGGATGAATAGAGTCTGATTGTATACATTTGATTTGATCCTTTGATGAGAACATTTTGCTGAAATGTGTATTGCTAAATCGATTCTAGTAGTAGAGCACAGCTCAAATTGCAACTAAGATTCAATGGTTCACTGTTTCTGTGTGTTGAATGATCCTATGCATTAAGTAATCTACATCTCATTTATGTGTGCATAGCTTGATGACCATAGTTCAATTGCTGTAATAGATGGATGTCATTATTAAGTGAATGATTTTGCTTGAATTCAATGCACTTGGTTTGAAGAGGCAGAGTTTTGTTTACCTTAGAGTTTGGCTTATCATTGCTTAAGACAAAACATGAGTGTCAAGTTAGATTCAATGTAGAGTGATAGTTGTAGGTTCTTTTTAGGTATTAGCTTGCAAGTCATGAGGAGACCGTGTGTTGATTAGGTGGAAGAAAATAGATGATTCATAGGGTAGATTTGAGCAAAGTTTTCTTCATTTCTTTGGCATGATTAATTAGATGTTTGCAGTCTTGTTTTATCTTGCATAAGATTAGGGTCTAGAGTGGGAGGTCAAAGATTGGTTGTAGCATTTGAGTTAAGTTGAATTAGCAATATTGCTTGGAGTAAGTGCATATTCCCTTAAGGACAAAATCTTAACTAGCAATCTTTTCTAGATTGATGCTTGGAATTGTGTGTTAGGTACAAGCTTCAAAATTCCATATCCATAAGAATAGCAATGGAAAAGTGATTTAAACCCCTGCAACTTGGTTGGAAAGAGATCATTCATTAAAAGTTGAAACATTTTATTGCAAGCTTCAGAGGATGGCTAGATGACTGCCAGTCACAATTTATGTGAATGTGTCAAACTTGTAGTTTCTAGATTGAATCCATTTCCAATTCTGTGTCTTAATGCAAAATGCATTGATTGAGTTAGGAACATTATCTTATTGTAGAAACTAAAGTGTTGATTGTTTTATATTAGGGAATTAGTTCATAGATTTACTCAAATTAGGTAATTCCTTTTAAGTGTGACCTCCAAAGATTAGAATTATGGTTTTTTTAAATATTTTCTTCCAGTAGTGAGTTATTGTTGCTGTTGATTGGTAATGTTTTTTATTTCAAAATTAATGTTTAGATAGGTAGAATAAAGATTTCTAGTGTTCAAACTAAAATTTGTTGATCATTCCTATTTTCATAGAGAGATGAATTGATTTATTTTCAAGAGTGTGTGTTTATATATATTTTTGTGTGCCTCAATTCTCGAATCAAATAGCATAAGGAATCATTAAAAATCTGACATACAACTTGAATCAAGAAGTGTAGTGTGACTCATTTTTACGAGCCCGGATTGACAAATTAAATATTAAGAGCTTTAATTCACCAATTAAAACTCTCAACAGAAACATATCAAGTCTATGTATTTAATTGGGTGGAATCCATCATTATAGTTTGTTGGCCTTCCTTCACGCTGATGTATCCTCTTCTCCTCACATTTATATCCTCATCTCCATGCAGTGATTACCCTCAACATTACCGAAATATGCGAGAGAGGAATACAGCCAAAACAGAGATATTTATGACTCTCCTTCTTCCTCCGCTGAGATGCCTCCTCCTTTGCTCCAATGGTAGACCCTTAATTCGCACTTCTATTGCATACTCGATCTGAAGTGATGGTGCTATAATGAGGCCACATCATCCTTTATAGATGGACCCTTACTATGGTGATATGGCATGTGGCTTAGCACACAATAATCCTTTAGCTTACGACCAGCAGACTTGTTTCCAATATTTTAAGAAACCAAAATACTCTGCCTTCAGACCTCAATCTTTCCATGCCTCACTGCCCTAGCCTCCTTGCTGCAACCTTACATCATACCTCTCCTTATCAACAAGTTGTTCCAAGAGGAGATCTGCTGCTTCATACTAGTCTCAGAAACTAATGCACTGCCATAGATAGGAACTTGGAAAATAGGTGAGGTGATGTTCCAGAAAATCTTGAACCAACCAATGTTGTCCAAGACAGACCCACTACCCTCAAAAGAACTCTGATTTGATCCTAGGTGTGAGTTTCTGCCATAAAAAACCTTCAGAGGTAGCCGCTGCCACAACAGAGTTTATTCAAGCCTATTTCACTACCCAGAATTCACTTATTGTCCCTTGACATAGATTTGTTGCCTCAAATCTAGCCCAAAATTTACGGCCTCAACAACAAAGATACCAATCTTAGCTTTGCCCTTAATGGATGCTCTCAACACAAATTGGGCTTTGTCCTCTCCTTAGCTCTGAAACCATGTCAAATTTTGAAGATGTTCTATGCTTGATGCAACTTTACTTCAAACTACTAGGGCCCAATACCAAATAGCAATCACATGAAAGTACAAATGTTGATAGAACATACCAATAGATCGATGGAAGACAAGAAAATAATATACTTAATGTTTTGTTAAACAAAGATGAATAATGGTGGTGTTACGACAGTGAACATGATGCTTTGACTAGAAAAGACCTCTATAGGTCAGCCAACCAAATGTGTCACACAACCCCCAAGACAACTACACCAAAATGCTGCATCAAAATGTTGTACTGCGCTGCATCAAAGCATTGTACCACGCTACATCAAAACGATGCATCACACTACAACAAATCACTGCATCACATTGCATCAAATCACTGCATCAAACGCTGCACCAAGAAGCCCTAATGCTACACCAAGATGCCCTGACGCTACACCAATATGCCCTAACGTTGCACCAAGATGTTGCACCAAGACGCTGCATCAAAGAAGCCCTAACGCTGCACCATACATGAGAGAAGTGAATCCATCCCATGGTGAATGAAATGGCCTCAAATTCTCTCCAATATATATCCATCTGCGTGGGTGTGTGACACATCTGTTGGGGCTCCAAGCCTACATTAAAAATCTAGTCGACCTTGCACATAAGTGGAATAAATTCAAAACACATTTTCTGCTCATCCGATCAAGATGATCTTTAGATCAATCTTGCACCTCTCTGAAAGAGGAATCCAATTAAAATATTGGCATCATCATCTGAGCAATATAACATGGATTTTTGACCTATTTTCCCAAATTAACAAGAATATTGTCTCCATAGTGGTATTGGAAGACTGTGGTTATGATGTGATGTTTAGAAAAGGAAAAGTTTTCCTTAAACATATAGCCATGGGACAAGTGAAATAGATCGGTGCAAGTGTCAAGAACCTGTATTTTCTTGAGGTCGAGGATGCATGAAAATATTTGAGGATAAAAGTAGTGGTTAATGACTTGGTGGTTAAGAAGGAGAAATTATCTCTCAACATGCAGTCTCAGAAGCAGTTTTAGAAGGTTGTGGAGCAGCCACAATTGGAGAATTAGAGAGGAGACCGAGTGGAGGAGTCCACTCAAGCAGAGACCTCCAGGAGGGGAAAATTTTGAGCTAGATGGGTAGAGGGAGTACATGAAGCTATACCTCCATGTGTGAGATGGGGTGATGTTCATATATAATCCCAAGAAGAAACTTGGGCAAGTTCCATTGAGATGGTGTGTCTCATGGATCAAACCTAGCTACGAGGAGTGCACAGTAAATCAATAGTAGGAAGGATCAGTTAGATTGATGCAGTCATATGTTAGAAAGACATAAATCAGCGTGACAGATATCAGATACTAGAGTGCATATCAGAGTTGGCAGTAGTGCAGAGTGCATGAATGCATATGTCAGCATCAACACACATACTTTCTCCATTATACTTGGAGGGTGTTTGTAAACTAGATGTTTTATGTATATTTCTCAATATTGGGTCATGTTTAAGTTTTTCTAGTGATTTGGTATGTGTTGCACCTATTTTTTCCCCTAACTCATTATGTTTCCCCTATTTCATCTTCAATACTTATACACATTTTGGTTTTCACAACATTCCACTCTAGGAAATGAAGAGCACACATCGCACTCCCAAGCCTCAGTTAGCCCCCCTCTGTTTGTTGAATATGTGCCTTGAGCCCAAGCTAATCCTTCCCTTCCTGTTGGGTGCACAACACACTCTTAATACACAATATCTCCTTGTTCTTTGACATGCTCCCTTCTCTAAGTTCCACCCTCAATTGAGTTCATAGCACAACAACAATGATTATCAAACCTCCCTTGATTTGTGGCACTGCACCCTGTGCCTTCCTTATGAATCAGGCTTCCTGAATTTGAATGTATGACACATCAACATGTATCATTGAGCCTCCTAGAGCCTTGATACTACAACCAACACCCTCCACCAAGCCTCCTTTTCCTAATAGAGTTCATAGTGCACTCTTTGTACTCAACACACAACTCCTGAACCATGACAATGTGCATTGTACCCTGAAGCTTTCCCTTTGATGGAAAATTTTCATGAAATATGATAAAATAAGATATATTTTAGGTTGATGTTGCTTTCCATGAGTGATATTACATGTGTGTGTTACTGAAGTAGCATGGAAAGGAGGCATGAGAATATCTATCAAAGGAAGAAAGATAAAAAACATTCAAGAACAAATAATACATGATGGAAACAAGTGAAAGAAAATCATATTCTAATGACCAAAAGTGATCCATAAAGACTCCATTTTGGAGGGTAAATGGTAACAATAACGACCAATTTGAATGGAGATTTGAGGACATATATGGCAACATTTTCATCTCTCAAGAAAGACCCTATTGAAATTCACTATGGATTGAAGTCATTATTGTTAGTGACTTTCTTTTTTGTCTCCAAATCATTATGTGGAAGTAACGATGTAATTATTGTAAATATAAATATATGGAAGTCCAAAATTCATGTATGGAAAAAATAGCCACATGTATAAGTTTAAAGGTCACATATAGAATTACAAAATACACAAAGGAGTCCAAAAGTCATGTTGAAGTTCGAAAGTCATTTGGAATACCAAGGTTTATTTAAAATTCCAATGGTCATTAGAAGTCAAAAATCCATATCATAAACTCAAGGGTCATGAGGATTTGAAGAGTCTTTTCCTAGTTATAAAAGAACCTTCATTACTCAAAGAATTGAATTTTCACCTTGGATTCTTCCACAAAGGAATTAGAGAGATAGAGATACTTCTTTTGGAGCAAAAGTGGTGGCTCCAATGCTCCATTATTTAGAGGAAGTGGTTTGCATTGTACCCGTGTATATTGGAAATTTTTCTTAATACTTGAAGCCCATTGGGACAACAAATTTTCATGCATATATCATGGGTGTCTTAAGACTATTCTTCGAATGTTTGAATTTTATGTTGTTGTTCTCATGTATCGAAGAAATTGAACTATTTCTGTGAATTTGGTGCTTATCTTATTGAAGTTGTGTTGTGATGGTTATAATTATTTTTGCATTTATGTTAACTACTTCACTTGATGTATAACAATTATTTCATGCATATATTCGTCTGTATTCACTATATTAGGACTAACACTTATCCCTTGAAGGCTCACTTTTTTTCCTTTTAGTGACCTCGGCTCAGGGGCTGAAAATGTGGCACAAATCCTGGAGCTACAGGTGAAAAATTCACTATTTGGGCCTGAGCCAATACCTTGACAAGGCTAGCCCATGGCTCAGACTCAAAGTGGCTAAAATTCATTCCCCCCTCAGGGAATAGGGCCTTGGAAGGTTTGGTTACCTTCTAGGGATGTCAATGATGCAGTGTAAGCTGTGTTTTTGGTGTTTCCGTCAGTTCCACTTAGTTAAGGTCATATAGGAGGTTGAATCTCATATTAGTAGCCTCATAACATGTTTACCGGGGTTGGTCGGTTACTTGGGTAGACGTGGGAAGAGGTTGTTACATTTAATTAAGGAAAAATTGAATCAGGAGCCTCATGGGTGCCATTTTCAATATTTCTTGTTGCTATTTTCAACATACAAATCATGGCACACATACATATCACAACAACTAAAATTTGAGTTTTCTCATTTGTCTATCATAAAATTAGTACCATGATAAAAAAAAAATTATTTTATTTTAGTTTTCATGTAATCTGTAAATGAAGTAATAAGGCAATTAGAAATGAAACAGAAATGAAAAGTCACATAGGAGATGAAAAGTTGTGAGTGAATATGAGAATTCATGGGAGGTGAAAAGTCACCCCATTTTGTATAAATATACCCTTGTGGCTAACCAGAAGGGGATTTAGTTTTTTTGACTGCTTGAGCACCTTGTAGACAAGATCTATTGCATTCATTTTAAGAGATCAAGTGATAGTTTGGTATTTACACTATTGGATCTCATGCATGCTTGGTGCAATAGTGTCTTGAATATTTCAACTAATTTTTAGAAAATCTTTGAGCCACGACAAGCAAGTTCACTAATGTATTGTTGAGAATCAGAAGACTTACCTTATGGTGATTGAATGGTATGTTAATGTTATTCATGTGTTGACAATTAATGAATTATTTCATTAATTTGAGACTCAAATTCTTTTTGATATATTTTTTTAATTTATGATTTCATGATATTTGTTTGTTGAGAACTAATTTGGAATCGATTACATATATTTTCCTTCTATTCTTGTATATTAATTAAATTTTTCTTACATTTGTTTTTAAGATTCATGTCCTTTTACTTTAGTTGTTGATATACTCCCTATATCTCATTCTTAAAGTATTTCATAAATTATTTTGACTTGTTTTCTATCAAAAGTTTTTATCAATTTTCTCTACTCTTGTTCATCTCGACCAAAACCATTTTCAAACAAACATCATGGAAGTGAGGCCCACATACTAGTTGGGACTCCTATCTCAAAAGATGTAATTATAAGTGATATTTTGCATTGGACAGATACCCTTAATGTTGGTGGTAAATTTTGGCCCATCCACAGTTTTGGTGCTAGGAGGGTTGCGATTGTACGACTAGAAAACTCCTCACTCTCATCTTGAAGTATCTGAGCAAGGTAGGAATCAACTAGGATCCCCTCATCCAAATTGTCCAGTGTTTTAAAATTCTGATTTTGAAGAGTAACCACCGCCCAATAGTATCGAGCAAGTGTTTTATGTAACTCAAGAGGAGTTTAGAGCTCTCATACCTTTTACCCGAGAATATGCTAGGAAGCTTAGAATTGTCCTTGTCACCCCTATGTTGCCTCATAGGTGTATAAGTAAAGGATAAAAAAATAATCATAGAGGAGTGTATGTTATTTCTCTTTAGAATTTGGTAAATTATTCTTTGGTTGCTTTGGTAGAATCGATAGAAATACATTTTGACAAAGAATATGAAGGGCCATTAACTCGTGAAACATTGAAAGGGTTGGTAAATAATGAAAATATTGAAGTTGAAAATGAAGGTGTTGAATATGAAAGTGATGAAGAAAATTTGAACAATGAAATGGCTGGTAATAAACAACTAGCATGGATATCCCAGGGGATCTTTTGAGTATTCTACATCCTTTCCCTACAAGCTAGAGAAGTTCATTACAAAGTTTGATCTGGATAAGCCCACTACTGCAGAAGACCATATTAAAATTTTTTACTTGTGATTGATATTAGTGGATGTTTATTATGATGATATGAATTTTATACTTTTTCATTATACATTTGAAAATAAAACCACAACCTAGTACCATAGCCTTCCAACAAGTTCTATTACCAATTGGGAAGATTTTAAGAAGATTTTCTTGGAGAAATTTAGTAAATATAAAATGTCAGGAATGTTGTTAAAAGAGTTAAGCACCTTGAATATGGGTAACAAAGGATACGTAAAATATCTTAATCAATGTTTTATATAATATTCCCAATTCGCTTTAAGCTAGATGGAATTTTTTTTTTTTTTTTTTTTGCTTTTTAGCTTGAAGAATAAGAGGGTATGGAGAGCCATAAATCTCCTTAGTAGGAATAAAATCACTCCTAATGTGAATGGAGATCATCTTAGTAGCTTAATTAAGCACCCTTGTGTGTGAAAAGGGCCTGAAGCATGTAGAGTGGGTCAAATTTGACCAAATCAACAGTGCTGGTATGGAAGGAGTGGCATTCATTGAGGGACAACGCAATTTTGGAGGGAGACTCCATGAATGGAAGTAGTGGCTTTAATGAGTAGGGCCCAAGGTGAGGAAGCTCACAAAGAATATAAGGAAGGGGATGGTAGCCATAGAAGGCATGATTAGATTATTATTTTATCTATGGTATGTATGAATTGTTGCTCTCTTCAGTTGTTTAGTGGAGATTGTAGTGTTGTTTAGCACAAGGGTGTTCCCAAGCGGGAATCCCACCTTCATCCTCGGGGGACTTCAAGTGCCCACTCAAGAGAATTATTTGGGATACATTTACACATTCCGGCATAAATCCAAGCTTCAGTTTTCTTCAACAGTGCAATTTCTACTTAGGGTTGTGTTGTGTTGTAGGTTGCAGTAGTGGAGGACTATATTTGGCTATTTTTGAGCTATTTTTCAGTGGAGGAAGGTTTCCTTCCATTGAGAGGCCAGTAAATAATGCCCCTGAGATTTATTGCTACATTGGGCATCAGGCCAAGGTGTTATTATCCCCTACAGCGTAGTTTCAGTCTGGATCTGCGTTATTTTAGGGAGGAGTTGTAGGGGTGGTTGCAGTGCATGAGTCGGGGAGTGATTTCTTCAGTGGAGTGGTCAACCTTTCATTCGGAGGGTATAGTGGAGAAGAGCTACTTATTTCTATATTAGCTTCAGCCATATCTTCTCATTCATTCTATTGCAACAAACCTTCAACCCTAGGGATGCAGCTCACATTGTATTTTGGATGTATTTTCTGGAAACCCTCTTGGGTTATCTTGGAAAGGTGATATAGTGCCTTGATCTTTATGTATAGTATCTTGTGAGGCATATATCATTTATTTTACATCTCCGTATATTATTTTGCTGTATCTATGATCTTTATGACTGTGTTGTAGCAACTCTCTAACATTTTGTATAGTAGCAACATTTCACTTTTGATCGTGATTGTTTATGGGAGGCTTGTTTCATCATATCATATGATTTGTGCCTCACTATTTTGTATGGATTTGCTGCTGATATTCATCATAAAATGGCTCCATTATGGTCTCCATTATTGATGTAATGATTTTCACTGTTATTTCGTTTATTGTGTTCAATATTGTTTCTTTCTCTATTTGGGAATATTAAAATGGTATCTGAGCATAATCTTGGCTCATTTTGTGCATATAAGCCAATATGTCATCAAAATAAGGAGATCCTCTCACAGATAGAGAGAAGAGGTATCTCAAAAGAAGAAACCAGAGGTATGATTATACAGATGATAAAGAAGACAAGGGAAAAACTCCCATATCAGGAGAGGAGGATGACAAGGAGTTCCCTAAGCTTCTTCTTCGAACTATGCAAGATATTGCAAGAGAAATAAATGAGATGAGGATGGATAGACACAAATAATCCCCTAAAGGGTTTCTACATGGAGAAGGCTCTGGCATTTCTCATCACTGAAGTGATCAACTAGTGAAGCAGTAGGTTTCCCAACACTCTACAATGCCTACATTCTTAGCAGTGGGAAATGGAGAGTTTCAAGGACAAGAAAATATTGAAGGCTATTTTCTTGAGTATGAGTCTAAATCTTAGAGATTCAAGGACCATTTGAGATTTCAAGAGTTCTGTCAGATCAAAGACAATAGGAGACCCTGACATCATAATAGAGGTGGAGGATTCATTCAGCACAATGATCTTCACCGAACTATGGGAAGATTTTTCCTACCCATTTTTGATGGGTCATAAAAATGCACTGCTAAACCATGGGTAGAGAAGCTAGACATCTACTTCCAGTTGAACCAAGTACCAGAGATGGAGGCCATAAAAATAACAGTGCTGCACCTTGAGGGTGAATCACATGATTGGTGGTTTCATGGTCTTTATACATTGGGTCATGTAAATATTTCTTAGTCTGAGGTTGGTGGAGAGGTTTGATTGAAGAGACTCGGAGGCACCTTTCATTGGGCTAGCTAAGCTCAAACAATCCGATAATCCAGAAACTTATATTTCTGAATTTCTAAAACTTTTTGTTATGGTTCATGATTTATCTGTAGCAAGGAGGGTATATATGTTTATTGATGGGTTAGCAGAACCTCTACATGGGTTGGTTAAATCTACCAAACCCACTACCCTTCAAGATGCCATTGAAAGGGTTAGATATCTAAAAGATGCCTTGCTAATAGCAAAGGCAACATTTCAGAAAAATCCCACTGTTCCATCAAAGGGAAAGATGAGAAGGCTCATCCTTCAAAGGAGGGCCAAAACAAAGTACCTCTTAGTGATGATGTCCAAAGAGGCTTGAGGAGAAGGAAGCTTTTCTTCACATGCCAAGAATCATGGGCACATGTACATAGATGTGCAGTAGGGAAGGCACACTATATAGTGGTATTTTTTGATGATGAGGAGGAAGAAGAAGAGGAACCAGAAGGAGGTCACAATGTTGGGATAGCAGGAGAGGATCCACCACCACCAGGAGGTGGGAATGGAGCATTTGATCCAATTGGAGGGGCCCTTGCATCATTGAGAGGAGTACCCAAGTACTTGACCTTGAGGGTTCGAGGTTCCATTCAGGATTAGAGAGTTTCAATTTTGATTGACAGTGGGGCTACCAACAACTTTATTGATGCAAAACTAGTGCAGAGGAGGGAAATAACCACTGATGATTTTGAGGTATTTTCAGTTTTGGTCCCAGGAGCTAGAACTATGCAGTGCATGAATTATGTTCCATCTTTATTTGTCACCATGGGGACATATACATTGATTGATCACTTTTTTGTGGTTTACATACCTAACACCAATGTGATATTGGGTGTGAAGTGGTTAATTACTTTGGGGAAGGTCACCACAGATTGGGAGACCTTGTAGATGGAGTGGATGGGCAGAAAGAGTGGTAAACATTAGATTATTAGGGGCATGTGCACATATCCCTCACAGATAGCTTCTACACAGAAAATAGAGCTGGATTTGCGTAGTGGAAGCAAGGACCTAACAGTCCTATCATTTATTCATATGACTTTGGCCCATGAGACATTATTTTTTAGTGGAATTCCACCTGGGAGGGCACCTAATCAGGAGTTGGTGAGAAATGTCTCACAACATGTTGCACCACTCATAGATCCAGGAGGAGTGGGAACATTGGGGGGTCATGACACAACGCAGAGAGTCTTGCGTAGGCTCAAGGAAGAGGGAGACATTCTCCCAATATCATCATTACCCACTCTCACCCCACATCTTGCGCTGAGAGAGGATGCTTCGGGGATGGAGGATGGCACCATCATGGGGCAAGGAGACTACTCCTTGACTTTGGAGGCTCATAAGATATTATCACTTGGGGAGAAATCTTCCACACATAGTAGAGGATGGTGGCAACTCATGGATACATTGGCTAGACCTAGGAATTTTTGGATGGGTGATAGCTTCCCATGGAAGACTAACCCCCAAAAACTTCAACCTTTACTTGAGCATGAGCGGCTACAGGAGGAGCAATAGAGGGAGGATAGCAGCATCCCGATATGTGAATTTGGCATGGGAGATGTCAAAGAAGGGGGCAGCCACATGACAAATTCTTTACATGATAGATCATCAACGTTGTCACTATGGAGGATAGATCCTTATTGGAGATCCCAGCTGTTGGTGGATTACTCCAATGATCTTTTTACATGCATGATGCTTGATGAACATCTAGTAGATGAGGGATATTTAGTAAGAGATGGGGTTATCTACTATCAGAGTAGGATCTTCTTATCTAGATCATCCAAGCTCAAGGAGAAGTTACTACATGCAGCACATGAATATTTTCTCTGCAGCCACACTTATTCCATGAGAGCATACCATACCATCATGGAGGGATTAACTTGGGAAGGATTTGAAGAGGAGATACATCAACATATTAGGAGATGCATGGATCATTTGGAGATGGAGGAGAGACATAACTCTTTGATAGAGTTATCACAACCACCTCTTTCCTCATTGGGAATGAGAGGGGACACATCTATGAGCCACTCCATTAGTTTGATCAAGGTGTATGGTAAGGTTTATGTTTTTGTGCATAATGATTTACTTGATGAGTATTTGCATTCATTTACCATACATGTGCAGGCCATTGTTCCAAGTGGGGGCACTCTTCCTTATAAACTTCATGTTCAACTTGGGGCCATAAACAATGTTGAGCATGGCCACTCTCTAGGAGGATTTAGGGAGATGATATATCATTTAGGGTATACTCCATTCGCACCAAACATTGCTCACCTTCTCCAAGCATGTGAGAAGACTATGGAAGCAAAAAAGTGGTGGGGAAACCACTTATTATATCATGTTCTGAGGCATTCAGGAGACATACTGTGTTGGTTCTACATGTGGGACTATGATCCTCCTTGAGTGTTACATATCGTAGCTTATGTATCCTTGGTTATGATCCCATACATTGATGATGTCCTTATCATTATTGTGGGCATGATTGGAGGAAGGATGCAAGGATTAAATGTGCCCATTGGGAGTGACATTTTCCATGTTTCTTATGCTTCATGTTTTAGGGAGAACATTGGACAAACCATGATTGCTACATTGGATCTTTTGTTTCCTTATGAGGTGAGTCATTGGCATCTCATGAGTACTTGGGAGGAGCATCTCATGGAGGGATTGATTGGGAGACACTTGGTTCATGAGGAAATATTATCACATGTAGGTGTCACCAAGGAAGGACAAGAAGAGTTGTAGCACTCACCTTTACAGTTTCTTGAGGAAAAGCAACATTTGGGAGGGGAGGACTGTAATATTCCCAATTAGCTTTAAGCTAGTTGGAATATTAAATTTTGTTTTTGCTTTTTAGCTTGAAGAATAAGAGGGTATGGAGACCCATAAATCTCGTTAGTAGGAATAAAATCACTCCTAATGTGAATGGATATCATCTTCGTAGCATGATTAAGCACCCTTGTGTGTGAAAAGGGGCTGCAACATGTAGACTGGGTCAACTTTGACCAAATCAACAATGCTGGTATGGAAGGAGTGGCATTCATTGTGGGACAGTGAAGTTTTGGAGGGAGACTCCATGAATGGAAGTGGTGGCTTTAATGTGTGGGGCCCAAGGTGAGGAATCTCACCAAGCATATAAGGAAGGGGATGGAAGCCATAGAAGGCATGATTGGATTATTATTTTTCTATGGTATTTATGACTTGTTGCTCTCTTCAGCTGTTTAGCGGAGACTGTAGTGTTGTTTAGCACAAGAGTGTTCCCGAGCGGGGATCCCACCTTCATCCTTGGGGGAGTTCGAGTGCCCACTCAGGAGAAGTATTTGGGCTACATTTCCACATTCCAGAATAAGGCCAAGCTTTAGCTTTCTTCAACAATGTAATTTCTACTTAGGGTTGTGCTGTGTTGCAGGTTGCAGTAGTGGAGGATAATATTGGGCTATTTCTGAGCTAGTTTTCAATGGAGGAAAGTTTCCTTCCATTGAGAGGCCAGTAAAGAAGGCCCCTGAACTTTATTGCTACATTTTTCATCAGGCCAAGGTGTTATTATCCCCTATAGCGCAGTTTCAGTCTAGATCTGCATTATTTTAGCGAGGAGTTACAGGGGTGGTTGCAGTGCATGAGTTGGGGAGTAATTTCTTCGGTGGATGGGTCAGGAATTCATCCAGAGGGTCTAGTGGAGAAGAGCTACTTATTTCTATATCAGATTCAGCCATATCTTCTCATTCATTTTGTTGTAGCAAACCTTCAACCCTAGGGCTGCAACTCACATTGTATTTTGTATGTATTTTTTGGAAACCCTCTTGGATTGTCTTAGAAAGGTGTTATAGTGCCTTGATATTTAAGTACAGTATCCAATGAGGCATATATCAATTATTTTACATCTCTGTATATTATTTTTTTGTAGCTATGCTCTTTATGACTACGTTGTAGCAACTCTCTGACATTTTGTATAGTAGCAACATTTCAATTTTGAGAGTGATTGTTTATGGGAGGCTTGTTTCATCATATCATATGATTTGTACCTCACTATTTTGTATGGATTTGTTACTGATATTCATAATAAAATGGCTCCATAATGGTCTCCATTATTGATGTAATGATTTTCACTATTATTTCCATTATTGTGTTCAATATTGCTGCTTTCCCTATTTGGGAATATTACATTTTACTACAATTTTGAAGAAGTTCCATGTTGATTTCCCACCTCATGATTCAATAAAAAAGGATTATTATATTGTTTCCTTGCCTTATAATATTACATGTTTGTTAAAATGGCTCGAAAATTACATCGACATAAAACTTTGTTGAAGCCCTAGTGGATGTAATTAGAGAAAATTTGAGGTAGTAAATAGGCCTCAAAACAAAAAGTTACCACAAAAATTAACTTTGTAAGAACCCATAGAATTCAATATGTTGATGTCAACCATGGGGAATGATTCACAATTGTTTAATTAAAAAGGTTAAAAGACAAAAAAAAAAAAAAAAAGGTATTTTTTCAACTCGTATTTTCAACTGATCTCACTATTATTTTACTCAAATTTAGATCAGGATCACTCGTTGGATGCAAAATTTAATTTTTCATTCAACGATTACCCATGTTGCATACTTTCGATGGATCCTACTACACAAAAAATGTGAAATAAATGAAAAAAAGGGATTGCAATTGTTAGCCTCCTATATCAATAGGTTTCATCTTTCATGATTGTCTTGATGGAAGTGTGGAATATGTTCAAACCTTCTTACTTGAGCAAAGGTGTTCCATATTCTTTAAAACCAAAAAAAATCAAAAAATTTAAAAAATGTAAAGAGGGTATACCCTAAAAGAAAGATCAAAGGGTAAAAAGAATAAAAATGGTCAAAAAGAGAAAAAATGAACCCCAAGCAAAAATAGACCAAGGAAAGTGTGCAAATCCAAATGCCACTAATTTTTACTCTGTTGTAATAAATCAATTGTGTGCAGCTTGTGAAACTTTTGCCACAATTCATGAATAAGTCAAATTGTTTAAACTTGGCTTAGTCATATTTCAATTTCATGTTATAGATTAGAGAATAAATATCTAGCCAAACAGTTTAATCTTGGCAGATAAGTAGCTAGGTAGAGTGAATAAAAGGTGCTCAACAGTTTAATCTGAGCCCTTGGATGTAATAAGGGTAGAAATAGATAGATTCATCATGTAAAAAAGAAAAAGATTGAAAAGGGTTTGCAAGTCTAAATGCACCCTAATAAAGAAGACAAAATGGTAGTGTTAAGTAGATAGGGTAGGTAGATGGTGCTACAAAGTGTTATCTGATGAATGGTGCTGCTACATGTTGGTTAATCATTTACTTTCATCACAAGTACTAAAGCAGGAAATACACTGGAAAATCACAGCAAGCAAAGTCAAATTCATTAACCTCCCCCATCATTTTTCCCCCTCAAGAGTTTTACTAATTTCCCCCAAAAGTACTAAGGTAATTGGAGATCAAAGGGGCTCAAGGCATTTCCTTGACTTCTGGAGGGACCGGACCCTCGGCCTAATGATCAAAAGACCTAAGCACTTGAAATAATCCATCATTGATTATCTTCCATCTTTAACTTTTTCCTAAGTAAAATCCTATTTTACTTAGGAAACTGATGCAACATTCCATAAAATTCCTCAAAACAACTTGTTATTCTAAGTTTAAGTGTTGAAGATAAAAATGTGCAATTTACTTCATAAGTTATCACTTTCTTAGATGTACAAAGATGTTTTGATTTTCCTTGTCCTTTTTCATATTAACATTTGATTTTACTATATTAAATCCCTATTAAAATCCCTTTTCCTAAGTATATAACTCCCTTTTCTAATAAATATCCCCAAAACCCTTTATTATAATGTTTTACCAAAGTATATATTCCCGCACATTTAAAATAAACACCCCGCTTTATAAGCCCTTTGGTTAAAACTATAGCCTTATACATAAATTCCGCCCCTATGATGAATTAATTATATTAATTCATTCATCATATAATACTATAAGTATGTTTAATACCAAAACATATTAATAAACTTTGCAAAAGTCTATACCACCGTGGTCCGTCCACGTGGCATTCCACCTGGCCAAACTCCGTCGCAATTCATTTCATAATATTCATGGGGTTAATTAATCATTTGGACTAATTAACAACCATTTCCGCCTATTAACTTTTCCCCGGGGTGATTAGATTACGCATTAAAACCTTTTTAAACCCCGACGGGCCCACCTTTGAAATCGCACATGTTCCCCTCCCTTTCAGCCGTTGGATCGTCCGTTCGTTGATCAACGGTGATCTTTAATCCCGCTGCCCATCCCTTGCCAGCATGTTAACCAGCGGGGGATGGGCGGTTTTTGAAAAGTCAGCATTCCACGTGGCAAGCGTCCTGTGGAATCGCTGCCCTCGCGATTAATACCGCCCTCGACCAAAAGCGGTGCGGGCACTTCCCGCTTACCACTTACCGCCTGACGATGCACACGTCATCCCGTACTACCCTGACGTCACACCTCGAAAAAACAAAAAACCTTTTAACTTGTAAATAAGCCATTTTTTCGTGTTTTTTTTAGCTATTTTCATTATTCAGAGAAGAACGTTGCTCCCGCTGCGATTTTCGAAATTTCTGCTGTAATTAACCATTTCGCCCCAAAATTCTGCTACGCCCGTGTTGAAGACGTCCCCGCCATTGCTCATTACCTGTTAAAGAACAAGTTTCCGTCTAAAATACAGGTATTTATCATTTCACGCCCCGACAGCTTTGAATATAACTCCACTGAATGCTCCTCACCGTGAATTGGAATATTTACCTTTGGTAGATAGAGATTTTCAGATTAAAGACTTGCATTTTGATGAAAGCCCCCTATTGAGCTATTGTCGCTGCAGAGACGAATACTCAAAGGGGCAAGATCTTATAGGGTTGTGGGAATCTAATTTCCCGAGATATCTCATCCCCTCAGTCCTTATTTTCCCAGAAATTATCCACTACTATCATGCCAATTATGATCCAAATCAGAAAGAAGTTTTATCCCCAAGTCAAAGCGTATCAAAATCAAAGAGTATCAATGGATAAAGTGTATCAGGTAAAAGTCAGAGTGAAAAGTCAAAACAAAGTTACAGAGCAGTCAAAGGTAAACAGTAAAAATGAAGTTACAGAGCAGTCAAAGGTAAACAGTAAAAATGAAGTTACAGAGGCAGTAAAATGGTAAAAAGAGATGAAAATAATTTCACCAACATTGAATTTTATCTAAAGTGAAAGTAAAACAGTCAAAGGAACAAAAAAGTGAAAAGATGAAAAATACAACAAGAAGGAACATTTTTGCAGAAATTGCATATTTTAGTCATAGTTTTGCAGAAACTATTGTGATCAATCAAAGATTAATTTTACAAAACTGAAGGAGGTTTATGTTCGTAAGAGGACCATCTACAAAAACCTCTCTCACTTTTCTAACAGCTATTATGGTTTTGGAAATATTAAACAAAGTTGGAAAGCACTTTTTGCAGAAAATTACAGTCAAGTCATCATTTTGCAGAGAATATTGTGGCCAATTAGAAATAAATTTCACAAAAATTAAGGAGGTTTTTGTTCCTAAGAGACCCATATACAAAAACCTATCTCAGTTTTTGCACAGTGGTTTTATAATGAGAGATACATGCGCATCTTTACAGGCCATTTTTCAGACTCTGTAAAACTCTGTTTTACGCATATTGTTTACAGAGAATATTATGCACAGCTGGAGAGGAATTTTGGGAAACTGAAAGAGGTTTATCTCACCAACATATTAATACACAATAACCTCTTTCACTTTTTACATATATATTACGGATGGAGAAATACGAAGATATCATTGGACCCCAAGTTTGCAGAATTGTTGGAGCAGATTGCACAAAGAAAGGAAGCAGTTAGTGACTTGGATGCCTCATCATCAAATAAGAGTTGGATCAAATTCGAATTCTCCTCTTTGTCATCACTTATCCATCAAAAATAGTGCCAAATAGTTTGAGTGTCCTTTACTTTAGTTCTATTTATGTAAATAGTTGGAGAGATTTGTGAACCAATTTTGATATTTTTTCAAGATATTTTAGTTTAGAATTTGTATAAATACTCCACTCTTGGAAGCATTTGAGGGTGGATTCTATTACTCTGCTGTAACACTGAGATTTTCGGAATAAAAGCTTTTGGAGAAATTTACTTGTGGCTTACTGGATGACGATTTGAAGCACTGGCCTTGTTGCAGGATTCATGTGTTGGACTACAGTTCAATAAGTCTTTCTACCCTTTGTCTGAAATTTTATATTAGTTTATAATACCATCATATCCATTTCTGAATAATTTACATAAAGGATTGAAACAGAATTTTCTTAATTGTACTCTGTTTTCAAATGTTATTATTCTTAATGTTTTCTTCTAAATTAGTTATAAGCATGAATTCTTAAATGCTCCTGCTTCGCTAATTTAATCATTGTTGATTACTATAACAAAGAATCCTTCATTTCTCTTTGCTTGTAGTCATTTCTCTTCTTTCTCTTGAACATGGTGAAAGATTCTTAGCTGCCTTTCATCCCTTCAAGATCATCCCATTCACTTTAAATTTTAAGGATTGTTCTCTGTCTAGCTATCTTGCCCTGTAATACCATCTTGTGCTTAGAATAGAAATCCAGTAAAGCCATCCTTTGACTCCATAGCCTAATGGACTGAAAGCTCTCAACCTTGCCCTTAGTTTGTGGATTCCACCATTTTCCCAAAACAAACTTTGAATCTATAACTAGCCTAAAACCTTCTAAGAACAAAGATAAATTATAAAGAGAGAGCCCTCTCTGGATGCAGATTGGCTAGATTCTGCATCTAAAGGTTGGTTTGTGGTTACCTCGGGTATACTTTCCTTTTCCACAACTTCAAGGAAAACCTGAGTGATAACATAGTGGCGACCATACTGGGGATCTGAATCATTTTATTGATACTATTTTTTGATTTATAAGCTATAGACAGAGTCTGAAGATCAGCCAGGTAGCCTTTGAAATGCTTTTGCTCTGCAACTGCATAGTAAACAAATGTTGCTTCAGTCTATCTCTGGTTTAGCTTATAAACTGAACTTTGGATTCAAAACATTCAATCAGACTCTCTAGTTTAATAAATCTTTGAGAAAATTTTAATTAAAAATATTAAATTTCTTAAAGAAATCATAGAAGTTGTTTTGAAAATTCATAAAAAAAAAAATAATCATAAAATATTCAAAATTTGGTTTCTTGAAGAACTAACTTTTTCTTCAAAATTGTTTTACAGGTTTAGATCTGATCTATGATGGTGGACATGGATCAGACACACAAATGTTAAAATCATCCACCTGGTGACTCCAAATCAATTTCAGAATCAAGACTCCACTGGAGGAATGAACCTCAAAGAACAATATGGAAAGATCAGGCTTTCAACTTGGATTGTTATCCAAGACATTATGTTCTTTCTAAATTGATAGAGTTTTCCAATGTATATTGTATTTTAGAGAAGATCTTAGAGTAGTTTTTAATTTATCTCTTTTGAAAATTGTAAATATAAAATCTCCATGCATATTTGAGCATCATTCTTCTGACTCTTTTGATATCATTTTCCAATCAAGACACTGTTGATCAGAGGTCTACAACTTCAAGTTTCAGAGCAATTCCACAACCAAATAATCCATATTCCAAAGCATTAATAGTGATACTGGATGACAGGGTTTGTGGAAAATCTTTCATTTGATGAAATTTTAAATGAATTCAGGGATGAGTTATCAAAACTTCAGTTTGATGAGGATTTTCTAAGAGATTTCTTTCTTCTTTTTAAATCAAGAAAATGTTCTCCTCAAGTTAAAAAATGGCTTCTTGATATAATTTGCGAAAATTATGAAAATGAAATCAAACTTTTGCATTTTCAAATTGAGTCATACAATTTCCGAAATCCTAAAGAATTCTTTGAAAATCTTCCTTCTCCAAAGCAAGAGGAAATTGTACTATCTTTTGACTTGCATATTGAAGATGATTATTCTTTCAAACACAAGACTGAAGAAATAAGTTCATGGTCTAATATCCATAATTCAATTGAACAATTAGTCGTTGAAGGCCTAGAAGTAAATAACATACATCATGCTTTTAATGATCCTATAGCAAATTATATGGAGAATATTTTTACCCCAAATCTGCAAACATGTTTTATCTATGAGGATCAAATACATCAAAAGTGGCCTTTACACATCATATCATTTATTATAAAGGCACATGATCATAACATACTTCCAATTTTGATCACAAGCAATCAAGTTATCCATTTATTTTTACAGCTACTTGATTGGCTTCATTGGCATTTTTGTATTACCTGATTTAATAAGTTTTTTAGTAGATTAGAGTAGGAAAATGAGTGCTAATAAGCTCATAATTTTGAGCATTTTTTTAGTTTTCAATTTTCAGCTAGTTTTTCATTAAGTTGGTTTGAAAATTTTGGTGTGTTGTTTTAGTTTTAGATCAGATTTCAGGTTGCAGAAAAAGGACTATATTCAATTCAAGATTTTCAACCACAGCAAATGCATGTTTGGGATTGGAACAAGGCAGAAGATTTCCAACTGGGAAACAAAGTTTTAAGTTTTGAATGGATGGTGAATTCCTGAAGTTGAAGCCCGAAATTGAAGGCCCTAAGCTTCAGAAGTTGCACTATCATATGTACAATAAAGCTACCAGAAGAAGGAGATTACATAGTTCAGTTTGAAGACATGTTGAGGCATCTGACCTGCTGTTCTTGACTTTCCACAAGGAAAAGCCATCCCCAAGTGGAGCCAGTGTTAGCCTCCTATATCAATAGGTTTCATCTTTCATGATTGTCTTGATGGAAGTGTGGAATATGTTCAAACCTTCTTACTTGAGCAAAGGTGTTCCATATTCTTTAAAACAAAAAAAATCAAAAAATTTAAAAAATGTAAAGAGGGTATACCCTAAAAGAAAGATCAAAGGGTAAAAAGAATAAAAATGGTCAAAAAGAGAAAAAATGAACCCCAAGCAAAAAATAGACCAAGGAAAGTGTGCAAATCCAAATGCCACTAATTTTTACTCTGTTGTAATAAATCAATTGTGTGCAACTTGTGAAACTTTTGCCACAATTTATGAATAAGTCAAACTGTTTAAACTTGGCTTAGTCATATTTCAATTTCATGTTATAGATTAGAGAATAAATATCTAGCCAAACGGTTTAATCTTGGCAGATAAGTAGCTAGGTAGAGTGAATAAAAGGTGCTCAACAGTTTAATCTGAGCCCTTGGATGTAATAAGGGTAGAAATAGATAGATTCATCATGTAAAAAGAAAAGATTGATCAGGGTTTGCAAGTATAAATGCACCCTAATAAAGAAGACAAAATGGTAGTGTTAAGTAGATAGGGTAGGTAGATGGTGCTGCAAAATGTTATCTGATGAATGGTGCTGCTACATGTTAGTTAATCATTTACTTTCATCAAAAATACTGAAGCAGAAAATACACTGGAAAATCACAGCAAGCAAAGTCAAATTCATTAACCTCCCCCATCATTTTTCCCCCTCAAGAGTTTTACTAATTTCCCCAAAAGTACTAAGGTAATTGGAGATCAAAGGGGCTCAAGGCATTTCCTTGACTTCTGGAGGGACCGGACCCTTGGCCTAATGATCAAAAGACCTAAGCACTTGAAATAATCCATCATTGATTATCTTCCATCTTTAACTTTTTCCTAAGTAAAATCCTATTTTACTTAGGAAACTGATGCAATATTCCATAAAATTCCTCAAAACAACTTGTTATTCTAAGTTTAAGGGTTGAAGATAAAATGTTGCAATTTACTTCATAAGTTATCACTTTCTTAGATGTACAAAGATGTTTTGATTTTCCTTGTCCTTTTTCATATTAACATTTGATTTTACTATATTAAATCCCTAGTAAAATCCCTTTTCCTAGGTATATAACTCCCTTTTCTAATAAATATCCCCAAAACCCTTTATTATAATGTTTTACCAAAGTATATATTCCCGCACATGGAAAATAAACACCCCACTTTATAAGCCCTTTGGTTAAAACTATAGCCTTATATATAAATTCCGCCCCTATGATGAATTAATTATATTAATTCATTCATCATATAATAAAAATATATACAAAAAACTTTAGACATACGACAAGTATGTTTAATACCAAAAACATATCAATAAAATTTGCAAAAGTCTATGCCACCGTCGGCATTCCACGTGGCATTCCACCTGGCCAAGCTCCGCCGCAATCCATTTCGTAATTTCACGGGGTTAATTAATCATTTGGACTAATTAACAACCATTTCCGCCTATTAACGTGTCCCCGGGGTGATTAGATTTCACATTAAAACCTTTTTAAACCTTGACGGGCCCACCTTTGAAATCGCACAAGTCCCCATTCCTTTCAGCCGTTGGATCATCCGTTCGTTGATCAACGGTGATCATCAATCCCGCTGCCCATCCCTTGCCAGCATGTTAACCAGCGGGGGATGGGCGGTTTTTGAAAAGTCAGCATTCCACGTGGCGACTATCCTATGGAATCGCTCCCCCCGCGATTAATACCGCCCTCGACCAAAAGCGGTGCGGGCACTTCCCGCTTACCACTTACCGCCTGACGATGCACACGTCATCCCGTACTACCCTGATGTCACACCTCGAAAAAAACAAAAAACCTTTTAACTTGTAAATAAGCCATTTTTTCGTGTTTTTTAGCTATTTTCATTATTCAGAGAAGAACGTTGCTCCCGCTGCGATTTTCGAAATTTCTGCTGTAATTAACCATTTCGCCCCAAAATTCTGCTGCGCCCGTGTTGAAGAACGTCCCTGCCATTGCTCATTACCTGTCAAAGAACCAGTTTCCGTCTAAAAACAGGTATTTATCATTTTACGCCCCGACTGCGAATCAAACTTACTCCGAATGCTCCTCACCGTGAATTGGAATATTTACCTTTGGTAGATAGAGATTTTCAGATTAAAGACTTGCATTTTGATGAAAGCCCCCTTCAGATTTATTTTCGCTGCAGAGACGAATACTCAAAGGGGCAAGATGTCATTGGATTGTGGGAATCCAATTTCCCGAGATATCTCATCCCCTCAGTCCTTATTTTCCCAGAAATTATCCACTGCTATCATGCCAATTATGATCCAAATCAGAAAGAAGTTTTATCCCCAAGTCAAAGCGTATCAAAATCAAAGAGTATCAGTGGATAAAGTGTATCAGGTAAAAGTCAGAGTGAAAAGTCAAAACAAAGTTACAGAGCAGTCAAAGGTAAACAGTAAAAATGAAGTTACAGAGCAGTCAAAGGTAAACAGTAAAAATGAAGTTACAGAGGCAGTAAAATGGTAAAAAGAGATGAAAATACTTTCACCAACATTGAAGTTTATCTAAAGTGAAAGTAAAACAGTCAAAGGAACAAAAAAGTGAAAAGATGAAAAATACAACAAGAAGGAACATTTTTGCAGAAATTGCATATTTTAGTCATAGTTTTGCAGAAACTATTGTGATCAATAAAAGATGAATTTTACAAAACTAAAGGAGGTTTATGTTCTTAAGAGGACCATCTACAAAAACCTCTCTCACTTTTCTAACAGCTATTATGGTTTTGGAAATATTAAACAAAGTTGGAAAGCACTTTTTGCAGAAAATTACAGTCAAGTCATCATTTTGCAGAGAATCTTGTGGCCAATTAGAAATACATTTCACAAAAATGAAGGATTTTTTTGTTCCTAAGAGACCCATCTACAAAAACCTATCTCAGTTTTTTCACAGTGGTTTTATAATGAGAGATACATGCGCATCTTTACAGGCCATTTTTCAGACTCTGTAAAACTCTGTTTTACGCATATTTTTTACAGAGAATATTATGCACAGCTGGAGAGGAATTTTGGGAAACGGAAAGAGTTTTATCTCACCAACATATTAATCCACAATAACCTCTTTCACTTTTTACATATCGATTACGGATGGAGAAATACGAAGATATCATTGGACCCCAAGTTTGCAGAATTGTTGGAGCAGATTGCACAAAGAAAGGAAGCAGTTAGTGACTTGGATGCCTCATCATCAAATAAGAGTTGGATCAAATTCGAATTCTCCTCTTTGTCATCACCTATCCATAAAAAATAGTGCCAAATAGATGCATTAGTTTGAGTGTCCTTTAATTAAGTTCTATTTATGTAAATAGTTGGAGAGATTTGTGAACCAATTTTGATTTTTGTTTCAAGATATTTTAGTTTAGAATTTGTATAAATAAACCCTCAAAGAGAGTGTTGAGGGTGGATTCTATTACTCTGCTGTAACATTGAGATTTTCGGAATAAAAGATTTTGGAGAAATTTACTTGTGGCTTACTGGATGACGATTTAAAGCATTGGACTTGTTGCAGGATTCATGTGTTGGACTACAGTTCAATAAGTGTTTCTACCTTTTGTCTGAAATTTTATATTAGTTTATAATACCATCATATCCATTTCTGAATAATTTACATAAAGGATTGAAACAGAATTTGCTTAATTGTACTCTGTTTTCAAATGTGATTATTCTTAATGTTTTCTTCTAAATTAGCTATAAGCATGAATTCTTAAATGCTCCTGCTTCACTAATTTAATCATTGTTGATTACTATAACAAAGAATCCTTCATTGCTCTTTGCTTGTAGTCATTTCTCTTCTTTCTCTTGAACATGGTGAAAGATTCTTAGCTGCCTTTCATCCCTTCAAGATCATCCCATCCACTTTAAATTTTAAGGATTGTTCTCTGTCTATCTATCTTGCCCTGTAATACCATCTTGTGTTTAGAATAGAAATCCAGTAAAGCCATCCTTTGACTCCATAGCCCAATGGACTGAAAGCTCTCAACCTTGCCCTTAGTTTGTGGATTCCACCATTTTCCCAAAAAAAACTTTGAATCTATAACTAGCCTAAAACCTTCCAAGAACAAAGATAAATCATAAAGAGAGAGCCCTCTCTGGATGCAGATTGGCTAGATTCTGCATCTAAAAGGTTGGTTTGTGGTTACCTCGGGTATACTTTCCTCTTACACAACTTCTAGGAAAACCTGAGTGATAACAGCAATCACAATTTTTCATGTATTTCACATTTTTTGTGTAGTAGGGTCCATCAAAAGTATGGATCATGGGTACTCCTTGGATGAAAAATTAAATTCAGCATCCAGAAATTTCTCCCACTTGAAATTTGAGTAAAATAATTGTGAGATAAGTTGAAAAAGTAGTTTTTTCTTTTTTCCATGCAAAAATTGATAATTTAATCTAATCTTATTTTATTATTTTCACTATTATTTTATAATATTCCTTAGGATTCCCATTTTACACCTCAAAATTTATCTATTGAAAGGAAACAATATCTATCAGAGTACATAACATCCAATACTTTTCTAAGGTAGGTAGTAAGAAGCTTTAAACATTAGCTAGTAAGCCTGTTAAAAAGGAGGCTAGTGATTTCGAGAGTAGTTAAATAACTAAATAAATTAATGAATGAGGTATTGAATATGAACAGGAGAAAGAGTGAAGTTTATTCAAACAAAAAATAATTCAAGCCATTATTTAAGTGGAATAACAATCGACTAACCAAATCTACTCAAATTTTGAATGTCAATCTCAATGTTAAAGAGCTTGGAATGGAAAAATTTTGCATATTCCATCAAGCAAGTCATTATGAGAAGACTTGCCCTCAATGGATAAATATAATGACATTGATGAGTAATAATTTGATGGATGACTAATTGTTAGAATATCAACCTAAATAGTCAAACGAAGTAGAAGAATATACCCTAGGAGACGATACCAATACTAGGTCACGTGTGCTAGTGGTGGAAGTGGTCAGAGGTAGTGACAGTCAGTCGTTTAGGGAGTTTTTAGTTGGAAAATATCAACCTAACAACCCCCCTAAGTCTTATAACCTAAGGAGAAAAGGGGAAATGGATAATCCTATCCTTGAGGAGAAAGGTAAGTCCTTTCTAAGAAGAATCCTACCTCTAAATACTAATAATTAGAATCCAACATCTCAGCCCATGAGTAACTGAACTTCCAAAAGTTCTTTGGGAAATACCAAACGAAATTCTAAGACACTCGAAGCACACAATAAGTCTTCTCAATTAACATCTTCAACTCAGTCGAATAAGGTCAAGAGAATTCAAGTGATCCACATTTATGTAGGAGTTCACAATAAAATACATAAATAAACATAAACACAGAGATACAACAGGAATAAAAATTCATTTCATTAATATCAAATAACTGAAATATGCATACATACAAAATGGAAATAAACTAGCTTCGTTGATGGTAGCTTATCTCTCATAAGAGATGTGGCAGCAACATGCCTTTGAACTATCTTACAACTAGTCTTGAAGGAATATGTATTATTGAGAAACAATGGAAAACCATAAACATCCAAAAACCTAACCCTAGGAGATGAAGTGCCAAAACTATGGGCCCTGTTTCAGTAAATTGGTACATCAACTTCTCGGGGACGTAACTTTGACATACAATCTCTATTTGACACACACAATACCTCGTTATAAATATCTATCTAAGGAATACAAATTTTGAGAGGAAAATATTAGTAAAAGTCTCATGTTTGCCCCAATTTTCCCAAAAAAACCTTCGTTTAGGGCCTCAAAACAACTTTAGAAGTTCACAACCCAAAAAACTGCCAAAAATAGTAATCTGTGCTACAATCAAGGAAACTGAAACACTGAAAGAGATAGTGGTAGGGATTTAAGTGGAATAGGTGGGTGGCCACCAACATCCACCTAGATCAGCCCTCCCTGCTTATGAGGCAATGGTCCCCATTGTGTTGATTTCCTCCATGGGATGGGGAAACTTCTACTCAACTTGGTCCCTAGTGAACCACTTGATTTGGTGCAGGAGTTGGTCAACATTGACAATGCAATATATTTGGATCTTCCGATGGAAAGTGTTATTGATCTATGCATCCATAATCTGACCAGTTCTAGCTTGTTCCATGTATTTTGGGTTTAACTATGTCGGGGTGAATTATTTTGTAATGTATGATGTGTCCAGTAATGGTGGGAATTCTGGTCGAAGGTGGTCCACATTGAACACTCGGTGCAGACCAAGGATTGGTGGAATATTTATCTTGAAGGAATTTTCCCCTGTAAACTTAGTGATGGTGTATGGCCCATATCGGAGTGGGCGAAGCTTGCGATGGGGTCCAGCATGGCTCTTCTTTTGAAAATGTAGCCAAAATTTGTCGCCCACATGGAAATTGTGTGGCTCCCGATGTTGATCATGTCGTTGTTTGTACTTAGCATTGGCTTTGTCCAATATGTCATGGATCTATTGGAATATGTGTTGAATGTGCTAAATGAAGTTGTTAGCCATGTCAGCTTCATACTCGAGATGAGCCAAATCTTCCTGAGTAGCTACAAATGGTATGGCCACATCAATGTGACATAGTGGCTAGAGTTCCAAACCCACCTAAAAGGGGCTATGGCTAGTTGAGTTGTGGATAGCCTAGTTATAGCTATGTTGGACAGACTGGATGCTTTCATCACATGCGTGGATGCTTTAATTTTTACATCTGTAGAGACGACCTATGTTTGACCATCAGTTTGGGGGTGGAAAGTTGTGGAATTAGTGAGCTTGGTGCTCAACATCAACCAAAGACTTGACCAAAATGTACTAAGGAACCTTCTGTCCCAATCTAAGATAATGGATTGTGGGATAGCAATGTGTAACCACACTCGTTTAAGGAAGATTTTATCAATGGCTTATACTCTGATATGCTTCATACATTCCACCATAATGGCCATCTTAGAGAATCTGAATACAACCATAAAAACCCAGTCGGTGCCATGCTTGCTAGAAGGAAGACCCGACATGTAATTCATGAAAATGGATTCGAAAGGTCGACTATGGGTAGGATGCAGAGTATATAGGCCTTTCTTCTTGATATTCAATTTGGAAATGGTGCTGGAAGTGCAGGATCTAATGTACTTCCTGACATCTTGTAGAAGGTTCAGCCAATAGACTTACTTCTATAGTACTCCCATTTTTTTCTCGACCCCGAAATGTCTAGCTGTCCCACTGTAGTACACTTCCCAAATCATCTTGGCACACTCGCTTGAAGGAACACAGAGGTGTCCTAGGTGGCATAACAATGCATCTTAGAGGTGAAAATCTGGAGCGTGTTTACCTTCCAAGAGAATCTGTTATGTATTTCCAAATTCTGGATTGCTTTTATAGAGATGTGGAAAACATTAAGTCTCATGCCAACAAGAGTTGAGCACAGTGGTTGGTGCCACGATCTGTAGTTGGCTGAGGAAGTATGCAACATTATTGGTGTTGACCTTCTTATACTTGATGTTCAAATGGAACTTTTGTAGGTATGTGGACCATTTCTCATGGTGATCATTCTGCAACTTCCCTTGTGTTTGTATGAACTGCAGGAGCTAGTGATCTACGTGGATGACCATTTCCTTCCCCAAAATGTAATGCTTCCATTGTCAGCAAGCCTGCATAATGGAATACATATTTTTTTCATAGGTGGGATACTTCTGAACTATTTCTGAATGTTTCTCATTGTTATATGCCAATGGATTCCCCTACTAAGTGAGAATTTCCCCAATAACATAGTCAGATGCATCTCTCTTGATCTCAAATGGTTGATGCAAGTCTGGTAATGTGAGCATTGGTCCAGAGCACAGGCGATGCTTCAACTCTACGAATTCCTTTTGTCGAGATTCATTCCAAAATATTTTGACTTTCTCTCTTCCCTTCGTGACTTGACTCAAAGGCCAACTAATATGAGAGAAGCCCAACATGAACATGTGGTAGAAATTGGCAATACCAAGAAAGTTGCAGAGCTTTGTTATAATGGTTGGGTCTGGCCAATCCCAAATGACCTGGATCTTAGTTAGGTCTAGATGCACTCCCCAATCATTAACAATTTATCCATGATATTGAACCTAGGTGATTCCAAAACTGCATTTCTCCACATTGGAACACAACTTATGTTGTTGCAGTGCTTGGAGGACTTGTCGAATGTGGTGGAGCTGCTCTTCCAAACTCTCGGTGAAGATCAGGATTTCATCCAAATGCACCACCACAAATGAGTTGGTGAACTATCACAATATGTCTTCCATTGGCCTCATGACCATTGTGGGGGAATTCATCAACCTAAAATTCATGACCAACCATTCAAAAAGGCCCTCCTTAGATTTGAACACAGACTTCCACACATCGTAGGGTTTGATCGGCACCTAGTGATACCCCAACTTAAAGTCAATATTGTTGAAATATTTGTCCCCCTTGAGTTGGTCCAGAAGGTCATCAATCTGTGCGATCAGATACCTATTCTGGATAATGATATTGTTCAATGCCTGAGAGTCAATAACAAGTCTCCAAGTCCCGTCCTTCTTCTACACCAACACGATTGGGCTTCCATATGGCGATGAAATCAGCTAGATGTGACCTTTCTGTAGAAGCTCCTAAATCTACCTCTTGATTTCATCATTCTCTAGATTAGAAAACCAATAGAATGGTCCATTCAGTAGCAATGCGAATAGGGTTAGATCGATAGAGTGCTTCACCTGACAGTGCATAGGTACCCCTACAGGTGAGGTGAAGATATTTCCGTACTCACCCACGACCTTGTCCAACTATTTTTGTCGTTCGGAGGAGCCTAGTCTGGAGGTCATGGCCACAATCTTCTTGTTTCTCTAATGGCAGATCATAAGGAAAAAAAAAATCTTGGTTTGGGAAATGAGCTTATTGCATTGCTTCGCAGTGATCAAATAGATGGCGATAGGAAATGCTACCTTCGGTATCTTGTACAACTTATTTCCCAAAGAAAAAATAGCATTGCGAGGTCTATACACATACACAACATGCTACTTCCACAATTATGGTTTTCCTAATAATACATCATAAACTTCAAGAAGGGAAACATCACATAATACCTCATCACATAATATTCTTCCATTTTTAATTACCCTTGTCTGGTTCTGACTCAGAGTCAGAACATGCATCTGATTCAGAAGCCTTCAACTTAGCCACTGGTTGGCCTGACACTCACTTGTGTTTTGAGTGGATCTCTTATGGAACTCACACCACTTTCCCATGTCCTTCTTTGGCTTCGTGGTGTTGTTCTTCGCTTACGAATTCGATGGGTTTTCCTAGGTGGCCCCACCTTTGATTTTTCCTTTGTTCTACGGTTTGGGGGGACATTTCCCTTGCTTCTAATTCATAGATCCAAAGTCTTGCTTCTTTATTTTGAATTTCTGCTCAATATGGGCAGCATACCAGTATGTTGCACCAAGCAAGGAGATGTTGAGGAACTCCATTTCCCCTTGAATGTATCTATGCAAACAATTGTGGTTCTCACACACCAAATGTTTCTCTGAATCTTTGATACCCAAATTTATACGCATGATATGGAACAAATTCATCATCTAATGCACATTTTTATCCCTTTGTTGTTGCAAAGTAGTCCATCATATGTACTTGTCAGCATAGTGCCCCCCTGGGGTAATATTTTTCTTGATGGCCTCTCAAAAAGAATTCAAAGTGGACATGGGAGAGAACAGGGAGGATTCCCTCTCGTCCTTTTGCTCAGAGTAGGTTTCCCACTAGTCCTTGATATGGGGGGCAACCTTTAGGAGTGAAAACGTATTTGTTTCTCGATCGGAAAAATCACGAACTGAAAAATATCCTTCTAATAGATTCAACCATCTATATAAAAAATATTCATTTATTTGGCCCTCAAATATGGGAATTTCAAAGTTAAATTGTACCTTGAAAGGAGCAGCACATCCAGAGTGGCTGTTGGATGAAGATGTGTCCTCAGTGGGTAGTCTTCGAAGGATCTAAGCAAAGTTATCCATCATCGTGTTCCTTTTTTTCTCGAGGACCTCTTCAAGAAATATTTTGATAGGATATCTTTCTCTGTCATCTTTCTTTTCTTCATCCATTGGAGGTTGTCGGGGTTTGTGAGGCTAAGCTTGCAAAGTTTCAATCAGGTCGAGCCCTAACTCATACCATGATCTTGTTGAGGACATGCAAAGAAAGATTGAGAAAGAGTAGACTTCTCTAATACTGTTGTTCTGGACTTATGTAGGAACACAATAAAACATAGAATAAACAAAAACACAAATATGTAGCAGGAATAAAAATTCATTTCATTAATATCAAATAATTGAAATATGCTTACAGACAAAATGGAAATAAACTAGCTCGGGTGATGGTAGCTTATCTATGACAATAGATGTGGCAGCTACATATCTCTAAGTTGTCTTACAATGAGGCTTGAAGTCCTATTTATTATTGAGAAAGAATGGAAAACCCTAAAATTCCAAAACCTAACCCTAGGAGATGAAGCGCCAAAACTATGGGCCCAATTTGGGTAAATTGTTACATCAAATTCTCGGGGACGTAAATTTGAAATATGATCTACATTTGATGCGCACAATACCTTGTTAGAAAGATCTCTCTAAGTAAAACAAATATAGAGTGGAAATTATTACAAAAAGGGTCAATTTGTCTCTGTTTTCCAAAAAAAATGTCATTTAGGGCCTCAGAACGAGTCTAGAATTTTAGGACCCGAAAAACTGCCAAAAAACGTAAATTGTGCTACAATTAAGGAAACTGAAACGCTGAAAGAGACAATGGTGGGGATCCAAGTGGAATATTCGGGTGGCCACTAACATCCAACTGGTTCATCAAGGTTCTATGGGGTATATTATAGTTAAATATTTTAAGAAACAACAAGAAAATATAACACTCTATGAGATAGGTCAGATACTTGAGCAAAGTGATTTAATCATAAAAGCAATCTTTCCAAATGCTTCAAAAATAAAAACCTATTCGAAAACTTCCAAGGCTTCACTCATTAGCCAACCTGATGCTACACATAATGGAAAATATATTGCAAATGTACATATAATGTGGGAGTTACTTCTAGATCTCAGACACCATCCTTTTTGCTTACTTTTTCAAATTGTAATTAAAATGTTCATAATTTCTTTGTTTATTTTGGTACATCTATTAACTTAATTCCTTTTTTCACTTTTGCAAGAAGATTAATTCAAATGCATAATCAACAAATGCCAAAATCATTCATATAGATAGATCTGAAGTGCAAGTGGTCAATGAAATAAAAAAAGTACTCATCCACCTGTCATCTAATTTACAAGTACAACAATTCATTGAAATTGCGGTGGTAGATATATTGGAAGCCTATGGAACTTCGATGAGTAGAGACTAGTCCAAAAAAATTCAAGGTTACCTTTCTTTAGACTGGTATCACTTCTAGCTCCCTTATAGGTGAAAGAATAATTAGATAAGAGTCAACAACAAGCCACATATGAAATACAAAGCCATTGAATTGGATGGTCACAACGATCCATTTAGTATTGCTAGGGAAATAACTGGGAGTAGGTTCCTTGAATCAGAAATTGATTGTTACCAAGCACATCCATCTCAAGTCCTACCTGTTACACCATTTTTTGGTCATCTAACCTATTATCATTAGATGGACCCAAGTACACCATGTAAGACCAATTTTACCCTAAGTAAAATTGCTTTCACTATGTAAAATAACTTAATAAACCACATTTATTAGGTTGTTTATGGTCTAAACAGGAAACCCCAAAAGGAAATATTAAACAAACCTATATTTGTTTGATTTTCCTCATGAAATAATTAATTAAACCATAATTTAATTATTATTCCTAGTCATGTTTAACCCAAAACAAAGAAATTAATTAGATAAACCTTTATTTATCTTATTATTTTCTAGGAATAATTATTTAAATCTTATTTAAATAACATTCCTTGTTAAATATGACTAAATCACCCATAAATAATTAAATAAATCATTATTTATTTGATTATCCTTCAACCACTTCCTTAAAATGATAAATAAATCATTTATTTATTTATTATTCACAAATAAAGGGATTTGACCCAAGTCAAATACTTTTTCCCTCAAACAAATATAATAAAATATTCCATAAAAGGTGGATCTAGATTTGGTTAACATTATTTTAATCATGCACCAAGATCTAGAATGACCCAATATTTTGTTATAAATAGGAGGGTTTTTCCTACCATTCTTCACCTTTTGTTGCCTATTAGATCACTCTGGATCTAAACTCTTGGTCTGACTTTGAGCCATTATCATTGTCATATTTTCCACTATTTGTTGTGTGAGCTCCCTTTGAGTTCTATCTTTTTCTGGGTTTTCTACACCAACAGGAGAAAGAATTGCTAGATCTGAAGTGCTGAGGACTTCCAAGAACCCATCCCATTGAGGAGAATTGGAAACAGCTTCTTGTTTTCCTCCCAGGTGCCCTTAATACAAAAATTCTTTCAAAAAATTGTTCTTGTCTTGTCTATTGGATGTATGGAGCAAAACCTTATTTTTACTGCTTAATGTCTCTTTATGCATGTTATAGCATCATTTCTCACTTTCACATGATTCATGATTGCTTTGATGGTTTTGGGCACCCATTCCTACAGACTTGGACAAATTCACTTAAAAACAGTGTAAAAATCCCCATACGCGACTATGCCCGTACTTTTCCGTGTGTATACGCGAGTCCAGATAGACTTTTCCGTGTATGCCATTAAAATAATTAAAAAATATATAATTATTCCCTATTTTCGGGCTGGGTCGATGGTTACTCAGGTAGTTCAACCACCCCAGCACGTGGCCAACTATTTCCAACTGTTGAAACTACTTGGAGGGAGTATAAAAACCCCTCATGTGTATGGCCTAAGGGGGAGAGAGAATTATTGATATTATACTCTGTTGGTATTCCCTATCCAAGTCTGATTCCCCGTGCCTCCTGCACTTTCCCAGTTCATTATAGGAAACCCTTGTTTCCTTGAGATGTTCATCTCCCTATATGTGATCTCGTATGCACCAGTTTGGAAGGAGTCTTAGCGAGGCAAGGGCTGGACGGATCCAGACGATGGTCTGCTCGAAGGCCGTGGAAGGATCAGGTGATCTCTCCACTCGTTACTTTTGTACATGCTATTTATAATACAGAAGTATCATGTTGTTCCCGAAATAAATGTGTTAGTGTATGCTTATATGTATGAGAATATTTGTTATACAAGCATTCATTATGATTTATTTAATGTTTTATATGAATCTCACTAACATTTAGAGTAGATATATGCTGTACAACCAGTCCTTTGTGCTTGTTTCTTCTTGTCTTTTAGGTTAAGAAGGAAGGATGGTTGCTGGGGGTTTGAACCCTGCGGGATCTTCTTCAACCGTAGGACCTATGGGTAACTTTCTCATTCTACTCTATTTAGTTTTTCTGAACGTGCATGGTTGTGTGAGTCTCTGTTAAGTAGCATGCCCCTGCTCTGTGGAGGTTGTAACCCAACGAACCTCTAGGGTGAAATTCCCTGAAACAGAACTGGCGACTCCACTGGGGATCACATTTTTGTGATTCTCCTATTGGGTTGTTTTAGCTGTTTGGTAGGATTCCAACAGTTTTAACTTTCATTTGCAGGCTAGTTTACTTTCTTGCAGTCAGTCTGAAGTCTTGGTGTCTTTTCCAGGCTTGTTCTTTTTGTTTTTTCATTATTTACCTTTGCATACGTGCTTTTTTCTGCACACAGTCGCGTATACATGCAGGTTTGTCTAAAGGAACCCACGTATACGCGAGTTTCCCTTAGCACAGACGCATATGTACGCTTGTTGCATAGCTGTGAAATAGCGTATACCTAGGCAGATTTTGAATTTTTGAGTTTCTTGACTTTTTGGTCCTTTTTGACTATGGAGACCTGTTCCTACAGAGTCTCTGTGCTCTCTGGATTGTGAAGGAAGTGGTTTCATGTATTTTCTCTCTTTCGTTTGATTGAAAACTAGTCTTTTTGGCAAAGTGTTGTTTCTGGTGCTGGCACTTCTGGATTGAGTTCCAAGATCGCTTTCTGAGCATTCTTGGCTGTTCTGCTTTATCAAAACAGAGAGCTTCTGCTCACTGGCTCGCTCCTATCTTTGTGTTTTGCTTCACATTGCGATTTTTGCTTCGTTTTTGATTGGTTTTCTTGAGTTCCATAGGCTAGGTTTTGTTGTAACTTTTGAAGAGCTTTTCTTGCTTCTTTGGAGTCTTTGTTTGCGACGAGTTTGCACTATTTGTCTAGGCTGAGTGGCTGAGTTTTCTGGTCTTCTTTTGCTCTTATTGGTCTTGCTACGAGTTAGCTTTATAAGGTTTGGGAGTATTATTGAAGTTTGTGCTTGGAATTTGGTCTTGTTTGGTTTGGATTTTGATAGTTGTGCTTAGTCTTTTCGAGCTCTTTCTTTATAAAACAAAAAAGCTCAAAAAACATTTCTTTGCTTTTTGTTTTTGCATTTCAAAGGCTTAAAAAACATTTTCACTTGTTATTTTCTTTTGTTATTGCATTTTCATTTTCGTTTGCTATAAATTTTGAAGCTTTAGTGAGGTTTCTTGCTTTTAGTTTTTGGCTTGATTTTGAGGAGGAGTTGTCATTTGGTTTCTTCTTCTTGTTTTTAAGTGTTCTTGGTGTCCTCATTTTAAGAGTTCTTGAATTCGAGATCTAGCTTTTTGGGCAACCAAAGAAGAGTTAAAACTGAAGGATTTTTTGGGAATTTCACTCTGCTTTAAGAGATTTGCATCTTAGGATTTACATGCTTGTAGTGATTTTCATTAGGTGCATTTAATCATTTAGTCAATTTCTTAGTTTTTGTGAGTGTGAATTTGCTATTCGAAAAGAAAAAAATACAATTTTTAGTCTCATAGAACCTGTATAGAGATTGCTCTTCATCGAAAGACAAAGAACTGCATTTGCATGTAGTTAAGTTTTTATTAATTTCTTTTGCGTCAAAAACACCATACGTTTCGTCTCCATATCCTTGTGACTTAACATAACAGCCCTTAAAATAAGCGATTTAATCTAAAATCAACTAGCAAGTTTTTCTAAGTGTCAATCACCAACTAGCTAGGTTGTAGGGCCTTGGAATAGGTGAGTGGAGAGTTAACTCTCCAAGGTGGAGAGTTAACTCTCCAAGGCCGCTCAAACAAACATAGAACTTGATTAATTGAGTGAAATCCAAATTCGTGAGGTGGACCGGGAAAGCTCTCATCCGAGATTCAAGCGCGAGGGGAAGTGAAGGTTGAGAAGAGGGATACCCCCCCTCCGATTATCTGAATCTGACCTCAAGACCGTTCCCCCCGGCTTCTGATACGGATTGGTGTCCATAGTTGCCACTCCTAAGTTCCACACAGGTGACTGCGGGGGGGGGGGGAATACCCGTGGTACCTGAGGCAGACGTCGCATCACTTTCAGCAGTACTTCTGGGGGTGTCCTTGCGAAGCTTGGGTGCTTGAGCCAGCAAAGGCTATCGTTAGGAGGTCGGCATAACTGTTTCTGATACCTTCGCTAGTTGTTTTGGGCCCTAATCATCCCAGACTGCTTTCGGGAGGTCCTATACTTCGCTTTCCTGTATTTTGGTGTCCGGTCCTCATCACCCGGAGCGGAAATACTTGGAGGTTGTTTGCTTGACTTTATCTCGGGGATTTTTATTTTAGTGAGTGCTCTTTGCTCCTAGCTTGCCTAGCTTTTCACTTTTTTGAGTCTAATTTAAAAAATCTATAAAAGTGGCTGATCAAGCGCCTCGACGTTTGAGGAGAATCCGGGGGTTATCTCCCGAGAGTCCAGAGCCTTCTTCGAGAAGGCGTAGGAGTGATTTAGCTGGTGGTTACCACCCTGTGGCGTCTGACGCAGTGGAGAGAGATCCTCCACAAAGGTCTGAAGGTTTCGTAGCTGATTCGGGTGTCGGTTCCGAGAGGAGCGTTCCGCTCACCTCGCGAGTTTTATTTCCTCAGGAAGAAGATTTTCAGATTGAGGACATACCTGAGCCTCCCGCTACAAGTCATCTCCTCTTCCTCCTAATTATCCGTTCGTTGTTCAGTACATCGGACCTGAGTCGGAGAGACCGCCGGATCTTCCGTATCATTCTTATGTTTCGATGGCCACGACTGGGAACGCGGCTTCTACCGTGAGTGCTGCAGGCATTCAGACTCCTGCTTCTGTTGAAGCAAGGGGCACTATTTCTTCATCTTCGATTGCTTCTAGTGCTGCTGTGTTTGGCTCTGGATTCACCCAAGCACATGCTTCTCATTCTGGTCCCTTCTGTTTAGGGATGCCCTTTAGTGGGAATCCCTCTTTTTCCTTTTCCGCTGGTGCAGCTGGATCTACGCCCATGTCTAACATGGCTAGTGGATCAACTTCATTTCAGGGTTTCCCCTTTGGGAGTGGGCATATTCCTAGTTCCAATCCTTCTTTAGGGTCGTTTTTGTTTACGTCCCAGACCCAGAGTTTCAACCCTTGGTCTGGGGGGCAAAGTTCGACTACTTTTACGGGATGGAATCCTGTCTTTACTACAGCGGGGGTAGGGAATCAGTTTTACACAGGTCATCAAGGGAATGCTTCTTTCCCCTCATCGAGTGCTTATCAGTCCTTTTCTCCTCTGTCTAATGCTTGGAACCCCTATTAGGGGCTCTCCTCTTCAATTAATACTTCAGCTGGGGGAACTGGTCTGGGCTTTGGTAACTCGGCGTGGGGAGGAGGTTCTTCTCCGTTTTCTACGAGTTCTTTCTGGAAACCTGGTGCCTCATCAAATCCAGGCTATTCTTTTCAGAATTTTGGGAATCTATCCCATCAAGGGTGGAATCCTCAGGCTCCGCCTCGCTTACCTTTCCTGGCAACGTTAAACTTGCCAGATTTTTCGAAGTTGACTAATGACCCGATTCGGTATAGTCCGGGCTGGCCCCCGGTCCCAACCAAAATTCCTTCAGACATTCCAAAGTTTGAAGGTAAGAATGGAGAGGATTCGGCGGACCACATCACCACTTTCCAGTTATGGTGTTCTTCGAACTCCCAGATCAATGACTCGATTAGGTTGAGATTATTTCAACGCACCCTAATTGGAAATGCTGCCAAATGGTATATCGAGCTCACTGGGGGCAGTTTCGCCACATTTGGAGAACTGGATGTCACATTTCTAAACCATTTTCAGTTGCCTGTCAGATATGAGGCTGGGACCGAACTCCTGGCTAATTTTAAGCAGGATGAGGCAACTCACATTTCTGATCACATTCAGGAATGGAGGAGAAGGAAGAGGCTTATCAAAGCTCATATTCCAGGTGAATTCCTTCTCGAGTGGTTTTTTAAATCCCTGTAGTCAGATATTTCAAAGGATCTATCCCTATCTGGGGTATTTTCTGAGGAGCAGGCCATTTTTAGGGCCCAGCAGCTAGAACTGATCTATTCTCAGTCTGGGGTACTTTATGAGTATTTGCCCAATGCTCCTCGCTCCAAATTGGATTTATCAAAAACTAAACCTGGTCCGCATGGTGATGGGCTTGTCGGATCGGTTAATAGTGGTGTAGCCAGCCTGCTTTCTCAACTGCAGCAGTTGTCTTTACAATCTGCTCCTTCTGGTCAGGCTGTGCCTGCTGATTCATCACCTTCCCAGTCTTTGTCCATAAATTTTGTCCAAACTTTTGATCCCAAAGGAAATCAACAATTCGATGGGAAGAAGAAGGGACGAAATAACAAGAAGAAGGGAAAGAACGGGAAGGGCAATGCAAATAAAACCAACGAGCGTGTTAGTGAGGGTCAAAAGGAGAAAAAGAAATTGAAGTTTCCATGCAAGCTTTGTGCTGGAGACCATCTCACACACCTTTGCCCTAAAATTCAGGATGCTCAGTGCCTGTTATCCCAGCAGGGTTCTTCTAGTTCCCAGGCTATGTTAACAAACCCTTTTCCCCAAGGGCAGCAGTTAGTTGTTGGCACAAACCAAAATCCTGGGGCTTCCTCTGGGGGCACCCAGGAAGGGGAAATTCCATCGAACATTTTTATGATGAGTGCTCACGCAGATATCGCTATGAGATCCCGTGATTATGGCAGAGAGGAATCTTCGAAAGCTAAGGAAGTTCCTGATGCTACTAAGCCGCTTCACATCATGAAGCCTACTGTTGAGTCTATGCCTCGGATGCCAAAAGCATCTTCTAAGCGGTCAACGATCAATCCAAATGCGAGGGCTGCCTAGAACTACTCGATTGTAGAAGATCTGGTGCAGAGTCCTTGTGATATGTCAGCTTTAGAGGTACTCCAGTCTTGTCCGGCTCAACGCAGTGCTTTGCTCACTGCCATTGGGGCTATTGATCCGAAAAATTATCTTCTGATTACTTTTGATATGAATAATTTTAGGAAGAGACTTCCTCATCACATGGCTTTCCATATTAAATCGTCGTATCGGAAGTGCAATATCTTTCGAACGGTCATTGATGAGGGTGCTTCCACATGCGTGATGTCTCTCACATGCTGGAAGACACTTGGATCTTCCAAAGCTATTCCATCTAGCATTGTTCTTACTGCGTTCGATGGTCATTCTCACAGACCCCATGGTATTGTCCTGGCTTTGCCCATCTGTGTTGGGGGAAAAAATGTTAACATAGAGGTTGAGGTAGTGGATGCAGCCTTGGACTACAACCTTCTGTTGGGGAGGAACTGGATATATGAGATGGATGCCATTGCATCCTCATTATTTCGAATTGTATGTTTCCCCCAAGAAGGGAGGATCGTTACAGTGGATCAACTGGACTGTCCTCAGGTAGACCTGAATGCGCCTTCTGACTCATCCGTTCCTAAGTTGGATAATACTAAGGCGCCTGTTGAGAATCTAGGAGTTGGAATGTATTCTTCCCTGATGGGTACTTTTGATCTTCCTCCTCCTACGGTGCATATTAATGCTATTTCATCCTCCAAGGCTCCCCTTCGAAGAGAGTTCTTTCGAACTCATTATTTTTCAGACCCTTGGACCTTACCTTCCCCTACTGCCACATTAGCAGAAGGTCAAGTGGGTGGAATGGCATTTCTGATTTCTGCAGCTGAGATTGCATATCAGTCTATTGTTGACACTACAAAATCCGTTCCAGCTCCTCTTTCACTGGTAGAGTTGGATGGTGATGTGGCTCCGGCTTGGATGCTTAGTTCTTCTTCGGCCCAGGATTGCCTTGATACCACTCTTCCATCTAAAGAGGCAATCCTGGAAGCCATGACTGGTATAGATAGATCGTGGGATGACCTCCATCATCGGTCTTACTTCCTATCTGACTTGAACGAAGTTGAAACAAGTTTTCCAAGTCCTCAGTCTCCTGGACCTGTTCACCCAGTCTTGAACCCTTTGGCACCAGCACAGGTTTATGCTGAAGGGAACATGGTTGTGATCTCTCCTACTATCCCGGTGAACATTTCCAGGGATCCCAATATTATCGAGAATGTCTTCATCGGAGCTGAATGTTCCCGTGAAAAGGTTCAAATCTATACCGAGCTCTTCAAAGAGTATAGGGATGTATTTGCTTGGTCTTATGAGGAAATGCCTGGCATAGACCCATCTATCGTCCAACATGAGATCAAGACGTATGAAAACGCTAAGTCGGTCAGGAAAAAACTTCGTCCAGTCAATCCTAGGAAGGTAGCAGCTATCAAAGATGAAGTTGAAAAGCTGCTTAAGGCGGGATTCATTTTCCCAGTTCCTCTGACTGAATGGGTTTCAAACCCCGTTCCAGTAGATAAAAAGCAAGGAACGATTCGAGTGTGCATCGATTTCAGAGACCTAAATAAGGCATGTCCTAAAGACAATTACCCCACACCATTCATCGATCAGATTATTGACGAGTATGCCGGTAACGAGATTTTCTCCTTCATGGACGGTTTCTCCGGATATAATCAAATTACTATCCGTCCTGAAGATCAACATAAGACTACATTTATTTGTCCCTGGGGTACGTTTGCATACAAGAAAATTCCTTTTGGTCTTAAAAATGCTGGGGCTACCTTTTAGTGGGCCATGTATTACGCCTTCCACGACATCAAGAAGATTATCGAGGCATACTTAGATGATCTAGTTGCTCATTCTCGAAAGAGGATGGATCATCCTGGTCACCTCCGGAAAATATTTGAAAGATGTCGTTTTTATAAATTCGATTGAATTCGAACAAGTGCGTTTTCGCAGTTACATCCGGTCGGCTGTTGGAATTTATTGTGTCTAGGGAATGGATAAGGGTAGATCCCTTCAAGGTTGAGGCAATACTTCGGTTGCCTCCCCCGTCTTCAATTTGTCAGCTTCAAAGTCTCCAAGGGAAGTCTAATTTTCTTCGGAGGTTTATCGTCAACTATGCTGAGATTACAAAGGGATATATGAGACTGTTGAAGAAAGGAGTTCCTTTTCTTTGGGACGACTACGCTCAATGCTCATTCTATGCCTTGAAGAAGGCATTGACCTCTGCTCCTTCACTGAGTCCACCTGATTATAGCAGAGATTTTCTTTTGTATCTAGCTACAGCAGAATCTACCATCGGTATGGTTCTGGTTCAGGAAGATGATGCTCTTGCAGAGCATGTTATTTACTACCTTAGTCAAGGACTGGTAGGACCTGAACTGCGATACACTTCGATAGAAAAATTAGCCTTAGCAGCAGTTCATGCTGTGCAGCGACTCCGGCATTACATTATTCTTCGCAAAATTTATGTCTTGGCAGCTGCCAATCCATTTCAGTTTGTCCTCACCAGGCGAGTGATTGGGGGCAAATATAATAGATGGATTGTGATTCTATAGGAATTTGATCTAGAGTTCATGTCTGCCAAATCCAAGAAGTCATTAGTTTTTGTGGAATTGATCTCCGAGTTGCCCTGTGGAGAGGAGATGATCTATGATGAGTCCTTTCCGGACGAACACTTGTTTCTGATCTCTCCACAGGATCCTTGGTATGGGGATATCATTGTGTATCTCCAGACTGCGAAGTTTCCCTCTTCTTTTTCGAAATATGAGTGTCGTAAGCTGCGTCACTTGGCCAAGAATTATCTGATTATTGGTGATGCTTTGTACCGTCGAGGGGTTGATTCAATCCTAAGACGCTGCTTAACTTTCGAAGAAGCTGAGGCTGTGCTCAATGATTCTCACGGTGGAGCTTGTGGGGGTCATTTATCAGGGCTTGCTACAACCCAAAATATTTTGCGTGCTGGCTACTTCTGGCCCTCGATTTTCAAAGATTGTATTGAATCGGTCAAGAAGTGTCATCCTTGTCAGGTGTATACTCGAAAAATGCGCGCTCATCCAGCTCCGCTTTTTCCAGTCGTTACTGTCGAACCCTTTACAAAGTGGGGTATGGATTATACTACTTGTAACCCACCTTCGGCAAAAGGTCACAAGTACATTATCGTAGCAGTAGACTACTTTACGAAGTGGGTCGAGGCTATGCCTACTTTTGGGAACGATGGTGAGATTGCAGCTTTGTTCCTTTTCAACCAAGTTATCGCTCGTTTTGGTATACCTAGAGAGATTGTCACTGACCATGGCAGTCATTTTCAGAATAGTATGATGGCTGAGTTGGCTCTCAAATTGGGTTTCCGGTAGGAGCATTCATCTCCATATTATCCTCAGGCCAATGGGAAAGTGGAAGCCGTGAATAAATCCTTGAAGACAATTCTTCAAAGGACAATTGATAAACATAGATCCAACTGGCATATTATGCTATATCCTGCACTTTGGGCATACAGGACGTCAGTGAAAACTGTAACTGGCTTTACTCCGTTTCAGTTAGTGCACGGGGTGGAATCCGTATTTCCTATTGAATGCGAGATTCCTTCTCTTAAATTAGCTGTTGAGCTTCTTCCTGACACTTCCAGTCTGGTAGAACAGCTTCTTCATCTGGAACATCTCGATGAGCAGCGTCGAGATGCCACCACGATGAATGAAGCGCATAAAAACCGAGTAAAAGTTCAGTACGATAAGGCGGTCAAGCCTAGGGTCTTTTCGGAAGGTGACCTTGTTTTGGTCTATGCCCAAGAAAAGGATGCCCTAGGGGCAGGAAAGTTTAAATCTATGTGGTATGGCCCCTATATCGTTAAAAAAGTCCTTAAGAAAGGAGCATATACCTTGGTTGACTTCGAAGGGAACGAGTTTCTGGAGCCCTGAAATGGGCTCTATTTGAAGAAGTATTATGCCTAGGCTTTGGCCTGGCATTTTGCTTTGTATATAGTAGTTTTTTGCTTTGTACATATCTAATTGATTTTCGATCTTTGATGAGTTGGTGATGTTTTTGATCTGCTTTGGCAGGTTGTGTTGGATGTCATGAGTCATTTTGGTTTCTCCGATGGTGCTAGTAGACACACCCGGAACTTAGCTTCCGCAGCTTGGGTGCTTCATTATCCTTCCGGTCAGTTGTTGGTATCAAGAGGGGTCTGCATTGGTCCTGCTTCCAATAATGTAGTAGAATACACTGCAGTCATTCATCTACTCTCGGAGGCAATATCTTTGGGTGTTGATTCGCTGGTAGTTTACTTGGACTCCCAGCTGTTGGTGTCGCAGTTGAACAACACTTATCGGGTACGAGATCCTTTTTTATTACGATTGTTCTTGAGGGTACATTTGTTACAAAGGTCATTGCAATTTTTAACATTCATTCATATTCCTCGAGATGACAATTGGTTTGCTGACTCATTAGCTAATCAAGCATTAGATTGGCACATTAATCATTCCATACAATAAATTTTTAATCATAAAAAACATCATACATTTGATACATTTATCACATGACATCAAATATCGCTGTATATATATCATCGGAGTGTCAAAAAACTTTAAAAAATTTGGATCCATAATCTCGTACAAAACTTGGGCTTATGCCCCATCATGTTCAGTCTCAAAAAAGAATATACAGTCATCTAAAATATAATATCTGTCTACTCCTGAGGACCCTGCCCAGAAGTCGTGTTCCTATAGAACGTAACTGCAGTGGCCACTCGGCGGAATAATCTAACCCAGTCTCGGGGTACTCCTACCACCCCTCTCTGGATGGCTTCAGGCAAGTCCTCCACGACAGCCATAGGGATTTGGCGGGTCAGTCCCTCCAAGTTTCTCTGCACGGCCTGGAGAGTCCTGTCTGAGTCCACTGTCTCTACCTCGCCCCTGCGACGCTTATGGCGTGGGAGACCCTCAGGACGAACTGGTCCAACATCTGAAACATGATCATTTTTAATTGTCAGTCATTATGAATCCAATCAAAAACATGTTTTTCATTTTTTCATACATATTTGAAAAAATCCAAAAAAATTATATAAGTCAAATTTTTTTTTGCAAAACTTACCGACTGCTCCCCATGCTGTGCCAGGTGGAAGAACTAGATCTGGATCTCCACGAAAATCCATCCCGGCATAGGGATAGTCGTCCACTGCAATGATCTGTTCTCCCCACCACAGGAAGAACTCATCGTCCCATGTGGTCCGGGGTACCTCACTACCCCCCAGTCTCTTCATCATGTCTGCCCAACAAGCAATTCTTGGGTCCCATGGGCTACTGATAGTAGAGATGAATCTGGGTCTCAAAGCTGGAACCTTCTCAAAGAAGAATGTTGTCAAAATTGAACCGTAGCCAAAATTTTTGGTCTTTGCTTGGTGAATAGAGGTCAGCTGTTGTTTCATGTTTAGTAGAAGGGCTGTGCACCAATCATACACATGAGTTAGACACTCTACAGCTATGCTCATTTGCGTCCTGGACGCCTGATGTAGTGAGGCAGATCCTGCCACTCTGCTGATGGTGAAAAGGAGGATTTTCATGTGCAAATCCCTGATATCTTTAATTGCAATTTGAGTTCCAACCTTTTTGGAACCATCTACGCAATATACGTGGACATAGTCTTCCACGGTTAACCCTCCCAGGGGCTTCCCGTGCAAGTCTACTGGTTCTCCCCTCCGGGAGAGTCCAGTAATGAAATATATGTCTTTCACTTCAATGCATAGTGGCATATGATCAATAATGAAGAAATCCTGATCTGGTTCCCAGTAATTTATGAGCATTTCTAGCAACCGCACATTGCTTTTCATATTTGGCATTTTAAAGAATTTGAACAATCCGCAATTTCGGAGGATATTTTGCGCTGCGCGATCTTGCATGACCTCTTGGTCTATTGCGCTATGCTCACGTTCCCTCCATGAGATGGTCATCCTAAGAAATTTCATCAAATTATGCATTAGCCACGCTTTTTAAGTTTCGGACCTGCGCATACGCGGTTTTTCTTTTGCACAGTCGCGTGTATACGCGAGTTTCCTTCAATGAACCCGCGTATGCGCAAGTCCGCATATTTTAGCAAGGGTTTTAAAGCTAAAAATCACTTAATTTTAATTTCCAAACGGACAAAATGAATAAATAGGATGATTAAGGAGCCTACCTGAAGTTTCGCTGAGTTCCGACGGTCGGTTGTTCCTGATTTGACGAAAGAAGTTTTTTGCTCCAGAGCACTTTTTTCAAATCAGCTATGCAATAATGAACCAAATGAGAGGTAATTTGTCTATTTATGGCTAAAAAATTGAAAATTTTCGCAAAATTTCCTTATGCTTATTTTTTTGATCTATCTTAAGCTGCATAACTCGATTGCTTGGAAGTGCCCAGTTTGGTATGTTTTCAGGTACATTTTGGCGATTTTGAGATCTTTCCCGGTTTTTGATCCATGATTTCCGACTCTTCACGGCAGGTATATGATCTTCACTGGCATATAGGTTAGGGAAATCACTTTCCGTTGCATCTTGCATTCTAGCCTCCATACTGATCACTTTCCTTAGGGTCGATCCCATCAGGTCATGAGTATTACACCCATTTCACTCGCCGATTATTTAATCATGACTTGATGGTAGAGCATTCCTTTACATGGGCTTCCTAGTTAGTTCCTCGCTATCACTTGTTGCCCATGATGCTTTTTATGTAGGCTCGGAGATCCCTCTCTGGACCTAGGAGGGCTAGATCCTAAGGTCTGAAAGTGGTTCTATGTTGTATCATCTTTTGGTATTGCCAACCTTGCCAAAACATGGGAACCCCAACAGGGTCTTCTCCTAAATGAGATTTAGTAGATGGTGTAGGAGAATCCTATAATTCAGTTGCTCTTTGAATTCCAAGAATCTTAAGGCTAGGGGTAGATGGTGGTGAATCTTGTCTATGCCTTGAAGAAGATGGAGTTGTGAAAATTGAACTCTTGGCTCTAGCTATAAACCTTCCCCTAGAATCTCTTGCTCTATGCATGTCATTTTTTTTATTTTTAAGTTGGGCTAATAATTCTCTTTCTGATCTTCCAGGTCACACTAAGTGCAAGAAGAGAGCATAATTAAGAAATTATTGAACCAATAACTCTCTTTTCTGATCCTCCAGATCACACTAGGTGCAAGAGGAGAGCATACTTCAAGAAGTTATCAATTTTTCCCTTCTTTTTATTGTTTTTTTTTTTTTTTAAAGAAATTGGCTACCTAGTTACACTTCCCCGACAACGGCACAAAAATGTTTGGTCAATTTAGTGTGTCCTAAATTGCTACATTAATTTGTCAATCCGGGATTTGTAAGCTGACGAAGTGTGGCGCACTATATGTGCAAGATAACCTATCTCTTACTTTTTGTCGTTTTTGATTTTTTATTTATTTTGGGGGTTTTTATCTTAGTTGGTTGCCTAATGTGAGATGGAAATTCTAAAAGACAAGTATGGATATAAATGTTCAAGGCAATGATGTCCTTTATAATGATTTCCAAACTTCAAACTTCAAGAGGGCTTTAAACATGCAATTGATAAAACTAATTCCTAAAAGAAAATGAAAATGTGCCACTATACTAGTCAAACAAACAGTGAACTATCGATCATGAAACCCATTACCCTTGCTGCTGTCTAAATACAAAAGAAACCGTGCTCAAAGAAATTCGAGAATTGCAAGAAAAGTAAAGCTAAAATCAAATTACATCAACTCATATTCTGACCCCTCACCATTAGTCTCGCTATGGCTTTCAGAGGTAATCATAAACAACTTGAGCAATCTGATATCTAATTTGCAAAAAAAAATAAACTAATATCAAATTACACACTCATACTTCAATCCCTCACCATTAGTCTCGCTATGGCTTTCGGAGGTAACTGATAATGACATGAGCAATTTAATATCTAACTTGCAGAAAAATAAACTAATATCAAACTACACACTCATACTTCAATCCCTCACCATTAGTCTCGCTATGGCTTTCGGAGGTAACTGATAATGACACGAGCAATTTAATATCTAACTTGCAGAAAAATAAACTAATATCAAACTACACACTCATACTTCAATCCCTCACCATTAGTCTCGCTATGGCTTTCGGAGGTAACTGATAATGACATGAGTAATTTAATATCTAATCTAACTAATAAAGAAAATGTACAAAACTGAAATAAATAAAATAGTGCTGGAATTAAAAGCTAAGAAAAATAAATCAGCAGAAGGACAAGATTGATTCCATGTCATTAGTCATTGTAAAACTATGTGCAAATGCCCGGGCTGCCTACTGTAATCTGGAACAAAGACACTGATCAGTTAACAACAGTATAAAGCATGAAAAATTATGGACAGAAATAAAACGTTAATACCATAAGAGATGTAATATATACACATGAATAACTATGGCATAATGAACGTAAGGAAATAAAGCATGAAACTATACAGCAATAAACAAAACCTCGGCGTGTGCAGGGGCCCTCTGCACAATCCTTGGGGAACAGCTATCAACCACAAATTATGCTTATGAACAGAGTCTTCTCATGTATTCAAAACGCAGTCATAACAAGGAAATAATGTCACGGCACAGTGGGCTTTCTTTTCAGCAAAATTACATTACAGAAGCTAGCTACTATGCGTATGAGAACACATTATTTATAATAGAGGATGACATAACTACTTTCCTACAATCTGCGCTGATAAAAGACACGTGAACAACCACGTCCAGAAATCTAGCATTATGGCTGCCGTGAAGATTAAATCTATGGAGGGTGGCCGTTGGATTCGGCTTATGGAGCAGTTCACAGGTGTTGATATGTCCCCTGAGATTTAGGAACGACCACGCAAGTCTTCACGTGGTGAAAAACGGAGTTCTGTCACCGTAGGACTCTTAGGTTGACCACCGCTTGACTACCTTTGACCACGGCCTTCTTTGGTGAATTCGACTGAGCCAATGGGACTCGGTCCATATCCACGTCATTTCCAACTTGCCCATGTGGCTTGATTTGCCTGAAGACACCTGCAATATAGACTTTAACAAAATGGCTGCGGAAAGTTGAAGCAGCTGCGGAAAGTGACAAGATTCCGCAGCTCAATGAGAAAAAATCTAATTCAAACAGCAGACACAAAACATAGTTAAAAACCACTTTAAATGCTCTTTTATGATTAATATGCAATGATGTTGATGAATTAGGAGGTCCAGGTAAATGGAAAAAGTCTAGAAAGGTGTATAAGAAAGATGCAAGTTTGGGACTCAACATTCGTCCAATCAAAGGAAAGTATTTACAAAAACCTATTTACGAGAAGGCTATTGCATGCACTAAAGAAATGGAAAACTTACCTAATGGGAAGATCACATCGAGCATCAACAACAAGTTCTCCAACTCTCAAAGGATAACCTAACTTTGTTGTCGAATCTAATGAAAAAACATGAAGATCAACATCAAATCAAAAGAAGTTCTGAAGCAGTCACATAAACAAGAACTTGACAAGTACGATCAATTTTAGAGTATCTCAGCAAGTGGAAGAACTTTCCTGTAGAAGATTCCACATGGGAGGATGAGAATTTTATACAGAAGCATCAAGAAATAATCAAGCATTGAGGAAAACACTTGTTTGAAGGAGAGGGGCATGTTAAGTCCCTATATTAATCGTGTAGTCCCTTATTATGTTAGTGTATCCCCCCTTATTGCTATTGTTGTACCCCTGTAACCCCAATATTGTTGATTTTGTGCCTTTACATTATTATTGTTAGGTCGACTAGGGTTACATTGTGGCCCTTCTAGGATTACATTATGGTCCCATGGACTTCTATATATAGAAAGGAGGTTTTGTCATTTGTATCATCCAAGAATTGTTCATTCATGTAATGTATTGGAGGTTGCCCCCACAAAGTGGCTTATTTCTAAGGAATTGATATCACTTTTATTCTATTTTTGAAGCTGGTTTCATAACAAATATGGTGGAGTTGCTTGCTGGAAGGAAGCCCATTGGGAGAAAATGGGTGTTTAAGAAGAAGACGAATGTAGAAGGCAAGGTGGAGAAATACAAAGCTAGGTTGGTAGCAAAAGGTTATTCCTAGGTGCTGGGAATTGATTTTGGTGATATTTTTTCTCTTGTTGCCAAAGTTAGTTCTATTAGATTACTTTTATTTGTTGCTGCTGCATTTGATTTTGAGGTAAAACAGATGGATGTGAAGACAACATTTCTTCATGGGGATCTGGAAGAGGAGATCTACATGAAAAAACCTAAAGGCTTTATGGTGAAGGGGAAGAAAGAATTGGTATGCAAGTTAAAGAAGTCTATGTATGGGTTTAAAAGGTCACCAAGGATGTGGTATCAAAAATTTGATACCTATATATGGGGACTTGGCTTCATGAGAAGCAAGGAGGATAACTATGTTTATTTTAAACTAATTGGTGACCATGTTATTTATTTGGTCTTGTATGTGGATGATATGTTGTTGATTGAAAATGACAAAGAAATTATCCAAGATTTGAAGACCCAACTGTTATCCAAATTCGACATGAAGGATATTGGTGCTGCAAACTATATTTTGGGCATGGAAATTAAGAGAGATCAGGCAAAGAGGAAGCTCTGGTTAAACTAGAGGATGTATGTCGAGACTATATTGCAGAGGTTCAACATGAAGGATAGTAAACCGATGAATGTTCAGATTCCTGTAGGTACAAAGATGTCTACTGAACAGTGTCCCAAGACATGAGAAGAAGAGGAGGATCTGTCCCGTGTTCCATTTTCAAGTGCAGTGGGTAGCCTGATGTATGCAATGGTCTGTACTAGACAAGACATTACACATGCAGTGGGAGTATTGAGTAGGTTTATGTCAAACCCAGGGAAGGAGTATTGGACAACAATGAAGTAGGTTTTCTAATATTTGCGTGGCACTAGTGATTATGGATGGTGCTACTAGGGAAGACCAGGATTGGAAAAGGTGTTAGAAATTTGTGGTTTTGTTGATGTAGAATGGGCTGGATATCTAGACCAAAGAAGGTCTACAAGTGGGTATGTGTTTAGCCTATTTGGAGGTGCAGTCAGTTGGATGAGTAAAAGACAGTTTGTAGTGGCTCTTTCAACTACAGAGGCAGAATACATAGAAGCCACTCATGCAAGCAAAGAAGCAACTTGGTTGCAGAGATTGTGTTCAAGTATGGGGTTGGTGTAGCAAGTTATAAGGATATACTGTGATAGCAAAAGTGTAATTTTCTTGGCTAAGAACCCTGCTTATAATTCAAATACAAAGCACATTGATGTTCAATATCACTTTGTGAGAGATATGGTTGAGGCTAAAAGGGTGTTGCTGGTAAAGGTGGACACCTTGAAGAATGTTCCAGATGCATTGATGAAGTCTGTGAGCACTCATAAGTTCTTTTGGTGTAGAGAAACAATGGGTGTTGCATAGCTAGGCTAGTGACTAAGCTCTCTTGTGGCCCCCTGCGGAAAGAAAAAAACAAGCGGGAGAATGTTGGGTATGTGTTATATTATTTCCACGACTTGTCACGTGCGGGGGGGTTGCAGGGGGGACGACAACCCCCCCTGTTTGGAGTCTGGGGTAGCGCCCCAGGAAAAACATTTTGGTCCTTACTTTTCGGTGGGCGGACCCACCCATGGTTTTGTGCATGGGTTTGCACATGGTTTTGGGGCATGATGTTTTTCAGCCCCTGGTATTTTGTAGATCCGGTCAAGGGAAATATGGTTATGTTCTAATCCAGGGTTAATGGATTGGGTTTTATGTATGCTTTGGCATGTATATATATGTTTGTTGTAACACTAAAAGGAATATAATGAAAAATCAAGCTAGTCGTCCCGATTTGGGATCCAAGGGAAAATATTTGTGTATATATGTTTTATGTTTTTATGTTCTCGCTATTATTTATTTTATGTTTTAGGATTGGTTTGCAGATAATTTCTGTTCAGGGTTAAAACCTACATTCATCAACAACATATAACATAATCATCAAGTTAATACCATGATTGACTAACCGACAAATGTACATATGGTCACACTAATTAACTAACAACTATCATGTATGGAACCAAAAAATCGAATGAATGAAAGGAATACACATAATGATAATGCATATGACTACACCGATCAAATAACATTTATGGCATATGTAACCATAGTAATAGAATGAAAAACATATAGGTAACCCTAATACTTACAACAACCACGAATCACATACTTGCACACCAAGCATACAAACTTTCATGATGATATGCTCTTACCCCACAATCCATTGTTGCAACTTCATTTTAATGATCTGCATTTCCTAATCTATCTCAACCAACATATTTGTATCATAACATACCAATCTCATCATGATGAACTAATTGCATACAATGACCTTATGCACAACAACCTTCACCAAAACAATTTAAACTTGACCATATGCACCCACTTGACATGTGTAACCAATCATAAATGCCCAATGGATGTCCCACATATAACATCACATAAGAAAGCATACACAAGAAACACACAAGCATGACCAATATGTGACCTAGCATAAAAAATAAATGCATACACAACATGTAGCAACATGTAAGCAAGCATACATGTTCAATACATAAGAATGGACAACACATAACCAGTCATACACGCATGACAACACATGTCCCAATGACACCAACAACTTTCCCATGGTGGCACCACTGTAACCATGACCAACACCATACATATGTAACAATCACACGTATACCACAAGCATACTACACACAAATGTAACCAACATAAACACATGATCAAAACACCACCCATCCAGTCCGAGAGTTGAACCATGCTCTGATACCACTCTCTAACACCCTCCTCACACATCTACCCAAGTAACCGAACAAACAGGGTAAACATGCGACGAGAGGTTACTAATATAATATTCAACCTCCTATATGACCTTAAGGAAGTGGAACTAACGGAAACAAGACAAAAACACCTTACACAACATCAATAACATCCCCAGGATGTAACACAACATTACAGGCCCTAACCCTTGAGGAAGACTAATCTTTTGACCCTTGTGGACCATAGCCACAGTAATTCCAAGGTAGGGTAGTGTTTGGAAGCGTATTTATGCAGGAAAAACACAACAAGCATGCGTAAAGGGCCTCAATTTTTCAATTATGTGCATGTAACTCCGAGATTTGTGCCACCTTTTCAACCCTAGAGCCCAGGTCACTACCAAGAATTTCATCAAACTTTAGGAGATGACAAATAATATTAAAACAAAGTTACTAAATCAATCACATCATCAAGAACTCATCTAAACCCCTCCTAACCATGACATGAATTTCTTCAAACACGTCACAAACATTGATTCTACAGGTGTAAACAAAAAATTTAAACATAGGGGTCTCGTACTTATCTGAGAATCACTAAGAAGAATTTCTCCCTTACATAATTAGCTAGAATAAAATATATTTTACCATAGATACTGTTAGTTTCCAATAGTCACAATGATAAAATTTACTCTTTATAGTGTTGTTAAATATCTTTGGTCAAATTTTGATTGTCAAAATGGTCAAGTCATTATCTAGGCCATTGCTACTCCCTCCACTTGTTCAAGGTCACCATCATCCATCATTGTCATGTCATTTTTCCCCTATCCTGGGTCATCAAAAGAGTTAGTGGGTCATCATCTAGGTCATGGTCTAGTGATGCTAGGATACTGGGTTAAACAAATCTTGGCATATAAAAAGACTTATGTGCTACCTTCAAAATTAAAATTCTTCATTAAAACCACAAATATGTTCAGCTCAAAAATACATATGAAGGAAATAGAGCCACATAAATAAAATACTGATGTAAAAACATAAAAACACTTTGGCCAAATATTACAATGGGCGGCCTCTTGGCTCTCAGCCCTTCAAACCATTTCTCTTACACTCTCTTTGTATTCCTCACTTCCTCACTTCCTCACCTGTTTTTTCTCACCCTCACAAGCTACATATTTATACATAAATATAATTTATTCCATTCTATAATTTCCTCCACACAAATTTCAACTTAAAATCTAATTTATATTTATCTTTTTTTGGACTCAACTAAGTCCCATTTATGGAATTTCCAATCCCTAGATTATCTACCTAATTCAACTCCACTCATATCCTTAATTGTTTAAGGAATATTTACAATAATCCTCGCATTTAAATTTTCTCTCTTAATTAATTAAAAATGAGCAAAATAATTAAATAAATAATGAAAATATCTCACCCCCTAAATTACATAAAGGAATAATAAAAATTTAGCTTTGATGCTCCTGCATCAGACTCCCCATGTAGAGAAGTTTCCATAGACTCCTATCTATGAGGTCTGTCACTTTTCTATAATAATGCGACAGCCACAAGTCCTGATGACTTTCTCCCTCCAGGATTCCAGACTCTGTTCTGCCGCTGGTCCTTCAAGGTATCAACTCGATGTGGTAACTCATCATTCACTCTGTTGATTGGATTCCATCGACTTCTCCAACAATTGCTTCTGCTAATTCCTTGGAGTAATTCCTCTTTGTCGAATCCTTTCGTTTCCAACTGAGTTGAACACTTAATTTTCTGTAATGAAGAATAATAAAGAACTCCTTCTTGATTAAAACTATAGTCTTTGACTACTTTTAAAGCAACAACTTTCTCATCCAATGTTGTACCTTCATTCACCAACAAACTATTAGTTTTAAAAAGATAAGACCTTTTGGTCTCTTTTGATGCTTCGAGCACCAATCTCCCATCATCAAATTTCTAGACTTCAATAGATTCTATTTTGAACTGCTAGCTGCTTCCATATTTATCCTGCTGGATCAATATTTATGTCTTCTTTATGTCTCTACGGACATAACTTTCTTGCTATTTCTATTCTTCCATCCCAATGCCAAACAATTTCTGCTCAATTTCTCTGATTTCGACATCATATCTGTTAATGTCATTTTCTGTACCTACAGTTACATCATTATCTGAAAAGTTATAGCATTCATTCAACTCTATAAATGTTAAAAACATTTCATCCCTATCACACATAGTAACTGCAATTTCTTCTGGATTAGGTTCTGCAATCTTTACTTCTCCCTCAGGTTCCTTAAGCCATCGTTCCAAGAACTCGATTTCCATATGAAATCTTTCTAGCACTTCATCACAACTTTCCTTCCCAACTTCATTCTTCTTCTGGCAATCTCCCTGAGTTGTCCTAGTTTCAGCATCATTATATTGTAAACTTCTGTCAACAAATTCACTAAACAAATACATTTTTTTACCTCCTTGTAATATCTCTTCGACCTTTCCATTTTTCTTTTGCTCCATAACAACTTCAACTGGCTGTATTACCCCAAACAAGAATTCATTTATAATTTCTTCCTGTTGCAACAAATTAGTACCTTCCTACTCTGAAAGGCATTCTCCATCAGAATCCATCTCAAGAGTCTCATTCTCCTATGTGACAGTTTCACCAGACTGTTCACCATCTTTCGCACATCCTGCAAACATACGTAAACTGTGAGATTTAAAAATACAAGGCTTCATAGCCTCATCTGCTTCTCTCACCAACACATCTTCAAATTCTTCTGAACTATCCCAATAGTTCATGAAATCTTCCCCATTGATCTCTTCACCCAAAATTTCACCCTGTTCTAGGCCACAAATGGAAACATCCATTTTCAGCTCAACCTCTCTGAGTTGTTCACACCTCAACATCTTCTCGAGCTTCCTGAGCTCTTCTGCCAACTGTATGTTTACCTGCTATTCCCTCTTTGCATGTAGTATCTGCCACTTTACTTTCTTCCTCAAGGTCCAACCATGTGTCTAGTCTTTCACATTTTCTTGCAACAAATCCATTAACAATTCAAGGTGAACTATTATCTCAACCTTCTCCTGCTCAGAATCTTCATCCGTCAACTGCTCACATATGCCACTTACCTTGGAATTTTCCTTCTTCTTCCTTGTGCTGTGGTCTTCATCAGGTTTTCTGAAATGACTATCAACAATCATCTTCCTCTCTTTTGCGAACTTCATCTGATCACGTGTGGATTTCATTCAATCCACTTTTCAACAAGTCTTCCCACTTGCCATTCAACAATGCAAGCTTTCTTCCAGTGCTTGACCCCTTTCAATTCTATGTCTTGGGATTAGTCTCTGGCAATTATCTTGCTTCACTTTGTTGCAAACAACACTTTAGTAACTCATGTGTTACAATGACCAATTCTTTGGGTGTCGGGCTTTGCTGATCATGCACCCAATTAAATTCAGATCCTTGGCTTAACTTACGACTCTTTGACTTCAGAATTACACCAATTCTTTATCTTGGATGAAAATAATCACTCTTAACTGAAACTATCCAAACTTTCATTTGACTCTAACATCTGTTTTGACTTCAAGCTTTGCCCCAATAATTATGATAGTGGATATTTTGACTTAATTCAAGTTATACAATCTTCTAACGAGCATCCACCCTTAATACCTTTTATGATGTAAAATATTCACTCTCTCTCATACTCCATTCTTATGAAAGATCATCAGTTTCCAATTATCATTTCAAATGATACTGAAGTCTTTAATCGAAATGAAATACATGTTTTCCAAGATTTATTTATGGTGAAAATAAATCAACCATTCACTTTTCAACAATGAAAAATACCTTTCTAAATTATCATACCTTATGCTCCCTCAAGGTTATTAACAAACCTTCTCTTCGCAATCTCAATTCTATGGTTTCATTCTTCTATGTCGTCTTTGTCACCATTAACATTTGCATGCCCTTCATACCATATCTCATCATTTTAATGCAAACATTTTTCTTGCACTTTTATGCACCATACAACATCAATTCTCCTCTCTTCACCTGTGTGTGGAGAACAAGCTATTTATATTTCAACCTCTTCGATGAATATACAAATTGTACATTGTCCATCCTGAATAATTCCTCCTTAGCTGCCGCCACATGATGGTAAAACAAAGATTTTGCAACATCAAGCAATTATGTTTGCAATCACAAATCAAAAGAATTCTCCTTTTTCCAACTACAAACTTTGGTCCAAAATGACTTAACCAAAACTGCGAAGAATCCACATTATGCATGATAAACCCTCTCACATAAAAATGCATGTTTCTCTTTATATCGCCTAGAATTAGCACATTTTTTCATTCATTTATACCTTCGTATTTGCAACATTTCCACTCTTTCACAAAATTTACAAAAGATCATCTTTTTGAGTATGGCAAGGAAATTTAATCATTCAGATTTTAAAATACTTCTACTCAATGAATATGGATTCATTCAATGAGCACTTACCTTGAATCTTCTCGTGGTTGGAATGATCCAACCCTTCTCTCGCGAATTATTTTAGGAATACATTCAAGCCTCCATAGATTTACTTTGAATGTGCAAGGTCCATTCTCTAACAATCTCTTCCTAGCAAATAATTGTTTTCCCAACAATTTTCTAACATAAATATTTTCCCAGCAAATAATTTTAGAAACTTTCAAAGTACGCACCATTAGGGGAATTTTGAGGTCTAAAATGGGCCTCCTAAGGAAAATGTATGATCAAAATTCACTTTACAAGAACCAATCACATTTTAGGGGATGACATCATCCTTAATGGTTGAGGTGGCACTACTTGAGTTAAAAGTACTTACTTGTCACATTCTCAATGGTGGATAAAAAATCATGGTTAACCATGGTAGTGATCTAAGTACTTTTATAGTCATAAAGTAAAGTACTCATAATAAATTTCATTTCATACTTTTTGATTAAAATATTATTATTGTCATTTCATATTTTTTTAAACGAACAATGCATATCCCTACACAATCTTCATGTATTTACAGACTTTTCAATAAATATTATATTTGTATATTTTCAAATATTTATTTATAAATCAATTCAATTCAATATATTATATTATATTATTTTTATATAGTACATTAATTACATGTTATTATATAATTTAAATAATATAAATTTTAATTAATAGTATGTTCTATAATTAAGAATTTATGAATTTATATTTATATTTTATTTTAAGTTATTTAAGTACAAAGGACAAATGCATTAGTTGTGCAATGAAAATGATTTTTTCTTGAAAATCTCATTCTTATTTATAGTCACATCAATAAAAAAAAAATTTTATTTTTATTTTAGTACAACTTTTGAATTGAATTTAACCATGGTTACATGGATTTTGGTGCAAAAAGTGAATTGGAAATTCATAAATATTATTTTATTGGTTTAGCTATTACTTTATTATTTTCTTAGGAGGCCCATTTTAGACCTCAAAATTCCCCTAATGAATCTCCCCTCTTAGTTTAAGCCAAGTTCCCTCATCTCAATCTCTTCAATTTCAATTTCTTGATTTGAAAACATGACATCTTAATGTAATCGAATATCCTTTCAAGATTACATTCTCCAAAAAAAAACGTACATGAGCTATTTGCAAACACTTTACCTCAATCAATCCCAGCGACCTTTTATTACAATGGAATATGGTATCGTGGAAATACTGGATCCCTACCTTGAATATTCCACTCGAGCCGCACCTCTTTCACAAACCCCACACATGCCATTTTTAAGTGCCCTGATAGGACTGGCTTCCAAAATTTTATGTAGAAACACAATTTCTACTTCACAATTTAGTACAGTAAAATGTTCAATTTTACTAAAACTCAGATTTACTCTTCAACATGATGGAATTGATTCACTCTTTGCCACTTAGTGTGTCATTCCATATTCCACTCCATTAACACATAACATTGAAATGTTGCAGCATTATGCAAACTCCACTTTTCAATAATAAGTGGGTTCTTCTAAGGACCATTTTATTTATTAATGAATAATCAAAAGTTTGCATTTGGAATCCACTTAAGCAAAACAAGCCAACGTACTTCATGAATAAACCAAGGAAGTCAATAGCTTGAAGATGACATTAATTAAATAACATAAAATTAGATTGGTTAAATCCACAACATCACACCCTCCATGGCAATCACACAAATAAAGATGGTTTCATTTTTCTGATTTGGTATTTCGATTGGAGCCTACACCAATCTATATGAAATTCTCAACGCAGACTTAGTCTTGCAGCACAATTCATACAATTCAAGATAGGATTACACGGCATCAATCGACCCCATCGTAAATGTTTACACAGTATAAAACATAGTCTTTTCTAACCAAAATAAATTGACTGCATCTGAATTTAATTCAACATGACCGAACCCTTGCGTTGTAGATCTGGAAGTAGTTCATTGAAAAGCTTCTCTGCATCACGGTCATCCCTTGGACGCTGGAAACCAATGCATTTGACTAACACAACCTTGCAGGTGTAACACTGCGTTAAAGTTTCGATCCTCCTTCCCTTGTGCTGTGCTAATTTCTTGCCGCTTCATTAACAGATATGCTACATCTTTAATCCTTCCTTCCTACTTCTAATTCCGTCCTTTGTTTATAATTCAAGAAATTCGAGATTTCTTCTACTGCAAGCGCCATTCCCAATGTATACTACTTACATCATACCCAAAGTCATTACCATATACCAATGCCTCCATTGCTCACTCTCATCGCACCAAAAATTCTTCACTTAATGACTATGCCAATATACTAGCACTGTCAACGCAGTTTAAAACACAAACACCACCATCGTATTTTCTTGACGGTACCAACCTTAACGCAAGTTGACACGCCACTCTGCAATACAGGAATTTCGAATTGAATATGCTAAAACCTGAAACATAAATGTGTGGACTGCGTACCCCTCTTCTTAGCTTTGCATTGTTATATATTTTTGTTAATATAACTGAACACAAGTCTAGCACCACAATCCCACGAGGTCTGGGGTTAATGTATTCTAAAAAAAAATGAAAACCACTCAACCAAACCACTGCACTGTCCAACACTTTCAAAGTTTCAATGTTTTTCCTAGGTGTATTTTCCTGCGTCCGCACCAAGGACGTACTCCACTACAGGGTTTTTAAAACTGTGCATCACCCTCCACAATGAAAAATAGTTTGCCTGCAATCACACACTTATAGACAACATATACGTACAGTTTGCAGATTCAAACAAATGTAAAACAAGCATCTTTCCAGCTCTGATACCAAATGATGCCAGGATACTGGGTTAAACAGATCCTAGCATATAAAAAGACTCATGTGCTACCTTCAAAATTAAAATTCTTCGTTAAGACCACAAATATGTTTAGCTCAAAAATACATATGAGGGAAAGAGAGCCACATAAATAAAATACTGATATAAAATCATAAAAACTCTTTGGCCAAATATTACAATGGGCGGCCTCTTGGCTCTCAGCCCTTCAAACCATTTCTCTTACTCTCTCTCTATATTCCTCACTTCCTCACTTGTTTTTTCTCACCCTCACAAGCTACATATTTATACATAAATATAATTTATTCCATTCCATAATTTCCTCCACACAAATCTCATCTTAAAATCTAATTTAGATTTATCTTTTTTTGGACTCAAATAAATCCCGTTTATGGAATTCCCAATCCCTAGATTATCTACCTAATTCAACTCCACTCATATCCTTAATTATTTAAGGAATATTTACAATAATCCTCACATTTATATTTTCTCTCTTAATTAATTAAAAATGAGCAAAATAATTAAATAAATAATTAAAATATCTCACCCCCTAAATTACATAAAGGAATAATAAAAATTTAGCTTTGATGCTCCTGCATAATCTAGGATCACATTTGATGGTCATCATCATATCAGCCATAAAAAGCAAACAAGGGAGTCATGTCATCCATTTTTGTCACCATCATGGAAGTTAGCAATTAGGGAACAAAATGAATTGAAGTAAAATTTAATTTTGAAGAAATAAAGAATTTTGAAACTTAATTCTATCCTTCCAAATCTCCAAGAGCTCCTATTTTCCATTGAGAGACTTGCCACAACCATCATAACTTTAATTCATCACCAATTGTTAGTTTCATCAATCTGCTGCGCTTCTCGAGGGTTGCTGTGTTTTTTATTTGGAGGCAAAAAGAAGGAAAGAACAAGTTTAATTGTCATAGTAGTATTTAAAAGCATCTCTAAACATGTAAGTGGATCCTTTACAAACCCTTGATGCAATCAATTTCCTCAGAAAAGTGATTAAAATCCTTTCCCAGGGTTTCACTGTGCTTTTGCTGCGTTTTTCCATTGTCATGGGATTTGCTTCACTTGATAGGAAATTAATATTTTTTCTTAGAATTTTCATCCCTAATTACCCTCATCAAGCACTTACCATCACTCCCCACACTCAAAATCACTCATTTTATCATTTACCCTTACAACCCTAGCAAGTTGTTATGCTTCTGGCCTAGGGACGTGTTTTCCCTCCCCCCCCCTCATTTCTAACTCATTTTGAGAAATTTCATTTGCACAATGTCCCTAAAACCTATCCCCACCTCCCATATGTTTTTCAAAATTTTTCATACCCCCCATCCCCTTCATTCTCTCCTCTCAAGTTGCTCCGCTTTTAGCCCTGTTTTGCAAATCAAATCCTTTGCCTCCCCTTCACAACCCATTTCCCGTGAGAAGCACTTCCTCACAAATTTTTTTTCATTCCATGTCAATTAAAAGGGTAAGTCTACATCTCCTGCACCATGGAAACATAAGGGACCAAAAATAAGGACGTGATTGGCATGATTTTTATTGTTTTTAGGTCATTTGCTGCACATAGGGAAAATTTTTCTTCAAAAGACATTTCTGGTCAAATGAAGATGAATTTTGGAAAACCAAAAGAGGTTTTTGTTAAGGAAATACCCAATCACAATAACCTCCTTTAAATTCTACACAGTTTTAGATATTGGGAAATATTCAACTTTCTTGGAGGCTTATTTCAGAAAATCAAATTCTCCAATTTAATTTCCAGTTTTAGCCATTCTTTTGTGGCATGGGTTCCAAGAATATGGGAATGAATTTTACACAATGGATAGAGGTTGTTCTTAAAATAATCTTATATATAAAAAAACTCTCTCTATTTTGTAAAACGTTTTATGGCTAAAGAGACATTAGTCCATATTTGACCCCTAGTTTTACAAAAAACACAAAAATTTGACTACCCAGAAACGAAACAAGCAGTTGCTATGCTTTTTACTAGGAGGTCTAAATGCAAAATTTCAAGAATTTGGATATAGCTTAGGGAATAAGGGCATCATAAAAGTACATGGGGACACTTGGAGATTCATAGATTTTCAGGAAATGACAAAATAGTGCCCAATTTTGACCTTTCTACCACTATTTCAGACCACTCGTTGTGCTTCCGGGACAACTTGACTTCAAGGCAATGTTTCAGAGGTTCACAGAAGTGTTTTCTAGTGCTTGATGATTCCATGGTCTAGTATACATATCCATATTTCCAACCATACAATTTTTAGCCAAAAAAACATCTGGGAAGGCCTCCAAATCACCCTCCAAAGTTTTTTTGCGCTTTTGTTGTGTTTCTGCAAGATTTGCTACATTTTTGTGACCTACTTCAAGCTTGGATTATGAACAAATGGGAAAGTAGTTTTGAACACTGGAGGAGGTTTTTGTTCATGACATACCCAAAAACAAAAAACTCTCTCATTTTTTTGAATATACTTTATGGTTTGGGATATATTCAATCATCTTAGAGGCCTATTTTTCAGAAAATAAAACACTATGTTTTTATTGTTTTAGCCATTATTTTGTGGCACAGGTTCCAAGTAAATTGAAACGAATTTACAAAATAAGAGAGAGATTTTTATCAAAAAAAACATTATCTAAAAAAACCTCCTATTTTTTAACAGGTGTTATGGTTAAAGAGATATCAGTTCATTATTGACCCCTATTGTTTCGGTACGCTTCTGAGAAATTTTGTTGTGTTTATGGGTTTGAAGAATTTTATTGACACGTCGAGGTCAAAGGTCAAAATGGTTGATGTAACAAATGGATCATGAGTTTTTTTATGTTTAATAGGCCTATTTATGGTCATGTTTCTAAAATAATATTATGTTTAATGACTTGAGAGAAAATCTCAACTAATTAGTGAAAAAAGGGGAAAGTTGTTTCTAACTTCCATAGGATTAGGCTACGAGTCATTAGGTTCATTAATTAGTTGCTATGGATCAGGATTTGACCCCTAGATGTAGAATATTGTTTGATTTTCTATATTTATTGAAAATAAAGCCATTGATAGGGTTGGATATTTGGAGTTGACACTCTTTTGGCACTAGTGTACTTGACTATTTGTAGAAGAAATTTACAGGAAGTTGCAACTATTTTTATGGGATTCTTGTGATGTTGTTAGTGACTACGATTTTCTCCATTTTTCTTATGCATCTGATGATCAAATTTTTCAAGAATACATCTATTGTGTTCCTATTCTTCATCTTTTAAGGTTTGAAACATAAATCATTCTTTTATGCTTTGTTTTTTTAAGATAAGCATATAAGTGTTTCATCCTATGAATAAGTGAATTCATTATTCTCACATAAATTCTTATATGCTTTCCTCCTCACCACACTACAATTACAAACAAATTTTGTCACTGATCTCACCTACCTTACCTCATACTATGTATGCAACTGATCTTTTTGGGATATCTTGCATAGTTTCCAAACTTGGTGCTTCTTTGTCCAACAAACCCTAATAAAACCTAAATAAAAAACCCTATTGAGCTTATCACTAGCATAAAATCCTTGTTCTCTAGTCATTTTCATCAACTGTGAGCTTCATATAGAGAGAGCCCTCTCTGATTTTGTAGGGCTAGCTGCCAAATTGAAATTTAGTCTGTGGTTACCTCTTTGGTTTCCTTTCTCAGCCTTAGGAAACTAAGGAGCCCTAACAGATAAAATGTGCATTCAATTAGGAGTAAAAACATGGAGAGTGCCATACATCATCACTGATAAATTACATGCTTATAACCATCATAATAACAACAGAAATACAATAGATACAACAAAAATAGAATCCACATAATAATCAGTACAATTATACATCAATTACCAAAGGAATTAATTTCCATTAATGAATACAGAAACCAACTAGGCATAGGACTACCACGTTCCACCCGACCATAGATTGGCTGAGCCAAATCTCTCTTCAGTGAATCACCCCTGTGCCATATTCCAAGAATGGATATGGGATTCATAACCAACCAAAAAAGAAGTAAACAAGCATGGATTCTACTAGAGTTCTCTTCATACACCATAAGGAATTTGAGTGCCTCCTAGTCTCTCAAGATTTACTGTAACCCACAGTCCAATACAGGGGTCACTAGGTCCTACACCAAGACCATCTCTCTAGGCTTTATCGTACATCCCATCCCGGGACTACTAGGCCCAACAGAGACAAATCCACCTCTTGGATTTACTATATACCCTACCATTAGCTAACAAGGATTCCTAGGCCCACTGAGGCACACAATCTGGCTTTACCACAACCCACAGTCTTGCTCGGGGGTTACTAGGCTAGTGGCTTTACCAAGATCCATAGTCTGGTTCAGGGACCGCTAGGCCATGTGTTTGTCATTTCATAGATCCATCCCATTCAACTTTGAATCCGATCCTGTCATCCAACTCAACTGAAGTATGAGAAACCCATGTTGTCAAAACTATAAAAAAATGGGAAGGCTAGGATAAAAAAAATGTCACACTTGGCATAACCCATTCCAAGACAACAAGAAACCACATGCAATACCATGGATGCTAGATCTAGCAAGGAAATCACATGTGAAAATTAATACCTACAAAGAATCCTGTTTTAGCTTCCTGATCCTGCTCTTCCTTGCTCTCTTTTCCTTTCTTTCTCCAATGCCTAAGTTCTCCAAGAAAACTCTAAGTATCTAAGAGTATGCAAGAGAGAGAGAATAGAAGAGAGCTCCAAAAATAAACTGAGAAAACCTTTCCAACTGATCCCTATAAGGCTTTTTATAGAAGAGACCTCTATTTTCTTCATTTTCCATTATTTTACTTCAATTTCCTCCTCACATGCAACATGTGACCTTTCACCTTCCTTTTCTCCTATTTTCCATTATTTCCATAAATAAAATTCCAATTAATGCCTTGTGCCTTTCCAAAACCTTTGCAATTTCCGTTTCCAATTTCCTTTAGCCATAATAAAATGAAATGAACACCTTCTAGGACTTTTTGTCCAAAATTCAGCTATGAATATGTGTCCCATCAACCGTGGTCTTATATATTTTTACATGATTTTTTTACAAGGGAACTGTTTGTCTCTCAGGGAAAGTATGCTAATGAGATACTTATGAAGTTCCACATGGACAAATGTAAACCCATGGAGACTTCTATAGTGACCAAATAGAGGAGATAGTATGCCACTTCAAGCGAGGAAGTGGATGCTACCATGTACAGGAAGTTGGTGGGTTCACTCATGTATCAGGTGAACACACAACCAAACATGTGTTATGTCGTCAATCAGTTCAACCAAACCATTGTTCGAGTGAACAAATTATTTTTTAGGACTGCTAAAAATGTACTATGGTACCTCAGAGGCACCACTTAGTTTGGAATTTGGTACAAACGGATAAAGGGAGTGAAGCTGCAAGGATTCACAGATGCAGACTAGGCAAGAAGTCCATCAAATTAGAAGAGTAATTCGGGAGGAATTTTTAGCGTTGGGTCAAAAAAAAATTTCTTGGTACATCAGGAAGCAAAGATCAGTTGTAGTTAGCTTAGCAGAAGGAGATTACATTGATGCCATTCAAGCAACATGTGAGGCTATCCGAATGAGAAATATTCTTGTTGGGTGATTTGGTCAGATAATGAATCCTATTGTGATTTACTGTGACAATAAGAGTTATATCAAGCTCTGTGAAAATCCAGTTTTTCATGATCGATCCAAGCACATTGATATCTGGTACCACCATCTACGAGATTTTATGCAGAGGCAAATCCTGTTGTTGCAGTATATTACGATAGAGGAACATTATGTAGAAATTTTGACAAAATCCTTGTCGAGGGGTAAATTCGAATTCCATATAAGTAGGATTGGGGTATCTAATAAACCCTTTCTTGCTGAGAGGGAGTGTTGAAAATGTAGTAAGAAATTCCTAGTTTAATTTTCCCTTGATTAAATTACGAGACATTTGAAATTCCACATTAACAAACAACTTGGATGAGTTAAAAGATTTGACATAGTTGCTATCACTCTATTAGCTTATTTAATTCGATTTTGGGGCATGAACTTGAGTTGTGTACAATGATTTCTAAATTTTAGGAGCCTAGGTTGAGTTAATTTAGTTGTAACATTTTAATTCAGTTAAATTGAGTTATGTTCAGTTAAACTAGTTTCAACTATTGGAGGAACTAGTGGAGGGTCTAACAGTGGGGTGTAACTTTAGTGTTAACCATTTAACCGATCAGTAATCCTAAATCAACCTGTGCATGCACAAAATTATAGTTACCCAGTTGATATTGGATTTCAAGGGAATTGTACTATCAGTTGTAAACTATTCCAAGTTGTACATGTCATGCATGGAGTCAAATAAGGATCTAATGGAATTACAAAATCCGGATTGAGGAATTTCCTAAATAATATGGACTAATTCCTTGAGAAACAATGCAAGGAAATAGGGGTTGGGAGGCTCAAAATTTTGGATAAGTATTGGAAAAGTTCAGTTAGTGAGGCAGATGATAGAAGATATAGGTACAATTTGATCTCAAGGTTGACCAGGGTGTAATACATTCATCCAGATTCTTTGATTAATGCAATACATATAGTAAGGGGTTTTGAGTACATATATAATTGTGTATGTGTGTTGAATCTTGATGCATGTTAATGATTTGTGTTCTCGATCATGAATTTAAGTCCATAGATTAGTAGAGTAGATTATGGTCTTGTGATTTAGTAAATTTCATGAGCATTTTAGGATCTACACATTAATTTATACAATCAGATCGAGACGATTCCTTTCTTTCACACGAAGAAATTTCTGATCATGGCTGTCATAGTTTATTAATTGAATCATCTATTAATGACCTTGTATTTTCCCTTGTTGATTATTCTAATCCATCAGTATTCAATGATCTACCTTATGATGTCTTGGAACTACCACAATCTATTAAGGCACTTAAGCCTGTGTTGATGGTTATGTTAGGTTCTCATAGTCTTGATGCTAGTCCAAGAATGATCAATACAATAATTTTTATTTGAATAATCCTCATTAGTTGATCGCAAAAGTTGAAAATAAACCTATATCACAATACTCACATCCTTCACTTGTTCTCCATGATCCTACCACTCAATCATTGGAAGAATCATATCTGGAAAGCCCATTCGCAAAACACAAGTTTTTTTTTTATCTTTATTTTTTCCAAGTTTTAAAGTTCCGAAGAATTTTTTAACATGATAACTTGTTGCGATGTGCACTAACACCATAATGCATCAACACATTGTTTAGCATATAGTTTCTTATAGATTTGAGGCTTCTGAGATGATTATCTTGTGTAGAGAAGTTTTCCGGTTTAATCGCATCCATTTTTGTTGGTTTCCGACGTTTCTTGTTATAATTTTTTGCTTGTATTTTCAATATTCGAATGTTGAAGCATTTTGCATTTGATATTTTTTGTTGGCTGTTAGTCTTGATGATATTTGTTGTTGTTGATTCCCTTTCCTGTATAGGTTAGGTGATGCCTTGATGGTTGCATTGGAAGTTTCATTTTATGTGAGTCTGATCTATTTCTAGTTAGTTTAGGAGTATGATTAGTTTGTCTTAGCTTTTTTTTCTTTTTCTTTATTTTGACCCTTCTTTTCTTTCCTTTCCCTTGTAATAAAGTTCTGCATGAGACTGTGTTTATCTTACAAAGTGAACATGGTGAAGTTGAAGAGGACATTGTACGATTGTCAATGATTGGTTTTTTGTTTACTCCTCCTTTTTAAATGGGCCTTACACTTTTTATTCTGTTTTTGGCTTACGAAGTGAACATGGTGAAGTTGAAGAGGACATTGTGCGACTGTTAAAGATTTGATTTTTGTTTACTCCTCTTTGAATAGGCCTTACACCTTTTATTCGATGATACCCTGCTGGAAAATATTTTCTTTCTCAGAGAGAAATTTAGTATATTTGCGATGCTTGAATCTATAACTAGTAACACGTACTCTAATTAGTTTTTATGATTGGTCAAATTTTCCTTTTCAACTAATTTGAGTAGAGTAAGGAGGGGAGGAAACTTAAACAATTGAATTGTATTTCAGAGGTGCATAAATATCCTTATTTGAAGGGACAACCTCTTCTGCTCTCAATAAGTTATGATCCCTCTTTCGCCCCATGAAATTAATAAGTGTCGAAGCACAATTATATGAATAATATATATATGAATAATATATATATATATATATATATATATATATATATATATATATATATATATATATATATATATATATAGGGTGAAATAAGAGAGAGGCTTCTTGTGCTGGGTGAGAAGCAAGTAACTCCACTGGGGTACTATCTAGGCTCACTAGCAGCATGCCAAATTTTGGGTTTAATATAGATTTATATATTTTTAATCTAGGAAATAATATAAATAAGTAAATAGTAGTGAAAATTTTAAATAAGTAAAATTTACCTTGCTTGGGGAAATAGACACCTAGAGATGTGCACAATTTCTATCTAGGTAGAACTTGTCATAACATTAAAAGGAAAACTTTGGGAAATCAAGAAAAATGAAAAGGTATATTATTATAAAAACACGAAAGAGACATTATGCCAATAATTTCGTTGGTAAGACTAGAATGAATGGTTCTCAATATATATTTCAAATAAGAAATATATATAATGATAATATAAGTATTTAAGTATAGGCGCATCATTAAGATCATAATTGAACTGTTATGATGACTTAATAAATATTATTAGTAATTCAACCATATTAAATATAGAATTAATAAGTTGTAGCAGAGTAATTTCATAATATTGATAATAATTTAATATTGTATCATAGTTCTATTAAATATCGTCTCATAATTTGATAATTATATTACTTATAATAATTAATTGTAATTATAATGAATAATAATTAAACAATTATAATTAAAAATATTTGATTATTTATAATTGATAATAGGTCATTACATTAATTAAAATATAATTAATCATAATCATAGTTATAATTATTAATAGAATCAATTATCATTATTATATGTTTAATTAGTTACACATTCTTCTATCCATTTAATTTATATTTATATTATAATTATTATATATCTTAGAGTTTGTGCATTTTTTGACCGTGATAAAATATAAATAAATATAATTATTATATAAGCATCAACTCAAATATAAACATAGTTAATTTAATTAATTATAATTATTATTAATTATAATATAAACATAAACCTAACATAAATGTAAATATATTAAGATTTATAAATATAAACCCAATTAATTATAATACAAAAGATTATATATATATATATATATATATATATATATATATATATATATATATATATAAAAGTGAAATCAAATTAAAATAAATTTTATGTATAATCTATGTAAATTTAATGTATAATCAAGGTAACTTAAATATTTAGTTAAAATAAAATATTTTTTTAGAAATAATTTTCATATTTCGTGAAAATAATTGTGACAAAGATTGTCTCAATATGAAAATTAGTCACGATTCAATGTTGTATTGTGATAAATATTGTCTCAATATGTAAATCAACTATGGTAAAACATGTTTATTTTAGCATTTATATTATTTATCATAGGGTTTATATACCTTGGTTTATAATATTTACCTTAGAGTTCATCATAATATTTTCTCGATACTAAAATCAATCATGGTCAACTATGGTCCAACATTGCATTGTGACAAATATTGTCTCAAAATGAAAATAAACCATTGTCAACCATGGTTAACCATGTTTATTTTACTGTTTATAATATTTATGCTAGGGTTTATATACCTTGGGTTTATAATATTAATTGCTCAGGTTTGTGATCCCTTAGGGTTTTAGTATTAATCCCTTGGGTTTATACTATCAATACCTTAGGTTTATTAATATAGGGTTCCACATTTCTAGGGTATAATATTATTCATAGGGTTTATAATATTAATCGTAGGGTTTAATAAAAGTCCCTTGGGTTTATAATCATGGCCAACCTTGGTAAACCATGGTGTACCATCACATTGTGATAAATATTGTCTCAATATGAAAATTAACCATGGTGAACCATTTCGAACCATTATCAACTATGGTCAAGCATATTCCAATGTCACATTATGACAAAGATTGTCTCAATATGAAAATCAACCATGATCAACCATGGTAAAACATCGCATTGTGAAAAACATTGTATCAATATTAAATTCTACCATGGTAAACCATGCTCAACCATTTATTTTAGGGTTTATAGTAATTATCTTAGGGTTTATATACCTCGAGTTTATAATATTAATCCTTTTCGTTTAATATTATTCCCTTGGGTTTAATATACATCGCTTGGGTTAATAATCATGGCCAACCATGGTCCAATGTCACATTGTGGCAAATATTATCTCAATATGAAAATGAACCATGGTCAACCATGGTCAGCGATGGTCAGTCATTGTCAACCATGGCCAAACATGGTACAACTTCACATTGTGACAAATATTACCTAAATATGAAACTCAACGATTGTTAACCATGTTTATTTTGGAGTTTCTAATATCTATTTGATGATTTATATATTGAGGGTTTATAATATTAATCCTTTGGGTTTAATATTATTCCTTTGGGATTTTAGTTTTAATCCCTTTCATTTATTCCCTTCTGTTTATAATATCAATAATTTGGGTTTATTAATCTAAGGGTTCATACTCCTAGTGTATAATATTATTCATAGGGCTTTTTATTATTCTATCAATATGAAAGTATACAATGGTCAAACATGGTCCAACGTCGTGACAAAGATTGTATCGATATGAAAATCAATCATGGTCAACCATGGACCAACGTCACATTGTGACAAAGGTTGTCTCAATGTGAAAAATAACCATGGTCAACCATGATTGTCAATATTTATTTTAGGATTTATAATATCTATCTTAGGGTTTATTTGTCTTAGGTTTATAATATTAATCCATTGGATTTAATATTATTCCCTTGGATTTATAATCCCATGGGGTTTGGGTATCAAACCCTTGGCTTTATAATATCAATCTCTTGGGTTTACTAACCTAAGGGTTCATATTCCTAGGGTGTAATATTATTCCAAAGGTTTTTAGTACTAATCCTGGGGTTCAATATAAATCCCTTAGGTTTATAATCATGGTCAATCATGGTTCATTATTACATTATGACAAACATTGTCACAATATGAAAATCAACCATGGTAAACCATTGTCAATCATCATCAACCATGGTCTATCATGGTCAACCATGTTTATTTTAGTGTTTATAATATTTATCTTAGGGTTTATATACCTTGGGTTTATAATTTTTAATACGTTAGGTTTAATATTATTCCCTTGCATTTATAATCCCTTGGGTTTATTAATGTAAGGGTTAATATTCCTAGGGTATAATAATATTCATAGGTTTTTTAATATAAAATCCCTGGGTTTAATATAATCCCTTGGGTTTAGAATTATGGTGGACCATCATCCAACATCACATTGATTGTCTCAATACAAACCCTAAGATAGATATTATATTCCAAAGATAAATATTATCTTCAACCCAACTATAAATATAATCCAAATATAAATATTATATAAACCTTAAGATACATATTATAATCCAAAGATAAATAGAGTATATTCAAAGATAATACAAACACTAAGATAAATATTATAAACCCTAAAATAAACATGGTTGACTATGATAGACCATCGATGACGATGGTTGTCACAATGTGATGTTGTATTAAGAGACAATATTTTTCATAATGTGACCATGCTCAACCTGCATGGTCATTCAAGTTATTTTTAGGGCTTATAATACTTATCTTAGGGATAACATATCTTGGATTTATAATATTAATCCCTTGGGTTTAATATTTTTGCCTTTGGGTTTATAGTCTCTTGGGGTTTTAGAATTAATTCATTGCATTTATAATTCTGTTGGGTTTATAATATCACTCTCATGGGTTTATTAATGTAAGGGCTTATATTCCTAAGTATAATATTATTAACAGGGTTTAATCATCATCATTTATGGTCAACCATGGTCCAATGTCACATTATAACAAAGATAGTCTCAGTATGAAAATAAACCATGGTCAACCATGGTCAATCATCACATTGTGACAAATATTGTCTCAATATGAAAATCAATCATACCAACCATGGTCCCACGTTACATTGTGAAAAATATTGTATCAATATGAAAATAAACCATTGTCAACCATGGTCAACCATTATTATTTTACCATTTATAATATTTATCATAGGGTTTATATACCTTGGTTTATAATATTTATGTTAGGGTTTATCATAGGGTCTTCTCTATATGAAAATCCATCATGGTCAACCATTGTCAACTATGGTCAATCATGGTTATCCATGGTCAACAATGGTCCAACGTCACATTGTGACATTGGACCATTGATTATTCATGGTCCAACGTCGCATTGTCACAAATATTGTCTCGATATGAAAATAAATCATAGTCAACCATGGTCTAATGTGGCATTGTGAAAACATTTATCTCTATATGAAAATAAAACATTGTAATCCATGCTTATTTTAGGGTTTATATACCTTTTGTTTATAATATTAATCTCTTGGGGTTTAATATTATTCAATATTATTCCCTTGTATTTATAATTTCATAGTGTTTTATAATTGTTTGAAAATATTTGGTGAAATCCAACATGTTTACAAATTGAATAAATGGCTAATGCATTCGATAAAATATGATTTGAATATATGGAGCCTCATAAGGAAATTATTGGGTGTGAGAAAAAGTGATGTATGAAGATGGGGTGTTCGCTAGAGTAGATGTGACATTCTTATGAAATGTTCATATTTGTGTGATGGAGGATCCAACAGATTTTGGCAGATATATCGGTTTCAATCACATAATCAACACTTCGAAACATACAACCAATCTTTCCAAAAGTTTAAGGCAAATGGTAACCTTACTAGATAGGTAAATATATAAGGATTTAGCCATGGGTGATAAATATATCTCTGTGTGTTTTCAAATTTTTTGTAATGATGGAAATTGACATGCCCATTTTCATTACTCTCTATAATGAATATAGAAATATTTGTGGTTCTATTCACTGACCACATTCTAGTCTGTTTTCTTTTATAAATATTGTCCCTCACTAAACAAGCTTTCATACTTTCAGTATCTTAAAGGAAATTTACCCACGAAAGCAAACCTATCATTGCATAATTTTTGCATGAGTGTACAAATAATGTAGTAAATGTCTTGTCGTGTTTGAGTTGAAGAGGATCTACGCTACAGTTATTCAATGTTGTAGGGAAAATACATGTAATACATGCACATAAAGCAAAATTTTTTTTAAAGACACAAAACTCATGCTCCAAGTACTTGTCAATATCGAACTTATAATGTCACTAAATAATGAATATTTCGAGATGAAAATCTTTAATCTCTTTTATTTTCTAATTATTTTTTCAAACATTACTTTAAATATTTCTTTTTGACTACTTGTAAGTATGTATAAATTTAAAAATTGATGTAATGAATTATTATTTATATTTAAATATTTTCTTGACTACTTTTAAGTATGTATAAATTTAAAAAATGATATAATGAATTATTATTTGTATTTAATTACAATTTTTAATTGGGATTTGGAAAAGAATGATTTTTAATCAAAATTGTCATACACCAAGTATTTACAAGCACAATTAAAACTTCAAAATATGGCTCCAAAAGCATAACACTCGCCACGAGGACTTCCTGAAATGACTTCGATAATCCTTCTAAGTGAAATAAACCTCATGGAATTGGAGTATACAATTGGAATATCCAGGAAGAAATACAAGAGGTGTAAGTAAAACAACACTAAGACAATCGTAAAACTTAACAAAATCCAATTCATGTAAATCAAAATGCAGAATTAAATTAGGTGAACAATGAGGGGAACTAGTCCATGTAAATCAAAATGCATAATTATATGCGCTCTTATAAGAATCAAGGCCAAAATTCTGAAGAATCAACGAGTCTTGCAACTCAAAATACTAAAAAATGTTCAACTAATGAAGAATAGACCTGATAAATTGTCAGTTTGTAATTACAAGCAAATGCTGAACTGAGGTTCCGAAGCTAGTTTGAATGGCGGGGATGGTCTCTTCATGGGCATGGGCTTGTTTTCTCCTTTCAAGGAAATCCCTTTAAAATATTGTTTATCTTGATGGGATTTTTCTCCGCTTGTAGGGTAACACTTGTCAACTCCGATATCGTGTAATATCATATAAAATTTTCATTTTAGCCCAGGTCTATATTTATCACCCATAACAACGTTTTACAATAAATAACAATGCATTAATATATTATATGAAATTAAATATTGCAAAATATTATAATCAAATAATTTTGTTTTTTTTTTTTTAATGAAGATTTTAAGAAATAAAAAGAAAGGAAAAGGTATATTATAAAAACCCGAAAGAGACTTTATATCAATAATTTTGTTGGTAATAATAAATATTTCAAATAATAAATATAAATAGTGATGTTATAAGTATTTATGTATAGGTGCATCGTTAAGAGCATAATCGAATTGTTATAATGACTTAATAAATATTATTATTAAGTCAACTTATAGTAAATATATACTTAATAAGGTGTAGCACAGTAATTTAATAATATCACCATTAATTTAGTATTGTCTCATAGTTATGTTATAGTTCTATTAAAGACCGTCTCATAATTTAATAATTATTTTGATTATAATAATTAATTATAATTATAATAAATTAATTGATTATAATTAATTATACTTATTATAAATAATAATTAATTAATTATAATTATATTATATATATTTTAAATTGATAAAAATATAATTAATCATAATGATTATACATTTAATAAGCTAAACATTCTTGTGTCCATTTAATATATATTTATATCATGTTTATATTATAATTATTACATATCTTAGTGTTTGTACATGTTTTTTTTATTAAGATAAAAATATAATTAGTAATAATTATTCTATAAATATAAACATAATTAATTATATTTATAATTAATTATAATTATAATTAATTAAGACTTTCTAAGTTAGCTTTAAATTCCAGCTAAAATCATCTTAGGCTTAAAGGAGGTTGGTATAAAGACACTAGGGCCTCATTAAATCATTGGGAGATCGACGAGAATGTTGCATTGCAAAACATTAATAACATTAAAAAATTGTGACTTCTTAGTTCAAAGAAAAAAAGTGGTGTGAGAAAGATCTAGCAGCTAAAAGAAAATTAAGATATTATAAGGAGGTCATCAACCCCACCCTAGAAGATCAAAAGTATCTCTCTGTTTTAACTAGCTCAAAGAAGAAAATTAATATAGCCAAGATTAGAACGAACTCTCATGAGCTCCATAGTGAAACAGGTCATTGGACAGTTCCTAAAACACCATGGATGGAAAGGATCTGCCATCTCTGTGAGAATATGAACATCGGGGATGAAAATCACTTCCTCTTAGAGTGCCCTGAGTACAACCACATTAGAGCTCAATTTCATAATATTTGTTACAATACTGACCTTCCTAGCCTTTTAAAATGTCAAAATTATAGTGAAGCTCGGGAGGCTTCTCTCCAAGCTTTTTGAGCATAGGAATAAAATCTTAAATCAAACTAAATAACTCTTTTCTTTAGGTCCGATAGACCAAAGATTGGTCTGAGTGGACGTTAACAATCATCATCATCATCAAAAATAAATAAATATAAATACAAAATTTATTTTAATTAAATTTTATAAGTAAAATCAAATTAAAATAAATTTCATGATTGATTTTCATATTGAGACAATCTTCGTCATAATTATTTTTATAAAATATGAAAATTATTTTGACTAAATTATTTTACTTTAACTACACATTAAAGTTACCTTGATTATACCTTAAATTTATGTAGATTACACATGAAATTTATTTTAATTTGATTTCACTTATAAAATTTAATTAAAATAAATTTTATATTTATTTATTTTTGTCTTATAATTAATTATAATTATAATTAATTGTGTTTATGTTTATATAATAACTATAATTATTATTATTATTTTATCATGGTAAAAAATGCACAAACCCTAAGATATATAATAATTATAATATAAACATAAGTAGTCCATATGCGTATTATTAGTCCCTGCGTGGACTATAGCGATCATTAGATTGTTTGACTACCCATCCATTCATCCATTGACTAGTTTTTTCCCCTTTTTCACCATTTTAACCAAAGTTTAATGCTCCTTATTTTATTCACTCTAAGATTTTAAGCCAAAACCTAATTTTAAGCAAATTTTTTGGGTGAGAAAACATCTTACCTCTTATTATAGGCTTCATGGTGCATGTGACACAAATATTGGCAATATCATTTTAACCAAAGTCTGGTGGTTTTATATATTGCTCTCAATTTATTTATATGCAAAGTTTTTGCGACAAATGTTTTTGGAGGCCCTTTCCACATGTCTATCAAGGTCTTTAAGCATGTGTATCAAGGCATTTTCCACATGGTTATTAGCATGCAACTCACAACTCTGGTAATGTAAAATATAGTCATGCAAAAGGCTAAAGCAGAAACTAGGGTCACTGCTTCACAATTTCATAGCGGCCTGCCAAAAGGAACAGAGGAACATGGAGTTTGCAAGAATTCCACCCTTGGACATGTTCTGCCTGTCCAGAGGAATAGAGGAACATGGAGTCTACAAGAATTCCACCCTTTGGATGTGCTCTGGTATATAATTACCCGTAAGAACCTTATTGAACATTATTATTATACTTTCCTCCATTTACGAACCAATCTTCCTTTTCTAGTTCCTTTAATTGAAAAAAAATATGTAGCCACACCATGCACAACTGCGATGGTTTTATAAAAGGCGAAAAGGGGAAACTAATGATTAGATTTTTCTTCTCTAAGCCTAAAGGGAATAGCCCGGATAGGGAATAAGAAACTGGATAGGAAGAAGAAACTTGACGGTTAGGAAAGAAAAAAATTCGAGTTGGGAATATGCAATGAAAAGGAGTAACATCATGAGGTGATCATATAGATATACATTGCTTACCTGAGAATAACGTAAGTGATATCCTTCCCAAGACGCTCTACTCTCTTTGTTTACTTTGTTTCCTTTCCCATTGCTTCCATCTTTGTTTCTTGTTATTGTTTCTAAGCCCTTGTCATAGCGAAGGAGCCCTAGCCCATAGATTGTTGAGGTTTATTCAAAAGTGATCTGACTTCTAATTCATGTATTTTTTCAAATCCATCTTCTTTGAAAACAACACAGGGGTGGTCGAAAAAATCAGACTTCCCACGGATTGTTAAAACTGTATCCGATGCAAAAAATCCTTTCCAAGGAACAAAAATGGAACAACATATGGTTATATTTCATCTCGAAACTCCTCCTTATATCCTCCTTCTATCGTCAGTTACAAAAAAATGAATTTTCTTGAACTTCATGAAAGGAAGAATCTTGGGCATAGTAACAGTCAAAACCCCAACCAGATATGCCCTCGACATTGAAATCCTTAGGCAATGTGAATTTGCTGGCAAACATAGGGCTTCTCTTTCTTTCCTTTTGCAGAGAGTTTCAACCCTCCTCATCCTCGACTGCATAATGCTTTTGCTTGCTTTCCCTGACATTTTATCACCAACACCTTCTCCTCTTCCACATAAGCCGAAATTTTGGACTTGGTGAGGCCCAGAATGTTAGCTTGGAACATGTAATCCTTGGGCGTTTCTTTAATGTTTGTCGTTGGAGGTTCCACACCCTTGTTCTCCTCATGGCGTTGGTTATATGACTGTCTGAATGGAAATGTGATCTTCTCCAACTCCTCTGGGAAGTGTAGTCGTGGGCTCGTGGCTAGAGCATGATCAAGGTAATTCTTCATCGCCCAAATCTCAATCTGAAATACCATTGTAAATAATAGAAGGAACACCGGCTATTTATGAAATGGAAGGAGATGGGAAGAAAAAGTAGTACAAAGCAAGAAGAATGCACAATGAGGAAATCCATGAAATCACGGGGGATGGAAAGAAAAAGTAGTACAAAGAATCAATAATGCACGATATATCAATGGCACCACTCCACTAGATAGAGATAAGAGTCCTTTGTAAAACCGAAAATCGTCCTGAAGCAACAGATTCCAGGAAACAAGGGCACGTGAGTTGCATCTATGTCAACATGTCACTCAAATTTTATTTGTTCTTTTTATTTCAATTACTTTTAATCTAACTATAATTTCATTGTTCCATTTAAATAAATAAATAATATAAATTAAGAAATTAAAAGATAAAACATCAAACAAAAACTAATAAGGTGTACGCATTATATGCCTGTAGTGCACTTGTCCGCGCCATGAGGTAATATGAATAAAAGTTGAAGTCTCTATTTTCATTATAGATACCACTTTGCTAATGTTTTCTTCTTCTTTGTCACAGGGTTGTTGGTGGAATCGATGCATGGGCGGATGCCCAAGTATGATATGCTAGCTTGGTCAAAGGTAGACAAGTTTGATTTTCTGGCCTATTTTGTGTACTAGCCATCAAGTTGCGTATTTTTTAGTGGTTGGATTCATTGTGAGAAATATTTTGAAAATTTTTGGTTGGATTCTGAGTGTGTTCAATTGGAGGGGAAGTAAACTAGTGAGTACTTGGTAGTTTTCCTCAGGATCCCCATTCATGATCATCCTTTTTCAGTTCCTCAACCTTGGCCCTTATAGGAGGTTTTTGATGTCGAGGTAAAGAACGCAGCATAGCGAGTGGGTGGAAGGTGAATTTATACGACTTAGTCAAATCCCTTCGGTGCTCCCGTGGCGTGAGGGGCTCTAGTGTGTATAATTTATAAGTACCTTAATCTAAGAAGGTGGAAATGCCTCGTGTCGTGGCTTGCACAACTACATACATTAGGGGGAAGAATTATCCCTTCGTGATGGTACGGGAGGCAGAGAAAAGTAAGAGGTCTAGGCTGGAATATAGGGGGCGAAACTCCGAAGACTTTCTATTAGTAGCTCTTAATATTATTCAAATCACTTCCTCACTATCTAGCTTATTTACACCTATGGGGGCCGGATTGAGGTTGAGTTCGTTCCCTAATTGTAGATCAAGATTTATACCCCTTTTATTTTGAAAGTGGTTGCCAAACGTCACGTACGAGGGATCTAGCCCAGTCATTGGTAGATTTCATCCGAAGGTGCTCCTGTTCTTTATTTAATTTGTTTTGATTCTCCTTTAGCATGCATTGATTTATTTACGAGGAGCGGAACCTTCGTTCTATTGCGTGTTTCGAGTGTATCATGATATATTTATCATCAGGGTAAAAAAAACTCTTTTTTATTTAGTCAATTGGACAATTTAATAAGAATCTCCTAATGAATGAGTGTTTCGCATCAGCTTGTGAGGTACTTCCTGCACAAACATCATAATCATAAGTAACAAAAGCTTCTACTGGTTATTATTTCAAAAGCTTCTTTGGTGTGCTAGGCACGATGTAAGAGTTATGGAGGAGTGGTAGTGGCTTATAACCATTTCCTCACTTAAAAGGCCTCCCTCATATGTCAATAACAATGTCGTATTCATCATGGTTATTATTATCAGCTATACATTTTCTTCCATCTACCTTTATCATATGTTCAACCTTAATCCTTGTTAGGGAGGACTTCTTGAGGACAATGATACACATTCAATGTAGGTTTCAGATTCCAATTATTTAGTTATTTGTTCCCATACCCAGAAGTTGTGTCTATTATACCCATTGGTTTTCCCTTTCTGGTCGATTTATGGTCTATAATTCCGTATTCAGTTTTCTTTCTGTTTTCCATTCGCAATCTGTTCAGCATAGGTAGGTAGGTAGTTCGCCATAGGAATAAGGTTGTAGCCAAGCACACCAACCCTGTACGGGGGTGGACTAGTAAGGAGGCTTAAATTGTCGATAAACACTGTGTCCTTCATATTAATTTTATATTATTATTCATTTTATTGATTTTCATTATTTTTTTTTTATTTTCTTTCTGTTCCTATCTTGGTGGCAATAAGCAACACCGGTGTCATTTGAAGTGTCTAATTGCTAGTCTTCATAGTAAAATCCCTTCACTTGCTATGTTGATCTATTTTTAGTATGTTTTATGCATACCTGGAAATTTAGAAAAATATACTATACATCCTCATATTTACCAATATAATAAAGTTTCATGATTATAATTTATTTTTCCTATCTTTAGTGGGTGGCACTACCATAACTGAATTTGTTGATGTACGTCATTTCTAGAATTGCATTTAGCCCGATGTACCTTCGAGCCTTTTCTTTATTTTGTTTCATGTGAATTTCGACATTATGGAAGGAGCCTGTGTTGGAGTGCTATCTTGTCTACCTTCAACCAATAAAATGGCCAGAACCCACATGGCCAGTGGAATAAGAAGTTTTCCATATTTACATGCAATTCCTGGAGTTAGAAATTCGTCAAAAACTGTATTTTGTTGCACAAGAGAAGTAGAAAGAATATTTGTTTCATCATCCGTCCATTTTGGGTTTTAGCGGGGGGTTTAGTGTTGGGGCCCTAAGGAAGGAAGCTATGGAAACTTCACAATTCTTGAAAAATATGATAATTCTGAGGTAGAGGAATTTGAAGTGATCTGAGCGTTTTTCTATAAGCTGCGGCAACAGTAGCCGCTTCGAGTGGGGTAGGAGACCTTACTTCAGTGCTTGTAGCAACTTCAAAGAAATTCTTAGGTCAAAATGTTAGAACAATCAAGAAGGTGATACCTCTAAGATTCATGTTATTTTGCATATTATTTAACTAGACCATTCTGACAGATACAAAGGATGTATTGGTTGTGACAGCTGAGGGTAGTAGTGCAAAGATTATACCATTTTTTAAGACTTGCGTTAACCTGCCAATGGCCATTGGCTTCATGATTGTCTACACGAAGCTTTCCAATGTTCTATCCAAAGAAGCGCTCTTTCATACTTGCATATTCGCCTTCATTGGCTTCTTCGATGCATTTGGTTTTTTTCTATTTCCTCCCCAAAATGATTTACAACCCACAAGTTTGGCAGATAAGCTTCTTCAGCCGTTAGGTTTGAGCTTTTTGGGACCGATTTCTATTCTTCGTATATGGACGTTTTCTGTGTTTTATGTCATGGAAGAGCTATGGGGAAGTGTGGTTGTTTCTGTGTTGTTTTGGGATTTTTCGAGTCAAGTACATTTGCTGTTTGAGTTTATTATCAAGTGTATCGTCAACACTACACCTAATAAATTTCAACCATTTTTTGTTGTGGCTGAATTTTGATTTTCACCAATACAATGAATATTTGGCCATTTTCAATTTTTGATAAAATTGTTCTTCAAATAGAATTCGAGTCAATAGATACTTGAAAATTTTCACCGTTTCAATAATATTGAGAAGAAACTAAATAAATGGATTATTTCCTGCTCTAACTGTTTCTTAAACAATCTTGATTGTCGATTCTGATAAGGAGTGAGATAAGGAGTGAGTCCTCTCGAAACTTATAGTCTTTCAATTTAGTAAAATCAATATAAAATTGCAATGTAATAAATTTAGTCATGATGGATTAAAATTAATATATTTTGTCTTTTGCAAAGTGGGTTGTTTCTAAAAGTTCAATATCTTTTATTTTTATTTTTATTTTTTTGGAAAAATGAACTCTAGTATTATTTTAGCCTTCGATAATAACTTAGATATTTACGTTACTATATGGATATAACTATGTGTTGATTACCATATAAATATATATAAATAAGATTTCTAATTTTATATTATTTATTTATTTGTAGAGATAGTTCATAATTTGCTATCATTATTATATAAACATTGTATATTATGTAGACATTAAAATTGATAAGCAAATTCATTTTGTTTGGTAGAAAGATCTTCAAAATAAAGATCTAAAAAGAATAAGATTTGATAGAAAGATCTAAAGACCATATGTAAAAATTTAGTCTGCCTATATATAGGCAGAGACTACTGCTGCGTCAGTGGCTCTGGTTTCAAGTTAGGGTGGATGGAGTCGTGTTGGATTTTTTTTTTTTAATAAATGGTCGGGATTGAATGATAATGGAATATGTTTCGTCCGTATGTAACAGGAAGGGATCTTAATTCACCCAACCCTCTTCATATGGGCGCTACATAAAATTTAATAATAAATTATTTATATTGAATTTTAAATTCCATTCAAACCGTTTATTTGGATACCAACTGTCTCTGTGTTTTCTGATGCAAGAGCATCCAACTCAGGGTAGAAAAAAAGGACAGATGTTTTGTCTCACTGTGACATTTATTTTCTGACAGGTCATTGAACCTGTGACTTTAATTTTTATCATAGGAAATTGTCATTAAGATTAAGAAGTTAATTAAGTACTGTAGGTTTATTTAGAAAAGTTTTTCTTTTCATTTTAGAAACTTATTCTTACATTAAAAGAACATAGTCAAAGAATGTAATTGAAACTAAACGGTTAACAGTTTCAACTGAAAACTATTGCCTACAATGGTATATAAGAAAAAAATACACAGACTATAAGTTTAGACTTTCCATCACTGAAAGAGAGAAAATAACAAAACAAAAACAGAGTTTTGTTTCAGGAACCATCTGAGTCCTAAAGTAATATTGCATGCCAAATTTTGTTCTAAGTTAATTCACTATCTACTATATTTTTCTTATTACAAGTAACATTAACCATTGTTTTCAAAGACTGTAACAATTAATGAACAGAAGAAGTAACGCACAGGCATGAGGGACGAAGAACAATTTTCACATATAGAAGATCATATTCTACGGGTGCTAAAGAACATAACAGTAATCGAAGAATTGACTATAAAGAATTCGGTAATTATACACATGGAGGATTTTCATAAATGGTCGCAACAAATATACAGACATTCATCTTTCCAGGTACAAATAATTTTACTTCCAAAAATTGAACGTAATCTCAAGAAATAGACTTTATTTATTTTTGGTAAAAATACAAGTCTTTGTTGAAGAAAGTCCTGTAGGACTTTAGAACTATTTTTAATTACATCTCAAATAATATAGAGTAAGTTACATGGTTAGGGTTTTGAAAACCCTGAAGACAAACCTACGGCTACTCCAATGACTACGACAGAGTAGTCACATTTTACAAATTTGCTATCAGAAAATGAAAGGAAGAAGGGGGAATAAAATCTCAGAGATTATTAAAAAAGGGAATAACCCTACCCATTTAAGATTGGGAGTCATTTGTCGCTTGAATCCAAGACTCGTGAACAGTTGGGGTTTTCTGTTACCTGCAGAACCAACAGAGATCATAAGAGTCGAAATAAAACTTCATATATAGTATTGGAACTAAGCCGAGTAAACAAACACGAATTTAAAGAGTGAATACCTGGGTCAAAGCAAAATTTGTACAAGAATCCTGATTGAAACCCACCGAGGACTGCTCACAAGGAGCCAGAAGTGTTAGGTTGAATAAACTTGCGGGATAGATTGAATCAAGAAAGAACAAATTACCTTTCAGAGCTGAGTTGGATTGAAACAAGCCTAGAAGTAACCCATGGGAGATTTCCACCTGTAGAAGCCACAAATAATTAATCACGAGAAATATTACCACAGAGATGAAGAATAAGACCAGGGTTGAGCTAAATGACAAACGAGAGAGACGAGAAAGCACCGAGGACAAAGTTTTACTAGCTGCAAAAGGACACCAAACAATGGTGGGAAAGATTGGCCATTGGTTGCCATAGTCATGGAACAAAAGAGCCGAACAAAAGACCGAACCAATTGAACGGAAGGAGAGTGAAACCTTCACAGTAGCACGAAAGTGAAACCCTCAGACAACTAGAGAACAATGTAAAAGTGAACTGAAAGACGACGGAATAGGGTTTGTTACCGCGTGGGAAGGGTGAAAATCAAGAACGCTGACAAGTGTTAGTGCCAGGCTAGCAACAGGAAAACTAATTATTTCTCCAATAAATTGAAATAAATTCGAATGAGATCATATCATATGGTCTTGTGAAAAGCACACAAATGATAAAACATTTCATTTCCAGTGTTATGTCAACATAATTATTTAAATCATTTTGAATCGATTGTAATATTATAATGTTGTTTAAATTAAATCATATGTTATGACTTGCAAATACCTTTTGTAAAGTTTATACATTCACGTGGTGAGCGTTGAACTGGGTTGAGGGCTGGGCCCCATCAAATTGGTATCAGAGAAGTAGGCTGTGATTAGTGAAAATGGAGGTTGGTAGACGAGGGCGAGGAAGAGGAAGAGATATTCGCAGAGTAGCAGACGAAGGATTGAGGGAGGAAATTTGAATTTTGAATGCACGATTAGCAGTAGTAGAGGCTGGAAGGAGAAGAGATCCTGAAGGAGGGGATGACAGTGATGAAGAGGTGGCAGAAACGATAGATGGTTTAGAAGGAGAAGGACCTGAAATCAGATTGTTAAGGTCAGTTTTGTTATCAAGTAGTAAGCCGAAGCATGAGCTTTCTACTTATGATGGAAATTTATCAGCAGATGTGTTGTTGGATTGGCTTAGTGAGCTGAACAAGTATTTTGATTATGAAGAAATCAGCGAAGATAAGAGGGTAAAATTCGCTGCCACCAAGTTGAAAGGACATGTGTTCTTATGGTGGGATAGTGTTCAGGCGGAAAGGAAAAGGTTGAATAAGAAACCTATAAAGAAGTGGGCCAGGATCGAGGCCAAATTGAAGGGTAAATACCTGCCCAAGTATTACCAAATTATGTTGTACAGGCAGGTGTAAAATATGAGACAAAGGGGGCTGATTGTTAAGGAATATACAGAAGAATTCTATAGGGTGAATTTGAGAGCTGGATATGTATAAGATACCCCTAAGAAAACAACAAAGTTTTTGAATGGATTGAGCGGGGAAATAGTAGATGAAATAAGTATTCTCTCACCCAGAACTACAGATGAGGCATATCAGTGTGCCTTAAAAGAAGAGGAGAAAATAAACAGGAAGCAAAATTCCAGAAGAGGAGGAGGATCTGGCAGAGGAAAAGGAAAGGCTTTTGGCAGAGGTAGAGGTACAAATCCTAGTGATGAAGGAAATAGCTCCAAAACTCCAGGATTGGCAGAAAAAGACAATAACACTAGAGGGGGAAGACCATACCAGCATGGAAGAGGTAATGGTAGGGGCAGAGGAGCTGTCTAGTGTTATAGGTGCCATAAGTTGGGGCACAAGTCTTATGAATGTCCTGAGGGTGAACCAGCAGGAGGTAGAGGAACATATGTTGCCCAAATAGAGGAAGCAGAAGCACCACCCCAAGAGGTAGAGAATGCACTCGAAATAGGGGAGGCTCTGGTGCTAAATAAAGTACTGTTAAAACCAGCAAAAGAAATGGTTGAAACGGATCAAAGGAAATCCTTATTTTGGACAGTTTTCAAATCACATGGTAAATGTTGCAAACTGATAATTGACAGTGGGAGTACAGACAATTTGGTAGCCACAGAAATGGTAGAGAAGTTGGGGCTGAAGAGGTTGAAGCACCCCACTCCCTACAAAGTGTCATGGCTGCAAAAGGGACATCAGCCGTTAGTTGATGATCAGTGTGAAGTGGAGCTCCATACTGGCAGGTATAAGGACAAGATTATCTGCGATATTATGCCTATGGACGTATGTCATATACTGTTAGGAAGACCTTGGCAGTATGACAGGAAGGTGGTACATGATGGAAATAAAAACTGTTATAAGTTTGTCAAGGATGGGATTAAGCATACGCTTGTACCCATCAAGGAGCAAGACACAACAGAAACTAGTGGAGTTAAAGCATTGTTGGTGGGTGGAAAAGAATTCTTGAAATAGATCGAAGACAATGAAATTAAGTTTGTTGTTGTAAGGAGGCCAGAGACGGTGATACTGCATACAAAGATTACAGATTTACCAGAGGAAATCCAGGACATGTTGCAAGACTTTGGTGATATCATAGTGGATGATTTACCAGATGAGTTACATCCTAAGAGAAGCATTAGTCATTGCATAGATTTTATGCCAGGAGCTAGTCTTCCAAAAAAAGCAGCGTACTATATGAGTCTTGAGGACAACGAAGAGATTAGGAAGCAGGTACAGGAATTGCTAGACAAAGGGATGATCAGGGAAAGTATGAGCCCGTGTGCAGTTCCGACAGTTTTAGCTCCAAAAAAGGGTGGAGAGTGGCGAATGTGTACAGATTCAAGAGCTATCAACAAAATTACTATCAGGTACAGGTTCCCATTGCCATGAATGGATGATATGATGGACTTCTTGAGTGGAGCAACATATTTTTCAAAGATCGATTTGAAGAGTGGTCACCACCAGATCCAAATTCGGGAAGGGGATGAATGGAAAATAGCTTTTAAGACAAATGAAGGGCTGTATGAATGGCTGGTAATGCCATTCGGTTTGAGTAATGCCCCTAGTAAATTTATGCGCCTAATGAAAAAAGTGCTGAAAGAGTTCATTGGGAAATTTGTAATTGTTTATTTGGATGATATTTTTATTTTCAGCAAGACAAAGGAAGAACACTTTCGACATTTTCGAAGTGTATTGAGGAAATTGCAGCAGAATAAGCTGTTGATAAACCTGAAGAGTGGTACTTTTTTCAGAAGGAATTAGTTTATCTAGGTTTTGTGATTGTAGAAAATGAGCTGAAGATGGACCCAGAAAAAGTTGCAGCTATAGTTAGCTGGCCATCCCAGAAGAATTTGTTTGAAGTTTGAAGTTTTCATGGATTGGAAATTTTTTACAGGAAATTTATCAGAGATTTTAGTGGGATTTGCGCACCTATGTTGAACACACTAAAAAAGGAAAATCAACCTTTTTGTTGGACAAAAGCAGCAGAAAGAAGCTTCTAGAATTTGAAGAAGAAGATCACTGAGATATCAATTTTAAGGTTGCCTGATTTCAACAAACTTTTTCAAGTTCGTTGTGATGCCAGCAGTACAACCATTGGGACAGTACCTAGCTAGGAGGGCAGACCGGTCGCGTATTTCAGTGAGAAGTTGAATGAAAGTAGGCAAAAATACTCATCCTATAACAGGGAATTCTATGCAGTCGTCCAAGCATTGAAGCATTGGAGACATTATCTGTTAGGTAATGAATTTGTTTTATTTTCTGATAATTCTGCATTACAATATATTATGCAACAACATAAGTCGAACCATAAGCATGCAAAATGGGTTGAGTATCTGCAGAGTTTTACATTTGTGCTGAAACACATTAGTGGACACGCCAACAAGGTGGCAGATGCGTTGAGTAGAAGAGCTTTGCTCTTACAGGAAAGCACCATATAGGTGCTGGGTTTTGAGCATTTTAAGGACTTGTATCAGATAGATACATATTTTAAGGAGCCTTATGAAGCCTGTCAAAATCCCTTGTTGAGAAATAATAGTCCATGGTTGGACTATAATTTGCAGGAAGGATTGTTATTCAGGGGAGGACAGTTATGCATTCCCGACTGTTCGATGAGAGAGAACATTATTCGGGAAAAGCACAGTGGAGGTCTTGCCGGACATTTCGGCATAGACAAAACATTATCACAGATCAGACATTTCTATTACTGGCTAAAGATGCGACGGGATGTGCAAAGATATGTGAGCAGATGTAAAATGTGCCAGTTGGCGAAGGGACATAGCCAAAATACAAGACTTTATACGCCATTGCCTATTCCAAGTAGACCATGGGACTCAGTCATTTTGGACTTTGTCTTGGGTCTACCTAGAACGCAGCGAAGTTTTGACTCAGTGATGGTGGTAATGGACATATTTTCTAAAGTGGCACATTTTATTCCTTGCCGAAAAACCAGTGATGCCACTCACGTAGCACACTTTTTTTTCACAGAGATCGTCAGGTTGCATGGCTTGCCGAGGTCCATTATTTCTGACAGAGATGTGAGGTTCACAGGACATTTTTGGTGTACCCTATGGAAGAAGTTGGACACACAGTTAAGTTTCAGCTCTGCATATCACCCAAAGACTAATGGGCAAATGGAGGTGGTGAACAGGAGCTGGGGAAACCTGCTATGAAGTTTAATTGGTGAAAATTCACAGAAGTGGGATCGTGTACTTGCTCAAACGGAATTTTCTTATAATGATCCACCAAATCGTAGCACAGGCTACAGTCCTTTTCAGGTTCTGTATGGCATGCATCCTCGCGGAGTGCATGAACTGCGGAATTTGGGAAAACTAGAAAGAAGAAGTTCTAATGGGGAAGATTTCGCCCAAGCAATGAGTGATTTACATGAGCAGGTGAAGACAAAATTGTAGGACAACAGTCAAAAGTACAAACAGCAAGCAAATTTGAAGAGGCGGGAAGTTTCTTTTAATGTAGGGGACGAAGTTCTTGCTCATTTACGCAAGGAACGTTTTCCTAAGGGAGAATACAATAAGATGAAATTTATAAAGATTGGCCCCTGTAAAATTCTTCGCAAATTTTCCGCCAATGCCTGTGAATTACAGTTGCCACCAGGAATAGGCATATCACCCATTTTTAATGTGGCAGATTTGTTTCCATATACTGCCAGTCTTGAAGACGACAAGGCAGCATGGCTAGAACGAGACACCCAATTTGACAGTGATTCTTGGATGAGGAAAATGCCTACGGCACAACCCCTTGAGATCGAGAGCATTCTCGACACATAGGTAGCCAAACGCACTCGCAGAAAAGAGTATTTACGATACCTGGTCAAGTGGAAGAACCATCCCATTAAGGACAGTTCGTGGCTTGACACAGCGTAAATTCAAAAGGCAGGTTATTCTGTTGAAGATCTCATGGAACAGAGCCATGAATTTTTGTTACCCCGGGAGTCTGATGCAGGAGCATCCAACTCAGGGTAGACAAAAAGGACAGGTGTTTTGTCTCACTGTGACATTTATTTTCTGACAGGTCATTGAACCTGTGACTTTAATTTTTATCATAGGAAATTTTCATTAAGATTAAGAAGTTAATTAAGTACTGTAGGTTTGTTTAGAAATTTTTTTCTTTTAATTTTAGAAACTCGTTCTTACATTAAAAGAACACAGTCAAAGAATGTAATTGAAACTAAATGGTTAACAATTTCAATTGAAAACTGTTGGCTACAATGGTATATAAGAAAAAAAGACACAGACTGTAAGTTTAGATTTTCCATCACTGAAAGAGAGAAAATAACAAAACAGAAACAAAGTTTTGTTTCAGGAACCATCTGAGTCCTAAAGTAATATTTCATGCCAAATTCTGTTGTAATTTAATTCACTATCTACTATATTTTTTTTATTACACGTAACATTAACCATTGTTTTCAAAGACTGTAACAATTAATGAACATAAGTAGTAATGCACAGGCGTGAGGGACGAAGAACAATTTTCGCATATAGAAGATCATATTCTATAGGTGCTGAAGAACATAATGGTAATCGAAGAATTGACTATAAAGAATTCGGTAATTATACAGACGGAATATTTTAATAAATGGTCGCAGCAAATATACATACATTCATCTTTCCAGGTACAAATAATTTCACTTCCAAACATTGAATGTAATCTCAAGAAACAGACTTTATTTATTTTTGGTAAAAATACAAGTCTCTGTTGAAGAAAGTCCTGTAGGACTTTAGAACTATTTTTAATTACATCTCAAAGACTACAGAGTAAGTTACAGGGTTAGGGTTTTGAAAACCCTGAAGACAAACCTACGGCTACTCCAACGACTACGAAAAAGTAGTCACATTTTACAAATTTGCTATCAGAAAACAAAAGGATGAAGGGGGAATAAAATCTCAGAGATTATTAAAAAAGGGAATGACCCTACCTAGTTAAGATTGGGAGTCGTTGGTCGCTTGAATCCAAGACTCGTGAACGGTTGAGGTTTTCTATTACCTGTAGAACCAACAGAGATCATAAGAGTCGAAACAAAACTTTGTATATAGTATTGGAACTGAGCGGAGTAAACAAACACAAATTTAAAGAGTGAATACCTGGGTCAAAGCACAGTTTGTACAAGAATCCTGATTGAAACCGGCTGAGGACTGCTCACAAGGAGCCATAAGTGTTAGGTCGAATAAACTTGCGGGAGAAATTGAATCAAGAAAGAACAAATTACCTTTCAGAGTCGAGTTGGATTGGAACAAGCCCGAAAGTAACCCATGGGAGATTTTGACTAGTAGAAGCCACGAATAATTAATCACGACAAATTTTACCACAGAGACGAAGAATAAGACCAGCGCCGAGCTAAATAACAAATGGAAAAGACGAGAAAGCACCGAGGAAAAAGTTTTACCAGCTGCAAAAGGACACCAAACAATAGTGGGAAATATTGGCCATTGGTTGCCATAGTCACGGAACAAAAGAGCCCAACAAAAGACCGAACCAGTTGAACGGAAGGAGAGTGAAACCCTCACAGTAGCACGAAAGCAAAACCCTCACACAACGAGAGAACAGTGTAAAAGTGAACTGAAAGGCGACAGAATAGGGTTTGTTATCATGCAGGAAGGGTGAAAATCGAGAACACTGACACGCTAGCAACAAGACGGCTAATTATTTCTTCAATAAATTGAAATCAATCCGAATGAAATCATATCATATAGTCTTGTGAAAAGCGCACAAATGATAAAACATTTCATTGCTAGTGTTATGTCAACATAATTATTTAAATCATTTCGAATCAATTGTAATATTATAATGTTGTTTAAATCAAATTATATGTTATGACTTGCAAATACCTTGTGTAAAGTTTATACATTCACATGGTGAGTCGCTCCATCATTTTCTCTAGGTGGTCGATGGAGCCTTCCGGCAGGGTGACTCACAAAGCCTCATTCATAGTGATACCATCATTTTCCTTCTTGATATGTTAAATTTCTTTCAAATAAACGGTTTCTACATTGTTGTCTTGTGGTCAGGGGGCACGAGCAACAATAAGGTTATTCGTCCTATGATTTTGTTATTCTCGATTATATATACCAGTGTTTGGCCGTCACCTTCCAAGAGTAGGTTTAATTGTGTTCACTCTGATAATGATGACTATATATATTAATATTGGATCGATAATTGGTTCAAACAAACTTGTGCCACACTTCGTTTTGCTCTCGTTTATTATATCAAAGTTTTTTTTTTCTTTAATGTAGATTGAAATTGAATTTTTTTAAACTAAGTTCTCTTGATTTAGTTTGGGGATGTATGTATTCTAAGAATGTGGTATTCCTCAGCCAAGATATTATCGCAGAAGATGGCATGAGCATTGGCCATGGACAAAGGGCTCAACATGGTAAAAATCAATGTGACTGTGATTGAGAGACCTCCCTCCCACCAAAATTCAAGATCAACCTTATTATACTTTAAAGGCTACTAGTCTTTCTATTGGACAACATTCTCAAATTCCAAATATCTGTGAGTCTCTCTAAAACATTGAATTTTGTACCTGAAAATATTGGTTGAATCCAACATACCTACAGATTACCTACAGATTGAATAAATGGTTAATGCATTCGATGTACCTAAAAATAATTTGGTTGAATCCAACATACCTAAAAGTTTAATAAATGCCGAATGAATTTGATAAAATATGATTTGAATATTTGGAACCTCTAAGGAAATTATTGTGTGTGAACACGCCTGATGTATGAAGATGGAGTGTTCACCAGCGTAGACGTGAGATTCTTATGAAATGCCCACATTTGTGCGATGGAGGATCCAAATTTTTTTGGGTGATATATATGTTTCTGTCACATAATCAAAACTCCAGAGCATGCAGTCAATCTTTCAAGAAGTTTAAGGCCAACAGTAACCTTACCATATAGTTAAATATATAAATATTTAGTCATTAGTGATAAATATATCTTTGTGTGTTTGAATTTTTTTCTAATAATGGAAATGGACATGCCCATTTTTATTACTCTCTATAATGAATATACAGATATTTATGGTGTCATTCACTGACCACATGCACGTCCTGGTCTGTTTTCTTTTTTCTTTTATAAATATTGTTCCTCACTGAACAAGCTTTCAGACTTTTAGTATCGTAAAGAAAATTACCCAAGAAATCAAACCTATCATTGCATAATTTTTGCATATGTGTACAAATAATGTAGTGGATGTCCCGTCGTGTTTAAGATGAAGGTGATCTACGCTACGATTATTCACTCTTGCATGGAAAATACGAATACACAAAGCTTATGCTCCATGTATGTGTGAATATCAACCTTACAATGCCACTGAATAATGAATTTTTCTAGCTAAAAATATTTATTGGAAATCATTTAGCTCTTTTATTTTCTAATTTCTTTTGGTCATACACTAATGTAAATATTGTTTGTTTGAATAATTGTAATTGGGTATAAATTTTAAAAATGACATAGTGAATTATTATTGATATTAAATTACGATTTTTAATTGTGATTTAAAAAAAATGAATTTTAAATAAAATTATCATACACTTATTTACAATAACAACAAAAAGTCCCAAATATAACTAAACTTCATATAATTTGGAGTATACAATTGGAATATACAAGAAGAAATACGAGAAATGCAAGTGAAACAATCCTTATATAATCGTAAAACTTAACAAAATCCAATCTATGTAAATCAAAATGCATAATTATATTATGTTAACAATGATGTGACCCAATACATGTAAATCAAAATGCATAATTATATCAAGTGAACACGTTTATATGAGTCAAGGCTAGAAGTATAAAGACTTAATGAAGCTTGTAGCTCAAAATACAAAAAAATGTTCAACTCATGAAGAATAAATATGATAAATTGTTAGTTTGTAATTATAAGAAAATGAACTTGGGTTGTGAAATTAGTTTAACCGAAGTTGATGGTATCTTCATGAGGTTGTTCTCGCATTTAAAAGAAATCCCTATCAAATTCATAGGATGTTTCTCCACTTTCAAGGTAACCTTTGCCTACTCTCGCACTTTTATGCAATATCATATAAAATTTTCATTTCAACCTAGGTTTATATTTATCAATCATAACATCGTTAAATATGATAAATTGTTAGTCTGTGATTACAAGAAAATGAACTTAGGTTGTGAAGTTAGTTTAACTGGAGTTGATGGTATCTTCATGGGGTTTTTACACTCCCTCTCCCACTGCTCGATTTCAGGAACTACTCCCTCGATTTCTGGAACTACTGTAGTCATTTCCTTATACTATGGAAACCAATTGCAGTGATTTCCTTAAATTACAGAAATTAACTGCAGTAAATTAATTTCTTATTGGGAGCTTCTGAAGTGGTCCATTACTCTCAGTGTAGTTCTCTACCATGATTAGTGGAACATTTGACACATAGCCAACAGAAGCTTGATGGAAGCTTGGCTATAAACTCTTATATTTGGTCCCCAAGCTCACTAACTCAATTCCCTTCAGTTTTACACCATCAAGCTAGAGTGAGCAAGGCTTGGAAGTGCCTTCATATTTTCTCTATTGTGTGTGCTCTCAAGATGAGAGTCTCTCTGCCCCTTTACAACTGTCCAGTAAGATCCCAGGAAATGTTAGGTGCGATATCCTTAACTCAAATCTTTTTGTGGGCTCATGTACACCAGAGTGCAGTATATACGTTGTGTGAAAACTTTAAGCACTACAGAAATAATTGTCATTCGATTATCATAGAAAAATATTGCTGTCTGTATGCCTCTCACGAGTTGCATTCAATGATTTTTTGTTAATGAAGTTGCATTTATTTAATCAAAGAAATCCCAGGTCTAAAGGCTCCTATTCCCACGACAGCCTCGGCTTCTTGCCTGCAACAGAGTGTTTATCAAAATTAATTTCGTGTCATACGTGGGAGCTGGAAGGAAGCCATTCCAGAGGCTAGTGTGATTTGGTGCTTGAGAATTCGAATCTGCGTTAAACCATTGAACAATTCTTGGAGCGTTTGTGCAAATTTCACCTCTGCAAAACTAAATAAATTTCATAGTATAATTCATCAATGGCTGGAGGTAAGATTTATTGGGCAATTTTAAAGTTTTTACTTTTCGATTCTTTTAAGTTTTTTATTTCGCATTTTAAGAATCGTTATTTAGTTATCTAGCTAACATTTGCTATCGGAGCGAGGTTTATCTTTGCCTTGGTAATTATAGACATAGTTTGGCTAAATTTTTTTATTTTGAAAATTTTCCAAATTAAAACATTTATTTGGAAATATGTCTGCTCAATTTTTTTACATATAATATTTATTTAGTTTAATTATATGCAATTTGGAAAATATGCTCGTATTTAATTTGCATGAATTTAATTATTTAAGCTTTAATTAAAACATGCTATTATGAATAAGTATATGAGACCTATGGTTAAATGTTATGCATGAATATTGTAATTTTATTCATGCAAATTATCAGTTGATTTTATTAAAATCATGTCTAGTGATCCATATAATTTTAATTGATTAGAGAATAGCTACAACATCTCTAATTAAATTGAATTATATATTATTATTGATTAGGATCACATAAAGAATATTTAGACATTAATTGTAATTAATTATATTAAATATAATAAATTTTATCCCACGTGAATTTTTGTTATATTTAAGTAATTAATTAGGATAAAATATTCATAACTTACCTATAAGAGTTATGAATTAATAGTTTTATCATAAAGTTCAAAAGAATAATTGAATCTGCTGGAATTAAAAATTTAGTCCACAGACAATTTTAATGTCATTAGATTCAATTTCAAGGCATGATTTACATTGGTAAAGCATGAAATTTTATTTATGCCTCAATTTTAACATAAGCATGTGTTTCTTAATATTATGCAGTTGTACAAACTGCAAATTTCTCTGAAATTCGTACTGATATCCCTGAACTTAAGGGAGATAACTATAAGGTCTGGAAGGAGAGATTTCTCCTTCATTTGGGGTGGATGGACATAGACTATGCTATTAGGAAAGATGAACCACTGGCACTCACTAATACTGGCACTGCAGCAGACATCACGCTTTATGAATGATGGGAACGATCTAATTGTCTAAGCATGATGTTCATTAAGACTAAAATTTTAGTTGGTATTCGTGGTTCCGTTGAACAACATGACAAGGTCCGAGACTTGCTAAAAGCCATTGATGATCAATTCGTCACTTCAGACAAGGCACTAGTAAGCACCCTAATCATGAAGTTCTCATCCCTAAGACTCATCAGTGTGGAAGGTGTACGTGAGCACATCATGCAAATGAGGGACACTATGGCTCAATTGAAGAAACTCGAGGTTGAAATATCGGAGTCTTTCCTGGTGCACTACATCCTAAACACCCTTTCGCACCAATACAGACCCTTCAAAATATCATATAACACACATAAGGATAAATGGTCAATTAATGAACTCATGACCATGTGCGTTCAAGAGGAAGAGAGACTGGTGATGGAAATGGGAGAAAGTGCAATGCTGACAATGTGAGGAAAAGGCAAATCTCAAGCCAATTGGAAAGGGAAAGGTAAAGTACCTCCCCAAGCCGATATCAAGAAGGATTCCAAGTGTTTCTTCTGTAAAAAGAAGGTACACATGAAAAAGGAATGCGCCAAATTTCAGAAATGGCTTGTGGACAAAGGTAATCCAATCTCTTTTGTTTGTTATGAATCTAATATGGTTAATGTCAATATTAACACTTGGTGGATTGATTTTGGATCAAAAATTCACATTTCGAATTCCTTGCAGGGTTTGCAAAACCTAAGGAAGCCAGTGGGCAGTGAGCAAAGCATCTTATTAGGAAACAATATGGGCTCGCATGTTGAAGCTATAGGAACATGCTATTTAACTTTAAATAGTGGCTTTGTTTTAGAATTAGAAAAAACCTTTTATGCATCTAGTTTTTCTAGAAACTTGATTTCAGTTTCAAGGCTTGTACCTTTTGGATATTCCTTTAACTTTTCAGAAACATCCTTCAGTTTATTTTATAAATCTAATTGTGTTGGGAATGGTATTTTTTCTAATGGTATTTACTGCATTAATTTACAAAACAATGTCACTTATGATTCAATGCATGTTCACACTGGTATTAAAATATGTGTTATTGATGAAAATTCCTCTAAATTATGGCACCAGAGACTAAGTCATATCTCCATAGAAAGAATTAAAAGAGTGGTAAATGAAGGGGTACTTAATACTCTGGTTTTTACTGATTTTGAGACTTGTGTGGACTGCATAAAGGGAAAGTAGACCAACAAGTCAAAGAAAGGTGCCAATAGGAGTTTAGACATATTAGAGATCATACATACTGATATATTTATTCCAGGCATGGAATCACATGGTCAGAGATACTTCATCTCTTTTATAGATGGTTACTCATGATATATGTATCTCTACATGCTTCATAAAAAGAGCGAAGCATTAGATGCCTTTAAGATCTTTAAGGCCGAAGTAGAGAAACAATGCGGCAAGAAAATTAAGATCGTGAGATCAGATAGAGGTGGAGAATATTATGGTAGATACACAGAAGTTGGACAAGCACCTGGGCCATTCACAAAATTTCTTCAAGAACATGGGATTGTTTCCTAATACACCATGCCTGGTTCAACTGACCAGAATGGTGTAGCAGAAAGAAGAAACCGAACATTATTGGACATGGTGCGAAGTATGCTTAGCAGCTCCAATCTTCCTAAATCCTTGTGGACTGAAGCACTTAAGACGACAGTGTATATATTAAACTGAGTTCCAACCAAGGCTGTTCCTAAAACGCCATTTGAATTATGGAAAGGTTGGAAACCAAGTTTGCGACATATGCGCATTTGGGGATGCCCGTCTAAAATGAGAATATATAATCCACAAGAAAAGAAGATGGACCCAAGGACCATTATTGGGTATTTTATTGGATATGCTGAAAGTTCTAAAGGTTACAGATTTTACTGTCCATCTCACATCACTAGGATTGTGGAATCAAGAAATGAAAATTTTCTTGAAAATGACTTGATTAGTGGGAGCAATCAAACCAGGGACATAGTTTCTGAGAAGGATCATTCAGAATCTCAACCTTCCACCTTAAGTGATAGATTGGTTATTGTTCACAGCACCCCTCAAGTACAAACTAGTGTTGAAAAACCAATTGTTGAAGTTCCACAAGCTACTGACGATATTCCAGTAGATCAAATAATTCAAGAATTACCAAAAAATTTTGAACAACGAGTTGAACCACATAATTTTTAGGAAGATGGTGGTACAACATTAAGAATATCTACTAGAAAAAAGAAATCAACAATTGCTGATGATTATGTTGTGTATCTGCAAGAATATGACTACAACATTGGAGCCGAAAATGATCCCGAGTCTTTTTCACAAGCCATGAGTTGTAAAGAATCAGAATTATGGTATGATGCCATGAAGGAAGAGATGAATTCTATGAAGAGTAATGAAGTCTGGGATCTTGTTGAGTTGCCTAATGGTGCAAAAGCCATTGGATGTAAATGGGTCTTTAAGACAAAGAAAGACTCATTGGGAAACATTGAGAGATACAAGGTTAGACTCGTTGCAAAGAGATTCACTTAAAAATAAGGAATCGATTACAAGGAGAATTTCTCTCCTGTATCTAAGAAAGATTCCTTGTGCATTATTATGGAATTAGTAGCCCATTTTGACTTGGAGTTACACCAAATGGATGTGAAAACTGCATTTCTCAATGGAGATCTAGAGGAGAAGGTTTACATGAAATAACTTGAAGGATTCTCCTCTAGTGATGGTGAGCATTTGGTCTGCAAGCTCAAGAAGTCATTATATGGATTAAAACAAGCATCCTGTCAATGGTATTTGAAATTTCATAATGTAATTTCTTCTTTTGGTTTTGTAGAAAACATTATGGATGAATTTATATACCTTAAAGTCAGTGGGAGTAAAATCTGTTTTCTTGTTTTATATGTGGATGACATTTTTCTAGCAACCAATGATAAGGGTTTGCTGCATGAGGTGAAACAATTCCTCTCTAAAAATTTCAATATGAAGGATATGGGTGAGGCATCTTATGTCATTGGCATTAAGATTCATAGAGATAGATTTCGATGCATCTTGGGTCTGTCTCAGGAAACCTATATTAATAAAATTTTAGAGAGATTTCGGATGAAGGATTGTTCACCAAGTGTTGCTCCCATTGTGAAGGGTGATAGGTTCAGTTTGAACCAATGTCCGAAGAACGATTTTGAAAGGGAACACATGAAGAACATTCCATATGCTTCTGCTGTCGGAAGCCTAATGTATGCTCAGGTCTGCACAAGACTTGATATTGTATTTGTTGTGGGAATGTTGGGATGATATCAGAGTGATCCAGGTTTAGACCACTGGAGAGTTGCAAAGAAAGTAATGAGGTACCTTCAAGGAACCAAAAACTACATGCTTATGTATAGATGGACGGAAAATTTGGAAGTGATTAGGTAGTCAGATTCTGATGTTTCTAGATGTGTTGATTCACGCAAATCAACATCAGGATACATTTTTTTGATGGCCAGTGGAGCTGTATCATGGAGGAGTGCCAAGCATACCTTGATTGCCACTTATACTATGGAAGCCGAGTTCGTATCGTGTTTTGAGGCTACTTTAGATGGTGTATGGCTTAAAAATTTCATTTCCGAGCTTAGAATCATGGATTCTATCTCTAAGCCATTGAGAATACATTGTGACAATTCAACTGCTATTTTTATGGCTAAGAACAACAAAAGTGGGAGTCGAAATAAACACATCGACATTAAGTATTTAGCTATCAGGGAACGTGTTAAAGAAAAGAAAGTGGTCATTGATCACATTAGCACTGAGTTGATGATCACTGATCCTTTGACTAAGGGCATGCCACCGTTTAAATTCAAGGATCATGTAATGAAAATGGGACTTGATTCCATTATGTAGTTTCTCATTGTATGAACAATGCTATTTTTAATGAAATTCTTAATCATTGTGATGTTTTTCTCATATTTATGTGCACCTTAATTTGATTTGAGAGAATTCATTTGTGTAGGACCAAGAATAAACATAGGGTTTATTCATTAAGAAATTGTTGCCACATAAATCTTAATAAGAATAAATACATAGTAATACATAGAAGATAATACTCATCATTAGAGGACTTATCGCCATGATTCATGTATCTATTACTTAATACAAATTATCAATGGGTTTTAAGATGAGACATTAAGATTGGAAGTATGGATCAAGTGGGAGAATGTTACGTTCCCTCTCCCACTGCTCGATTTCAGGAACTACTCCCTCGATTTCTGGAACTACTGCAGTCATTTCCTTTGACTATGGAAACCAACTATAGTTATTTCCTTAAGTTACGGAAATTAACTGCAGTAAATTAATTTCTTGTTGGGAGCTTCTGAAGTGGTCCATTACTCCCACTGCAGTTCTCTACCATGATCAGTGGAACATTTGACACATAGCCAACAAAAGCTTGATGGAAGCTTGGCTATAAACTCTTATGTTTGGTCCCCAAGCTCACTAACTCAATCCCCTTCAGTTTTACACCATCAAGCTAGAGTGAGCAGGGCTTGGAAGTGCCTTCAGATTTTCTCCACTATGTGTGCTCTCAAGCTGAGAGTCTCTCTGTCCCTTTATAACTGTCCAGTAAGATCCCAGGAAATGTTAGGTGCGATATCCTGAAATCAAATCTTTGTGTGGGCTCGTGTACACCGGAGTGCAGAATATACGCTGTGTGAAAATTTTAAGCACTATAGAAATAATCGTCATTCGATTATCATAGCAAAATATTGTTGCCCGTATGCCTCTCACGAGTTGCATTCAATGATTTTTTGTTAATGAAGTTGCGTTTCTTTAATCAAAGAAATCCCAGGTCTAAAGGCTCCTATTCCCACGATAGCCTCGGCTTCTTGTCTGCAACAGAGTGTTTATCATAGTTAATTTCGTGCCATACGTGGGAGTTGGAAGGAAGCCATTCCAGAGGCTAGTGTGATTTAGTCCTTGAGAATTCGAATCTGCGTTAAACCATTGAACACTTCTTAGAGTGTCTGTGCAGATTTCACCTCTGCAAAACTAAATAAATTTCATAGTATAATTCATCAATGGATGGAGGTAAGATTTACTGGGCAATTTTAAATTTTTTACTTTTCGATTCTTTTAAGTTTTCTATTCTGCATTTTAAGAATCATTATTTAGTTATTTATCTAACAAGGGTTGTTCTCGCATTTAAAGGAAATCCCTATCAAATTCATAGGATGTTTCTCCACTTTCAAGGTAACCCTTGCCCACTCTGGCACTTTTGTGCAATATCATATAAAATTTTCATTTCAACCTAGGTTTATATTTATCAACCATAACACCATTTTTATAATTTTGTAAACTGTAAATTTGTTTTATTATTTAACAGTAATGAATTAATATATAATATGAAATTAAATATTGCAAAATATTGTGATCAAATAAATTTGATTTTTTGGAATGCATGCTAAATTTTGGGTTTAATATAATTTGATATATTTGAAATCTAGGAAATAAGATAAATAAGTAAATATTAGTGAAAATGTTAAATAAGTAAAATTGACTTTTTTGGAAAAATAAAGACATAGAAATGGGCACATTTTCCATATAGGTATAATCTCTCATAACATTAAAAGGAAAAATTTAAGAAATCAAGAAAAAGGAAAAGATATATTATAAAAACCTAAAGAAAACATATTATGCCAATAATTTTGTTGGTAATATGAATGAATAGTTCTCAATACATATTTCAAATAAAAATATATATATAATAATATTATAAGTATTTAAGTATAGGCACCTCGTTAAGATCATAATAGAACTTTTATGATGAGTTAATAAATATTATTATTAAGTCAACCATATTAAATAGATACTTGATAAGTTGTAGCACAATAATTTAACAATATTGACAATAATTTAGTATTGTCTCATATTTCTATTATAGTTCTACTGTTGTGATGACTTAATAAAGATTATTATTAAGTCAACCATATTAAATATAAACTTAATAAGTTGTAACAGAGTAATTTAATAATATTGAAAATAATTTAGTATTGTCTCATAGTTCTATTATAGTTCTAATATTATGATGACCTAATAAATAATATTATTAAGTCAACCATATTAAATATTGACTTAATAATTTGTAGCACAGTAATTTAATAATCTTGACAATAATTTAGTATTGTTTTATAGTTCTATTATAGTTTTAATGTTATGAAAAATTAGTAAATATTATTATTAAGTCAACCATATTACATATTAAATATAGACTTCATAAAGTGTAGCACAATAATTTAATAATATTGACAGTATTGTCTCATAATTCTATTAAAAAATGTCTCATAATTTAATAATTAATTATAATTATAATGAATAATAAATAAATAAATATATTTATATTATATTTATTTTAGATTGTTAAAAATATAATTAATTATAACTATAATGAATGATAAATAATTAATTATAATTATATTATATTTATTTTAGATTGATAAAAATATAATTAATTATAATTATTATATACTTAATTACCTACACATTATTCTCTCCATTTAATATATATTTATATTATGTTTACATTATATTTATTATATATTTTATGGTTTGTGCATGTTTTAACTTTCATAAAAATATAAATAATTATAATTATTATATAAACATAAACTCACATATAAAAATAATTAATTTATTTAACTATAATTAGAATTAATTATAATATAAATATAAATATATTAACACTTATAACTATAATTATAAATATAATTAAAATTAATTATAACGTAAAAATAAATAAATAAAAATAAAAATATCAAATTTATTTTAATTAAATTTTATATGTGAAATCAAATTAAAATAAATTTCATGTATAATCTACGTAAATTTAATGTATAATAAAATTAAATTAATGTCTATGTTAAATTAAATTAGAATTATTTTTGTGCAAATAATTTTCAAATCTTGCGAAAATAATTGTGGCAAGGATTGTCTCAATATGAAAATCAGTCATGGTTAACCATGGTGAATCATTGTCCAACGTCGTATTGTGATAAAGAATATCTCATTATGTAAATCAACATGGTCAACCATGTTGATTTTATTATTTAGAATATTTATCATAGGGTTTATATACTTTGATTTATAATATTTATCTTAGGGTTCATCATAGGAGTTTCTTGATATGGAAATCAATCATGGTCAACCATGGTCAAACTTCACATTGCGACAAAGATTGTCTCAATATGAAAATAAACCATAGTCAACCATGGCCCAACGTCGCATTGTGACAAATATTGTCTCGATATGAAATTCAATCATTGTCAACCATGTTCCAACTTCACATTTTGACAATTATTGTTTGAATATGAAAATCAACCATGGTCAACCATGTTTATTTAAGTGTTTATAATATTTATATTAAGGTTTATATACCTTAGATTTATAATATTAATCCCGTCGGTTTGTAATCTCTTAGGGTTTTAGTATCAATCCCTTAAGTTTATAATATCAATCCTTTGGGTTTTTTAATCTAAAGGTGCATATTCCTAGGGTATAACACTATTCAAAGGGTTTATAATATTAATATAATCATGGTCAACCATGTTCGAACATCACACTGTGACATATATTATGTCAGTATGAAAATTAACCATGGTAAACCATTCTGAACCATCATCAACCATGTCCAAGCATAGTCCAATGTCAGATTATGACGAAGTTTGTATCAATATGAAAATCAACCATGGTCCAATTTCGCATTATGACAACGATTGCCTCAATATGAAAGTTAGCCATGGTAAACCATGCTCAGCCATGTTTCTTTTAGCGTTTATGAGATTTATCTTAGTGTTTATATACCTTAGGTCATAATATTGATCCCTTGGGTTTAATATTATTCCGTTGGGTTTATAATCCCTTGAGTTTTTAGTGTTAATCCATTTGGTTTATTATTCCATTGGGTTTATAATATGAATCCCTTGGGTTTACTAATATAAGGGTTCATATTCCTATGGTATAATATTATTCATTGGGTTTATAATATTAATACTTGGGTTTAATATAATTCCTTTGGGTTCATAATCATGGTCCAATGTCACATTGTGACAAAACATTTCTCAATATGAAAATCAACCATGGTCAACCATCATCAACCATGGTCAATCATGGTCAACCATGGCTAACCATGGTCCAATGTCGCATTGTGAAAAAAGTATCTCAATATGAAAAAAAAACATGATCATACCTATTTATTTTAGATTTTATAATATTTATCTGAGGGTTTATATACCTTGGATTTATAATATTATTCTTTTGGATTTAATATTATTATTTTGGATTTATAATATAAATCCCTTGGATTTATTAATCTAAGAGTTCATAATCCTAATGTATAATATTATTCATAAAGTATAATATTATTGTCTCGGTATGAAATGTCCACATTTCTGGGATGAAAGATCCAAATTTTTTTGAGTAATACATATGTTTCTGTCACATAATCAAAACTTGAGAGCATGTAGTCAATCTTTCAAAAAGTTTAAGGCCAAGGGTAACTTACCACATAGGTAAATATATAAAGATTTAGCCATTAGTGATAAATATATCTGTGTGTTTTGAAGTTTTTTCTAATGATGAAAATGGTCATGCCCATTTTTATTACTCTCTATAGTGAGTACAGATATTTATGGTGTCATTCACTGAGAACATGCACGTCCTCACTGAACAAGCTTTCAGACTTTAAGTATTGTAAAGGAAATTACCCAGGAAATCAAACCTATCATTGCATAATTTTTGTATGTGTACAAATAATATAGTGGATGTCCCGTCGTGTTTGAGATGAAAGGGGATCTACGCTACGATTATTCAATCTTGCAAGGAAAATACGTATAATACATGCACATAAAGAAAAAAAATTTAAGACAAAAAGCTCATGCTCCATGTATGTGTGAATATCAACCTTACAATGCCACTGAATAATGAATCTTTTCAGCTAAAATATTTATTGGAAATCGTTTAGCTCTTTTATTTTCTAATTATTTTTATCATAAACTAATGTAAATATTGTTTGAATAATTGTAACGGTGTATAAATTTAAAAAATGACATAGTGAATTATTATTGGTATTAAATTACTATTTTTAATTAAGATTTAGCAAATATAAATTTTAATCAAGATTATATTTAAAAAACAAATAATTAAAAGTCTCAAATACAGAACTACACCACTCGCCACTAAGACTTCCAAAAATGACTTCGATAATCCTCTTAGGTGAATTAAACCTCATATAATTGTAGTATACAATTGGAATATACAAGAAGAAATGCAAGTAAAACAATCCTTATATCATCGTAAAAATTAACAAAATCCAACTTATGTAAATCAAAATGCACAATTATATAAGGTGAACAATGAATCACTTTTATATGAGTCAAAGCTAGAAGTATAAAGACTTAGTGAAGCTTGCAACTGAAGATACAAAAAAGTGTTCAACTCATGAAGAATAAACATGATAAATTGTTAGTTTGTGATTACAAGCAAATCATGAACTTAGGTTGTGAAGTTAGTTTCACTGGCATTGATGGTCTCTTCATGGGGTTGCTCTCTCCTTTAAAGGAAAATCCTATCAAATTCACGGGATGTTTCTCTAATTTCAAGGTAACCCTTGTCCACTCTAGCACCTTTGTGCAATATCATATAAAATTTTCATTTCAATCTAGGTTTATATTTATCAACCATAACAATGTTTCTATAATTTTGTAAAGTGTAAATTTGTTTTATTATTGAATAGTAATGAATTAATATATAATATGAAATTAAGTATTACAAAATATTATAATTAAATCATTTTTATTTGAATCCATGCTAAATTTTGAGTTTAATATAGGTTGATATATGTGAAATCTAGGAAATAAGATAAATAAATATGAGTGAAAATATTAAATAAGTAAATTTACTTTGCTTGGAAAATAAAGACATAGAGATGTGCACATTTTCTATATAGGTATAACTTCTCATAACATTGAAAGGAAAACTTTAGGAAATCAAGAATATTATAAAAACGTAAAGGAGACCTATTATGCAAATAATTTTGTTGGTAATACTAGAATGAATAGTTCTAAATACATATTTCAAATTAAAAAAATATAATGATAGTATAAATATTAAAATATAGGTGCTTGTAAAGATCATAATCTAACTTTTATGATGAGTTAATAAATAAAATTATTAAGTCAACCATATTAAATATATCCTTGATAAGTTGTAGCACAATAATTTAACAATATTGACAATAATTTAGTATTATCTCATATTTCTATTATAATTCTATTGTTATGATGACTTAATAAAGATTATTATTAAGTCAAGCATATTAAATATACACTTAATAATTTGTAGAGTAATTTAATAATATTGACAATAATTTAGTATTGTATCATTGTTTTATTATAGTTCTACTATTATCATGACTTAATAAGTAATATTATTAAGTCAACCATATTAAATATTGACTTAATAATTTGTAACACAGTAATTTAATAATATTGACAATAATTTAGTATTGTTTCATAGTTTTATTATAGTTCTAATGTTATGACAACTTAATAAATATTATTATTAAGTCAACCATATTAAATATAGACCTAATAAATCGTAGCACAATAATTTAATAATATTGATAACAATTTAATATTGTCTCATAATTATATTACAGTTTTATTAAATATCGTCTCATAATTTAATAATAAATTATAATTATAATAAATAAATAATTATATTTATATTATATTTATTTTAAATTGTTAAAAATATAATTAATTATAATTATAATGAATGATAAATAATTAATTATAATAATATTATATTGATTTTAGATTAATAAAAATAGAATTAATTATAATTAGTATATACTTAATTACGTGCACATTATTATGTCCATTTAATATATATTTATATTATTTTTAGATTATAGTTATTATATATCTTAGGGTTTGTGCTTGTTCTAACCTTGATAAAAATCTAAATAATTATAATTATTATATAAACATAAACTCAAATATAGACATAACTAATTTATTTAACTATAATTTGAATTAATCATAATATAAATATATTAAAATTTATAACTATAAATATAAACATAATTAATTAAAATTAAGTTAACTATAATGCAAAAATAAATAAATATAAATATAAATATCAAAGTTATTTTAATTAAATTTTATATGTGAAATCAAATTAAAATAAACTTCATGTATACTATACGTAAATTTAATGTATAATAAAGGTAAATTAATGTCTACGTTAAATTAAAATAATTTTTGTGAAAATAATTTTCAAATCTTGCGAAAATAATTGTGACAAGGATTTTCTCAATAAGAAAATCAGTGATGGTTAACCATGGTGAACCATTGTCAAACATCGTATGTGATAAAAAATATCTCAATATGTAAATCAACTATCGTCAACCATGCTTATTTTAGCATTTATAATATTTATTATAGGATTTATATACCTTGGTTTATAATATTTATCTTAGGGTTCATCATAGGATTTTCTCGATATGGAAATTAGACATGGTCAACCATGCTCAAATGTCGCATTGCGACAAAGTTTGTCTCAATTTGAAAATCAACCATATTCAACCATGGTCCAAGATCGCATTGTGACAAATATTGTCTTGATATAAAATTCAATCATTGTCAACGATGGTCCAACATCAAATTTTTACAAATATTGTTTGAATATGAAAATCAACCACAGTCAACCATGTTTATTTATTATTTATAATATTTATAATTGATGCAGGAGCATCAAGGGTGTTTTTTATTTTGTAAATATGTTAAAAGGGGGTGTGATAATTTTTAGTATTTTATTAATTAATTTGAATAAAATAGGAGAAGGTGAGGATTTTTGTAAATATCTTTTTATTAATAAAAGGATATGAGGGAATTTAATTAGTTGAAGGATTTTAGGGATAAAGATCTATCCTTTAGGGATGTTGAGAGATTTAGGGGTTTGTTGAGGAATTGAAGGGATTGAGCATTTAATTTAATGATTTTTTTAAATTGTATAAATAGAAGGGGGTTTTGAGAGAAAACACATTGAGATTGTGAGGGGTTGTGAGATTGAGAGTAGGCTTGAACAGCAAGGCTGTAAGCCTTCAGTATTTGTAAAGGGCCATGAGTGTTGGATATCAGGCCAAAGATAAATTTGTAAGTAGCCTCATTTTGTCTATATGAAATATTGCTCCGTATTATATATTTTGATTAATGGATTGAGGAAATTTATATTCGATTTCTGAAGTGAGATTTTGGAGTAAATTATGTATGTGAATTGTGAAAAGTGATATGCCAATTTTGTGAAGAATAACAAGAAAAGTTGTGTGTGGATTCTGGTTAAATGCATATGCTTGAATTGAAGTATCTACTATGGGAGATTCGATTAAAGGAAGTGTGCAATGAACAGATCGATATTTATATAACAATTGTTACTGTGTGAGCTTATTTCTGAATGGCTATTTTAAATCAATCTGTAGTTTGTAGCCAGCACCAGAATGGAAATAGAACAACGGTTTTCCCTGAAGTTACAAGTCATGGTATGGGTGCATGGCGCTGTTGGTTGAATGACATTGAATGTTGGATATTGCAGTAATTAATTTGGATTGATTGTTGAAAAAAATCGATGCATATAAAAACCGATTGGAGCAATTGGGTGTTTGCTGTGTTGAAATTATGATTGAAGTCTATGCTGCAGGCTTAGATGTGATCGACATACAGAGTCTACGCTTATGAGAAAAAGACATGGGAGAAATGCCGGAAGGGCGTTTGACTGAACGACCAATGATTGAATGCGCAACCGATTTCTGGGTAAATCGATGGAGCGTATGTCGATCTACAGTTTATTGGACGTGTTGAATGAGGCGCAGGTTTGATTTCAAACCAGTGGTAACGTGTGCAGCGAAACTATCCAGGTAATTCGATTCACTTACTCTACGGTATTTGTTTGACTAAAATCGTGTGGAAGCCTGCCCAGAAGTTTTAATTAGTTGTATGGTGGAATCGATTGATGAATTGGAGCTGGGAAAATGTTATTCAAATTGATGTTTCCACGCTGAAAGCCGTCCAATGATTTGCTGAATAAAATGTTAAATGCTTAATAATCAATGTAGAGGTTGCCAGCGGAAGTTGAAAAACGAATGCAGGTTGCGTGGGCCAGATTGTCCATAGAAGAGGTAATTTGGATATGTTGGAAACAATTCATAAGTTTGCTGAGAAATCGATTTAGTTAATGTATGTTTGAACTGAGCCTAAGGTGAAGTAAAATTGAATTCTGATTTCCTGAGTATATAACAGAACGCTGGTATTAAAATGGATAATTCCAAGTCTTATTTATATAGTGGCAGCATTTGTCATGGACACGTTTCTTGAAGATCCGGTATATAAAATACATATGTGGAGGTCGGTATTTGATTGAGGAATTTAAATCCGGTGTTTTGATAAGTTGCCGCATGATAATATGTGAAATGAAATTGACATTAAAAGCCCTATGCAAATGGAAATGGGAATAATGTTTAGTGGGTGTGAAAGCTTGTGAGCTTGATTGCAAATGCATTTTGAAGTTTTGTAATGAGTATTTGTGGTTAATAGCATGACAAATGATTTGAATTTGGCATTTGGGGGTTTCTCAAGATTGGGGCTTATGAATTTGCTATGATTTTATAAAATGGTTTTAAACCATATGTTTGGAAAAGCTTCCGCATGCAATTAATAATAATATGAAATTGCCAGCTTTTGAGATTTTGATTTGGGTAAGAAGGTGAGATGCATAGAGGATAAAAAAATTCTGGGTTTGCAGGCTAAGTCTGCGTCATTTTTGGTATCAAAGCTTGGCTCTGTTGAGATTTTAGAATGTTTATTTCCTGAATGAAGACAGAAGGTTTTGTTGAAGAGCTGGAATGGCTCTGTATGAGGGTTTAAGTTTTTTTTAAATTGAATTAAATGCATGAATGACAGATTTTGAAGCTGATGAAAGTTGCACACAGGTATGCAAGTGCAGTTGAAGAAGGAAGCGAGATCAACAGGATCTTGAAAGGTGAGATTGTGTAGTTGATATTTAACTCTGGTTTGAAGACTATTTACAGAATTTGGTTGCGGGCATAATCTCAGCAGGAAGAAGTAAATCATAGCTTGAGAGCAGTGATGGAATCCAACAGAGGATTCTAGGTGTGTGGCAGAACCTAAAGATTCAACGGAGGTTGAATGAAAAGGACAAGTGTGTTCTTAAGAGTTGCAGATGAGGAAAGCCTGAAGGAGCAGTGGAGAATGCTCGAAAGGTTCCAGCAGAGGATCGGGTGATTACCAAAAGACCAGATCCGGAGGAAGGGATTGGTGAGGTAAGTGGCAGCAGGAGAGGTTACTGTTGCAGAGGCTTGATGCAACTCATGAGTGAGAAACTCATGGCGAAGGAAATGAATACTGAAAGTCATAAAGGAGGAAGCAGAGGTTCAGAGAAAAGCCACAGTAGGAAGAGGAAGAAAGATGCCAAGGAAAATGGCATAAGACATCAGTTGACTGATGAGGAGTACGAGAAAGAGAAAGCTGAGATCGCAATTCATCTTGAGTTATTGATGGAGTTGTTGCAGGAGAATATGAGAGACCAGAGACACGGTTGGCTGATGAGGAAGAGAGTGAAGTGGCAGAGGCTACAACAGAAAAGAGATCGACAGATAAACATGCAGTTAACAGAAGAGCTGAGGAAGCTCGAGCAGGTGATGGATGTACAGTTGAGACGAGAAGAACTCAGAGCCACTGAGTTGGAAGAGGAAGTTTCCATTAATGAAACAGAGGAGGAGATCATTGATGATTTCTTGAGTTATTGGGTAGATCCAGACCAGCTGGATAATGTGAACTCTTGTATTATTGTAACTGATAATTTTGATGTGGTTACAGGTGCTAAGGAGGATGCGTAATCCTGTGAGGCTATCGCAAGTGTGGAAAGGAGTCTTTCAGGAGATAAGTATTCTGGAGAAGAAAACAATGATGCTTTTACTATTACAGCATAGGAGGAAGTTCATGTGAATGAAAAGGAGATTCAGCTGGAAGAGTTGGTATATGAACCGACAGTTAAAGTTGTTGAAACTTGTAGTTTTCAAACTGACAAGTTGTGTATGAATGCAGGAATGATACATGATGATGATCAATCGTTTTTATTAAGTAATGGACAGATAACTGAGTTTATTGCAAGAGTTGAGAATCAGAATTATGTTCTGATAACAGATGATGAGATGGTGACAACAGAAAGTTTGGCTTATGAAAGTATTGAAGATTACACAGAAAGTTTCTCAAAGGAGATGGCAGGTTTATGGCATGAGTTAAGTGTTCTAGAGTAGAGACTAGAAGCACAACGAATAAGTGTTCAGAGTATAAAGACAGAGATGAATGGAAATAAAGAGGTTCCAGAACACAGAGGTATTCTCGAAGAATATGACGTCGAGGAGAGACTAACTGATAGTCTCAAGAATGATTGGGATCAGCATACTGAAGTGCTGGAAGTGGGGAGTAAGGCACTAAGGCCTTATGATTTTTATTCTAACAAGTGTTTTGTGAGTGTAGGTATTGTCGCAGGTACTGGAGAATATTTGACTCAGTCGAGAAGTCAAATGAAGAGAGAAGAAGTTTTATGTTCCAGAAGACAAGAGGGCATGGATGATCGGGTGGCAGTCAGAACAGAAACAAGCATAGAAGCAAGAAGTCAACGAGTGACAGTACAAACTGAGCAAGCCGTCTTAGCTCAGCAGACAGCTAGAAATCAGCAGCCGGGAGATTTATTGGACCGAGAGATTGAAAGTATCAGAAAACTAATGACGAAAGAATCCCATAGAAAGACGGCAATAAGAAAGAAAAGGAAAGACAACCAGAGAAAGACTGTAGCAGACTTGGAAGGCAGAGCAAGTGGAGCACTACAGCACAAAATATGGAAACCTGGAAGACAACATCAGATAGCAACAGTAGTAAAGAAATCAACAAGCACGGAAAGATTACAAAATAAAATTTGGGATCCAGGAGGAAATATCCAGACTTATGACCAGGTGGTCATGAATTTTCTTACATGGGGAGTCTGATGCAGGAGCATCAAGGGTGTTTTTTATTTTGTAAATATGTTAAAAGGGGGTGTGATAATTTTTAGTATTTTATTAATTAATTTGAATAAAATAGGAGAAGGTGAGGATTTTTGTAAATATATTTTTAGTAATAAAAGGATATGAGGGAATTTAATTAGTTGAAGGATTTTAGGGATAAAGATCTATCCTTTAGGGATGTTGAGAGATTTAGGGGTTTGTTGAGGAATTGAAGGGATTGAGCATTTAATTTAATGATTTTTTTAAATTGTATAAATAGAAGGGGGTTTTGAGAGAAAACACATTGAGATTGTGAGGGGTTGTGAGATTGAGAGTAGGCTTGAACAGCAAGGTTGTAAGCCTACAGTATTTGTAAAGGGCCATGAGTGTTGGATATCAGGCCAAAGATAAATTTGTAAATAGCCTCATTTTGTTTATATGAAATATTGCTCCGTATTATATATTTTGATTAGTGGATGAGGAACTTTATGTTCGATTTCTGAAGTGAGATTTTTTAGTAAATTATGTATGTGAATTGTGAAAAGTGATATGCCAATTTTGTGAAGAATAGCAGGAAAAGTTGTGTGTGGATTCTGGTTAAATACATATGCTTGAATTGAAGTATCTACTATGGGAGATTCGATTAAAGGAAGTGTGCAATGAACAGATCGACATTTATATAATAATTGCTACTGTGTGAGTTTATTTCTGAATGGCTATTTTAAATCGATCTGTAGTTGTAGCCAGCACCAGAATGGAAATAGAATAGCAGTTTTCCCTGAAGTTACAGGCCACGGTATGGGTGCATGGCGCTGTTGGTTGAATGACATTGAATGTTGAATATTGCAGTAATTAATTTGGATTGATTGTTGAAAAAAAAAATCGATGCATATAAAAATCGATTGGAGCAATTGGGTATTTGCTGTGTTGAAATTATGATTGAAGTCTATGCTGCAGGCTTAGACGTGATCGACTTACAGAGTCTACACTTGTGAGAAAAAGACGTGGAAGAAATTCCGGAAGGGCGTTTGACTGAATGACCAATGATTGAATATGCAACCCATTTCTGGGTAAATCAATGGAGCGTATGTCGATCTACAGTTTACTAGACGTGTTAAATGAGGCGCAGGTTTGATTTCAAATCAGTGGTAACGTGTGCAACGGAATTATGCAGGTAATTCGATTCACTACTCTGTGGTTTTTCTGATTTGAAATAAATCGTGTAGAAGCTTGCCCAGAAGTTTTAATCAGTTGTATGGAGAATCGAATGATGAATTGGAGCTGGGAAACTGTTATTCAAATTGATGTTTCCGCCCTGAAAGCCGTCCAATTATTTGCTGAATAAAATGTTAAATGCATAATAATCAATGTAGATTTTGCCAGCGGAAGTTGAAAAACGAATACAGGTTGCGTGGGCCAGATTGTCCATAGAAGAGGTAATTTGGATCTGTTGGAAACAATTCATAAGTTTGTTGAGAAATCGATTCAGTTAATGTATGTTTGAACTGAGCCTAAGGTGAAGTAAAATTGAATTCTGATGTCCTGAGTATATAACAGAACGCTGGTATTAAAATGGATAATTCCGAGTCTTATTTATATAGTGGCAGCATTTGTCATGGACATGTTTCTTGAAGATCCGGTATATAAAATACATATGTGGAGGTCGGTATTTGATTGAGGAATTTAAATCCGGTGTTTTGATAAGTTGCCGCATGATAATATGTGAAATGAAATTGACATTAAAAGCCCTATGCAAATGGAAATGGGAATAATGTTTAGTGGGTGTGAAAGCTTGTGAGCTTGATTGCAAATGCATTTTGAAGTTTTGTAATGAGTATTTGTGGTTAATAGCATGACAAATGATTTGAATTTGGCATTTGGGGGTTTCTCAAGATTGGGGCTTATGAATTTGCTATGATTTTATAAAATGGTTTTAAACCATATGTTTGGAAAAGCTTCCGCATGCAATTAATAATAATATGAAATTGCCATCTTTTGAGATTTTGATTTGGGTAAGAAGGTGAGATGCACAGAGGATAAAAAAATTCTGGGTTTGCAGGCTAAGTCTGCGTCAATAATAGGTTTGATATACCTTACGTTTATAATATTAATCCCTTGGGTTTAATATTATTCCATTTGGTTTGTAATCCCTTAGGGTTTTAGTATCAATACCTTAGGTTTCTAATATCAATCCCTTAGGTTTTTTAATCTAATGGTACATATTCCTAGGGTCTAATATTATTCAAAGGGTTCATAATATTAATTCTAGGGTTTCATATAAATCCCTTGGGTTTATAATCATGGTCAACTATGGTTGAACGTCACATTGTGACATATATTGTCTCAATATGAAAATTAACCATGGTAAACCATTGTGAACGATTATCAACCATGTCCAAGCATAGTCTAATGTCACATTGTGACAAATTTTGTATCAATATGAAAATCAACCATGGTCCAATGTTGCATTGTGACAATGATTGCCTCAATATGAAAGTTACCCATGGTAAACCATGCTCAACCATTTTTATTTTAGGGTTTATGATATTTATCTTATGGTTTATATACCTTACGTAATAATATTGATCCCTTAGGTTTAATATTATTCTGCAGAGTTTAAAATACCTTGAGTTTTTAGTATTAATCCCTTTGGTTTATTATTCCATTGCATTTATAATATGAATCCCTTGGGTTTATTAATCTAAGGGTTCATATTCCCATGGTATAATATTATTCATTGGCTTTATAACATTAATTCTTGGGTTTAATATAATTCCCTTGGGTTCATAATCATAGTCAACCATGGTCCAATGTCACATTGTGACAAAAATTGTCACAATATGAAAATCAACCATGGTTAACAATCGTCAACCATGGTCAATTATAGTCAACCATGGCTAACCATGGTCCAATGTTGCATTGTGAAAAACATTGTGTCAATATGAAAAACAAGCATGGTTATACATATTTATTTTAGAGTTTATAATATTTATCTTAGAATTTATATACCTAAGGTTTATAATATTATTCTTTTGGATTTAATTTTATTCCTTAAAATCAATTCATTGAATTTATTAATCTAAGGATTCATACTGCTAATATATAATATTTTTTTTTCTAAGTTGTGTTAATCTATTAATATTGAACATAGTTTACATAGCGAGACCAGCCACCCGGGTTGCCCATCTAGCCAACACTAGTGGGGGTCCTAAGCAAAAAAGCCAAAAAACAGGAAATGGAGCCGCCCATTATAGGGAAGCCAGCCCAAAATTTGCAGCCCATTATTGGGAAACCAACAGTCACAGAGTTATCAGTAGCATAATTTTTACAAAAATAACAACAGATGCTTCTATGGAAGCCACGGGCAATGTGTTTAAGCCTGAAATAAAGCCTGAAACAAAGCTTGAAACAAAACATAACAGTAGTCTAGAAAAAAGCAGAGAAAACCTGACAACTAGCTAGCTGTCATGTGTGGAGGAGGATTCTCCTCCACTATTGGACAACTGTAATCATCCACATCCTCATCTTCTTCTTTGGAATGCTGGGAAGGTCTCTCCAAAGTTGAAGAGGAGTTAGAGTTGTTGTGGAGCTTTGTCTTCTCACGTCCCGAACTGCTACCGCTTGCCCTTGTGCCATTGCCGCTAGAGTTTGTGCCATCGCCACTGGAGCTCGTAATGTCAACCTTGATGGGAAGAGAAACCTTCTTTATGGTATCCAGAGGGTGCTGGTCCGAGATGGTTGAATTCCGATGCTTTTTGGGACCAGAGGGTCCTCCTTCCTGCATTTCTTCCTAAAAAGAGACTGAGATAGTTGTAGTGATATGGGGTTGATCAATGGCACTTGTAAAGTGGAATTGGGTAGTATTTCTGGCCTGAGAAAGGTGACTGCTGGAGTCATGGATGGACAGTGGCGGGCAGGAACCAGCGCCCCTACCATCACCACCCCTACCGCCACCCCCACTTCTACAACACATCCTATGCTGGCATGGCATGATGGTCCGGGAATTAGAAGTGAATGCCAGAAGTTTGAATCAACAGGCGAAGGAGGAGAACGCAGAGGGAAAGGAGCCGACGGAGACAGAGTCGACTACGAGTGAAGGTCGAAAGAGCACGACGAGTTTGGAGGAGTAGATGGAGGAGAAACCAGGGGCAACTGTAGATGAGGGTCGAGAAAATGCGGGGAATACAGATGAAAAGGGGGCGAGAGAAGCTAGGAGAGCTCAGCCGAGGTTGGAAGAGAACCAGCAGAGGGAGGAGGAACACGGGCAATCTGGAAAGCTTGTCTGAAGCCGAGATGGAGCGGCCAGACGCTCAGTAGCCTGGTTGAAGGCGCGGAAGAATACAATGCTATGGAGCGTGCCTCCATTGAAGAATGTGAGGGGCAAACAGAACAATTACTGGGAGGGTTATGACAGAGCAAGTGAGAATTGAAGGCTGAGTCCTTCATTCTCCTAGTTTTAATGCTGCATTTACTGCTCTGAAAGGATGGCGTGTAGCCAAGACAGGTGTTGGTCGCCAGGCTGGCCACCACCACAAACTTACTGCCCACCCACATCTAGGATGCTTATATATAATATTATTCATAAAGTAAATATTATTATCTCAATATGAAATGTCCACATTTGTGGAATAGGGTATCCAATTTTTTTTTTAGTGATATATATGTTTCTATCACATAATCAAAACTCTCGAGCATACAGTCAATCTTATAAGAATTTTAAGGCCAAGGGTAACCTTGGCACATAGGTAAATATATAAAAATTTAGCCATTAGTGATAAATATATCTTTGTGTGTTTTTAATTTCTTTTCTAGCAATGGAAATTGACATGCCCATTTTTATTACTCTCTGTAATGAATATACATATATTTATGGTGTCATTCACTGGCCACATGCACGTCCTAGTCTGTTTTCGCTTATAAATATTGTCCCTCACTGAACAAGATTTTAGACTTTTAGTATCGTAAAGGAAATTACCAAGGAAATCAAACCTACCATTGCATAATTTTTGCATTAGTGTATGTCTCGTCGTGTTTGAGATGAAGGTGATCTACGCTATGATTATTCAATATTGCATGGAAAATACGTGTAATACATGCACATAAAGAAATTTTTTAAGACACAAAGCTCATGCTCCAGGTATGTGTGAATATCAACCTTACAATGCCACTGAATAATGAATCTTTCGAGCTAAAAATATTTTTTGGAATCGTTTAGCTCTTTTATTTTCTAATTATTTTTTTTGTCATAAACTAATGTAAATATTGTTTGAATAATTGTAATTGTGTATAAATTTTAAAAATGACATAGTGAATTATTATTGGTATTAAATTACTATTTATAACTTTAATTTAAAAAAAAATGAATTTTAATCAAAATTCTCATATACTAAGTATTTATAAAAATAATTAAAAGTCTCAAATGTAGCAACAGAACCACAACACTCCCCACTAGGACTTCCTAAAATGATTTCGATAATCCTCTTAAGTGAATTAAATCTCATATAATTGGAGTATACAAGAAAAAATACAAGAAATGTATGTAAAACAATCCTTATATAATCGTAGAACTTAACAAAATCCAATCTATGTAAATCAAAAAGCATAATTATATTATGTTAACAATGATGTGATCCAATACATGTAAATCAAAATGAATAATTATATCAAGTGAAAAATTAAGCATTTTTATATTAGTCAAAGTTAGATGTATAAAGACTTAGTAAAGCTTGCAACTCAAAATACAAAAAATTGTTCAACTCATGAAGAATAAACATGATAAATTGTTACTTTGTAATTACAATAAAATCATGAACTTAGGTTGTGAATTTAGTTTGACTAGTGTTGATGGTATCTTCATGGGGTTTCTCTCTTTTAAAGGAAACCCCTATCAAATTCATGGGATGTTTCTCCACTTTTAGGGTAATCTTTGTTCACTCTGGCATCTATGTGCAATATCATATAAAACTTTCATTTCAACGTAGGTTCATATATATCAACTATAATAATGTTTCTATAATTTTGTAAAGTGTATATTTGTTTTATTATTTAATAGTAATGAATTAATATATAATATGAAATTAAATATCGAAAAATATTATAATTAAATAAATTTGATTTTTTTGGAATGCATGTCAATTTTTGAGTTTAATATAGATTCATATATTTGAAATCTAGGAAATAAGATAAATAAGTAAATATTAGTGAAAATGTTAAATAAGTAAAATTTACCTTGTTCGGAAAAATAAAGACATAGAGATGTGCACATTTTCTATATAGGTATAACCTCTCATAATGTTAGAAGGAAAACTTTAGAATTCAAGAAAAAGGAAAAGGTATATTATAAAAACCCAAAGGAGACATATTATGGCAATAATTTTATTGGTAATACTAAAATGAATAGTTCTTAATACATATTTCAAATAAAAATATATATATAATGATAGTATAAGTATTTAAGTATAGGAACTTCGTTAAGATCATAATCAAGATTTTATGACGAGTTAATAAATATTATTATTAAGTCAACCATATTAAATATATCCTTGATAAGTTGTAACATGATAATTTAACAATGTTGACAATAATTTAGTATTGTCTCATATTTCTATTATAGTTCTATTGTTGTGACGACTTAATAAAAATTATTATCAAGTCAACCATATTAAATATAGACTTAATAAGTTATAGCACAGTAATTTAATAATATTGACAATAATTTAGTATTGTCTCATAATTATGTTATATTTCTACTATTAAGATGACTTAATAAATAATATTATTAAGTTAACCATTATAAATATTGACTTAATAATTTGTAGCACAAAAATTTAATAATATTAACAATAATTTAGTATTGTTCATAGTTCTATTATAATTCTAATGTTATGACAACTTAATAAATATTATAATTAAGTCAACCATATTAAATATAGACTTAATAAGTTGTAATATAATAATTTAATATTGTCTCATAATTCTATTATAGTTCTATTAAAGATGATCTCATAATTTCATAATTAATTATAATTATAATAAACAATAAATAAATAATTATATTTATGTTATATTGATTTTAGATTGTTAAAAATATAATTAATTATAATTATAATCAATAATAAATAATTAGCTACAATTATATTATATTTATTTTAGATTGATAAAAATACAATTAATTATAATTATTATATAATTAATTACTATACATTCTTATGTCCATTTAATATATATTTATATTATTTTTAGATTATAGTTATTATATATTTTAGGGTTTGTGCATGTTTTAACCTTGATAAAAATATAAATAATTATATTTATTATATAAACATAAATTCAAATACAGACATAATTAATTTATTTAATTATAATTAGAATTAATTATAATATAAATATAAATATATTAACACTTATAACTATAAATATAAACACAATTAATCATAATTAAAATTAATTTTAATGCAAAAATAAATAAATAGAAACATAAATATCAAATTTATTTTAATTAAATTTTATATGTGAAATCAAAATAAAATAATTTTCTTGTATAATTTACGTAAATTTAATGTATAATAAAGGTAAATTAATGTCTACATTAAATTAAAATCATTTTCATGAAAATAATTTTCAAATCTTGCGAAAATAATTGTGACAAGGATTGTCTCAATATGAAAATCAGTCATGGTTAACCATGGTGAACCATTGTCCAATGTCATATTGTGATAGAGCATATCTCAATATGTAAATCAACCATGGTCAACCATGTTTTTTTTTAGTGTTTATAAAATTTATCATAGGGTTTATATACCTTGGTTTATAATATTTATCTTAGGGTTCATCATAGGATTTTCTCGATATGGAAATCAGTCATGGTCAACCATGGTCAAACATCGCATTGCGACAAATATTGTCTCAATATGAAAATAAACCACAGTAAAACATGGTGCAACGTCGCATTGTGGCAAAGATTGTCTGATATGAAATTAAATCATTGTCAACCATGGTCCAACATCACATTTTGGCAAATATTGTTTGAATATGAAAATCAGTCATGGCCAACCATGTTTATTTTAGTGTTTATATTATTTATATCAAGGTTTATATACCTTAGGTTTATAATATTAATCCCTCGGGTTTATTATTATTCCCTTGGGTTTGTAATCCCTTATGTTTATAATATCAATCCTTTGGGTTTTTTAATCTAAAGGTATATATTCCTAGGGTATAATATTATTCAAAGGGTTTATAATTATTATTATTCCCTTGGGTTTGTAATCCCTTAGGTTTATAATATCAATCCCTTGGGTTTTTTAATCTAAAGGTGCTTATTCCTAGGGTATAATATTATTCAAAGGGTTTATAATATTAATTCTAGGGTTTAATATAAATCCCTTGGGTTTATAATCATGGTCAACCATGGTCGAATGTCACATTGTGACATATATTGTCTCAATATGAAAATTAACCATGGTAAACCATTATGAACCATCATCAACCATGTCGAAGCATAGTCCAATGTCACATTGTGATGAAGTTTGTATCCATATGAAAATCAACCATCGTCTAACGTTGCATTGTGACAATGATTGCCTCAATATGAAAGTTAGCCATGGTAAACCATGTTTAACCATGTTTATTTTAGGTTTTATGATATTTATATTAGGTTTTATATACCTTAGGTCATAATATTGATCCCTTGGGTTTAATATTATTCCGCTGGGTTTATAATCCCTTTAGTTTTTTGTATTAATCCCTTTGGTTTATTATTCGATTGGGTTTATAATAAGAATCCCTTGTGTTTATTAATCTAAGGGTTCATATTCCTATGGTATAATATTATTCATTGGGTTTATAATTTTAATCCTTGGGTTTAATATAATTCCCTTGGGTTCATAATCATGGTCAAACATGGTCAAATGTCACATTGTGACAAAAATTGTCTCAATATGAAAATCAACCATATTCAGCCATCGTCAACCATCGTCAATCATGGTCAACCATGGCTAACCATGGTCTAATGTCGCATCGTGAAAAAAATTGTCTCAATATGAAAAACAACCATGGTCATAAATGTTTATTTTAGAGTTTATAATATTTATCTTAGGGTTTATATAGTTTAGGTTTATAATATTATTCCTTTGAGTTTAATATTATTCCCTTGGGTTTATAATATCAATCCCTTGGGTTTATTAATATAAGGGTTCATACTGCTAATGTATAATATTATTCATAGGGTATACTATTATTGTCTCAATATGAAAATCAACCATGGTCTAACATGGTCCAATGTCACATTATAAAAAATATTGTATTGTTATTAAAAGCAATCATGGTGAGACATGCACAAATGTCACATTGTGACAAATTATGTCTCAATATGAAAATCAACCGTGATCAACCATGGTATTCCATGTTTATTCTGGGGTTTGTAATATTTATCTTATGGTTTCTATACCTTGGATTTAATATTATTCCCTTGTTTTTATAATCACTTGGGGTTTCAATATTAATCCCTTGGGTTTATAATATCAATCCATTCAGTTTATTAATTTAAGGGTTCATATTCCTAGGGTATAATATTATTCATAGGGTGTATAATACTAATCCTAGGGTTCAATATAAATTCCTTGGGTTTATAATCATGGTCAACCATGGTCCAATGTCGCATTATGATAAATATTGTCACAATATGAAAATAAACCATGGTCAACCATTGTCAACCATCGTCAGTCATGATCTATCATGGTCAACCATGTTTATTTTAGGGTTTATAATATTTATCTTAAGATTTATATACCTTGGGTTTATAAGATTAGTCTGTTGGGATTATTATTATTACCTTGCATTTATAATCCCTATTATTCCCTTGCATTTATAATCCCTCGGCTTTATTAATCTAAGGGCTAATATTCCTAGGTTATAATATTATTCATATGGTTTTTAATATTAATCCATGGGTTTATAATCGTGGTCAACCATGGCCCAACTTCACATTGTCACAAAAAATTATCAATATGGAAATAAAAAATGGTCCAATGTCGCATTGTGATAAAGATATTCTCGATATGAAAATCAATCATGGTCAACCATGGTGTAATGTTCGATTGTGAAAAATATTGTCTCAATATAAACCCTAATACAAATATTATAATCCAAAGATAAATATTATCTTCAACCCTAAGATAAAAATAATCCAAAGATAACTATTATATAAACCCTAAGATAAATATTATATTCAAGATAAATAGGGTATACTCAAAGATAATATAAACCCTACAATAAACATGGTTAACCATGTTAAACCATGGATGATGATGGTTTTAAAAATGTGACGTTGGACCAAGAGAACATTTTTGTCATAACGTGACCATGGTCAACCATTGTCATCCATGTTTGTTCTAATGTTTATAATATTTATCTTACGGTCTATATACCTTGGGTTTATAATATAACTCTCTTGGTTTTAATATTATTCCCTTGGGTTTATAATATCTTCGGTTTTTATCTTGGATGCGGGTGTCTGATGGGTTTAGTACGAGGGTGCGTGGGCATACGTGGGTTGGCACGTGGCCTGACACCACCGCCACCCAGTTCAGTGCAAGGCATTGCATTAAACTCACTACCAGCGACTTCAATGCTGCAATAATGCAGCTCTTTCTCCGATGCCAACCTGTTAGCATTTCAACCATGCCGCTCCAGTCCAGATTCATCGAGGAAGCTCCTTTGTGCTCGAGTTGTTCTGTTGTTGCAGCTGAGCCCCGCTCTCGGACTAACACTGGGATGTGGTGCACTCTAGTTTGCTGCATAGAATTCATGCCAGGATTTCATTACACTCATAGCCCCTTTTGCAATTTTCAGTCCAATTCTCCTTCTGAGCGGGTCTCGGCCCTCCCTGTGGGAGCTCCCTGGCATTTATTTGTGGAATCGGCTCCCAATCTTCGTTCAACCGACCCTCACTTCTCCTAGTCTGCCCGCAGCATCATGCCTCGCCTCCGAAAAAGAATGAGGTGCAAGAGAGGCACTAGCCGTGGGCTAGCTGCACGTCAGCCCTCTACTTCCACCTCTGGCTCTTCCTCCTAGTCCTTTGAGAATTTCTCTGGTCGTTATCCTGCCACTAGGAGTGGCCGTGGTCGAGGGTCTGGTCTGTCTTCTCAAGCTCGGGGCTCCCATCACACTCTGCGCTCTCCTCGCCCCCCTTCCACTCAGTCCCATTTCGCCCAGGTCCGCCTTCCATGTGATATATGTCATTCCACCTTTACCGCCAAAATCACTTTTGAATTCCAAGATGATTTAGAGACTAAGGGAGGTCAGGTTCCAGCAACACCCTTGGAGAAGAATTTCATCGAGCAACATCCTATTCCACCCTCCGAAAGCAGGCAGAGTGAGGAGCACTATCACAACAGAAACCCAGTTACCAACATCCCTGCAGGTCCGAGTGATATGCAGTGTGGCGGCTCAATTGGCAAAGAAACCCTTCAAGCGATGGATGAAGAACCATATGAATATGGGTGCCGGATTATGGAAGAAACGTCGTCCAATTCTCATGAATCCTGATCGCGTCTTTAAATTCAGGTTTATGTCACACAGAGGATGGTCAGGATTTGATATTTGGAATTTTTTTTCACAATTTTCATGTTCAGAAATGTGTATCTTTGTTTAACAGTCGGTTTCCCCTGCATGGGTGGCCTTCTCTAGTTTGTTTAGCTTGGAACAGGGTTGTAGGTTCTGTTTATGACTTTTTTGATCGAAACAGGGTTGTGGGTTTGGATTTTGGGCATTTTGGAAGAGATATCAGTTTTTTTAACAAACTGCAGCAATATTGTGCAAGATCTCATGAGGTTGAGACCTCCTTGTAAAATTTTTTTGTATCAATAATAGGAGTAGACTTATTCAGAAAAAAAAAATATCTTGGGTTTTTAGAATTAATTCCTTGGGTTTATTATTCCATTGAGTTTATAATATAAATCCCTTGGGTTTAGTAATGTAAGGGTTTATATTCCTAGGTATAATATTATTCATAGGGTTTAATCATGGTTATCTATAGTCAACCATGGTACAATGTCACACTGTGAAAAATATATTCTCAACATGAAAATAAACCATGTTTAACCATGGTCAAATGCCACATTGTGACAAATATTTTCTCAATATGAAAATCAATTATGGTCAACCATGCTCCAACATCAAATTGTGACAAAGATTGTATCAATATGAAAAGAAACCATGGTTAACCATGCTTATTTGACCATTTATAACATTTATCATAGGGTTTATATACTTTGGTTTATAATATTTATGTTAGGGTTTATCATAGGATTTTCTCTATATGAAAATCAATCATGATCAACCATGGTCAATCATGGTCAACATTAGTCAAACATATTCAACCATTGTCGATTATGGTTAATCATGACTATCCATGGTAAAAAAATGGTCCAATTTCACATTTTTATGTGGGACCATTGGTTAATCATGTTCAACCATGTTTCAATATCTCATTTTCAGAAAGACTATCCCGAAATAAAAATAAATCACGGTCAGGCATAATCAACCATAGTCCAATTCCGCATTGTGAAAAAGATTGTTAATTTTCTCAATATGAAAATTAACCATGGTAAACCATGTTTATTTTATGGTTTACAATATTTATCATAGGATTTATATACCTTTAGTTTATAATATTAATCCCTTTAGTTTAATATTATTCCCTTATATTTATAATTTCCTAAGGTTTTATAATTTATTGAATCCAACATACCTACAAATTGAATAAATGGCTAATGCATTCAATAAAATAGATTTGAATAATATAGAACCTCATAAGAAAATTATTGTACATGAACCGACGCGATGTATGAAGATGGAGTGTTTGCGAGTGTAGACGTGAGATTCTTATGAAATTTCCACATTTATGCAATGGAGGACCCAACAAATTTTGGGTGATATATCTGTTTCAATCATATAATAAACACTACAAAACATGCAATCAATATTTCCAGAAGTTTAAGGCCAGTGGTAACCTTCCATACAGCTAAATATATGAATATTTAACCATGAGTGATAAATATATATCTGTGTGTTTTGAATTAGCCATGAGTGATAAACATATCTCTGTGTGTTTTGAATTGTACTAATGGAAATGAAAATGCCCATTTTCATTATTCTCTATAATAAATATACATATATTTGCGGTGACATTCACTGACCATATGCATTTTTTGGTCTTTTTTTTCTTTTATAAATATTGTCCCTCACTTAACAAGTGTTCAGACTTTCAGCATCATAAAGGAACTTTACCTAGGAAATCAAACCTATCATTGTATAATTTTGCATCTGTATACAAATAATGTAGTGAATGTCCCATAATATCTGAGTTGAAGGTGATGTATGCTACGGTTATTCAATGTTGCATGGAAAATACATGTAATACATGCACATAAAGCAAATTTTTTAAGACACAAAGCTCATGCTACATGTATTTTTGAATATTGACCTTACAATGTCACTGAATAATGAATATTTCGAGCTGAAAATCTTTATTGGAAATCATTTATCTCTTTTATTTTCTAATTGTTTTTGTCATACATTAATTTAATTTAAATATTGTTTGAGTAATTTGAATTATGTACAAATTTAAAAATGATATAGTGAATTATTATTTGTATTAAATTAAAATTTTTAAGAATGATTTAGATTTTTTTTTAAAATAAAAATTGACATACACTAGATATTTACAAACACAATTAAAACTTCGAAATACGACTTCAAATCCACAACACTCACACTCACACTCGTCACCAAGACATATTGAAATGACTCTGATAATCCTTCTAGGTGAAATAAATCTCATAGAATTCGAGTATATAATTGAAATATATAAAAATAAATACAAGAAATGTTGGAGTTAATCCTTACATTCCATATTTGAGAAGTTGGTTTGTGATGGTTGAGAAATTATCTCAACCTCTCTGTCTAAATTAGGAATAAGTTGGATCTCAGAAACTCTATTTAATAAAGTAATCGACTATAATCCGTGTGCGTTAGTGTGTTTGCACATACACCATTTGTGCATAACATATGATTGTGTTTCTGTAATTGTGTCATTTTAGCTATTTATATCATGGTATCGAAGCACAGGATGGCATGTGTGGTGTGAGTCTAAGTCTTTGGAGAAGGAGATCATGTTAATTGGATTGCGTGAATCATTTGTTGCGTTACTATGTTTCGCTGCGTTTGATAAGACAGTGGAAATCGTGGCCTGGATTGCAGTATGGTTGTGTGCTCATTGTTTACATGCAGGGCTGCCTGGTGGGCCGGAGGAGAATTCAAGCCTTGATTAACACCTCGGTTCAAATTGAATTTCTGAAACTAGCTGTAGATCTGTCACTGGCCATTGCATCAGGGGGTCGAACGGTGTGGAGCCAAGCAATCCTTAGAAAATACCTTTCTAGATTGAAGAGACCCTGCCTATTGCCGAAGAGACCCTGCCTATTGTCGTGAAGAGGAAGAGGCCGCATTTTTGGAAGCTAATCCCACTCAATACAAGAGAGACTCTGCGTACTCGAAGAGGAAGGAGTCACCTTCACATGTGATCACAATTTTTTAAAGACGCCCAACCATTTCTTGTTTGGCACATTGAGCCGCCTATTTGAGGGAGAAAGTCGCAACATGTTTGAAGAATTGAATTGTGGGCTCATAGAACCTATTACAACCCTATTGTTGTAGGTTGAACAACACAATCACAACACCGACCGTTATAGACATTCTACAAGGCCCATGAAGTATTCATTTTTTTAAAGTGCAGAAGGATATATCGGTATTTAAAAGGTATTTTATTTTGTCTTCTTTTATCATGGATTTTATGGTATTAGACAAATTTAGTGGTTTGAATTTTCCCTCATGGAAAGTAAAAATACAACTGCAATTAATGAATAAAAATTTGTGGGGAATAGTGAATGGTTCAGAAGTAGCACCTACAGATGCCAAAGATTTACTTGAATGGAAAAATAGAGATGACAAAGCTAAGTCTATTATTGGACTTGCTCTTTCTGATTCGCAATTACATCATGTAGATCTTACTAAAACATCAAAGGAAATATGGGAACATTTGGCTCAGTTATTTGGTGTAAAATCTACAAATGAAAAATTTTCCATAAAGCTGCAATTATTTAGTTTGAAAATGAATGAGGAGACATCTATGTCTAGTCATGTAAATGATTTAATGTCTCTTTTAAGACAATTAAGTGAAGTTGGGACTAAGGTGGAGGATGAAGATGCTAAAGCTGTATTACTAAATAGTCTTCCTTCAAGTTATAGTAATGTTGTTTTCACTTTGAGTCAAATGTCTACACAAACATTGCATGAGACAATTGCAGCACTTCTCGCTGAGGAAAAGTGACTAAAACCAAAGGATGCAGAAGATAACTCTCATGTAGAAAATGCCTTGTGGACAAAGTCAAGGATGAGAAAGAAAAATGCAAACAAAGGTGACATTGAATGCTACTATTGCAGGAAAATTGGGCATACAACGTGGAATTTCAGAAGTTGTGCTAGTGATTTGTTAAAAGGGAAAGAATCAGCAAATGTAACCACAGATGAATACCAATTGAATTCTGATAATGAATTCAATGAAGAGAGTGAACCTTTTAAACTCTTTTAATAATAACTAGCAGTTCAGCTATGTGTCTGATGCCAGTACTTAAAAAATCGAGTAGCAGTAAGGCTCAATATGGATGGATGTCTAGATAGTATGGTAGTTGCGGATCTAGGGAAGGATCCCTCGTTAGTGGCAGATGTAGAAGTGGTCTCCTAATGAGGTTATGCGACAGATTGGGATGCTGTCCATTAATTGACTTCAAGAGGTCCTTTTGATTCGGGAGTTGAGGAAGCGAACTTGAGAATCCAACGTGCCAACTACACCTTTCCGAGGGTTATGAGGCAAATTGATGGAGCATCTACTAATAAGCTTGATTATTTTTTTATTTATGAGTGAATTCAATAAATTAATGTAATGGAATCCTTAAGGGGGGATGTTGGATTTAATGCTTACATTCCATATTTGAGAAGTTGGTTTGTGATGATTGACAAATTCTCTCAACCTCTCTCTCTAAATTAGGAATAAGTTGGATCTCAGAAACCCTATTTAATATAGTAATCTAACTGTAATCCATGTGTGTGAGTGTGTTTTCATATACACCATTTGTGCATAATATATGATTGTGTTTCTGTAATTGTGTCATTTTAGCTATTTCTATCAAGAAATGCAAGTAAAACAACCCTCATATAATGGTAAGACTTCACTAAATCCAATCAATGTAAATAAAAATGCAGACTTAAAGTAAGTGAACAATGAAGTGATCCAATCCACGTAAATAAAAATGAAAAATTATTTTAAGTGAACAATGAAGCGATTTTATAAAAGTCAGGGCTAGAAGTCTAAAGTCTCAGTGCATCTTGCAACTCAAAAAAAAATTGTTAAATTGATGAAGCATAGAAATGATAAATTGTTAGTTTGTAATTACAAGAAAATCTTGACTTAAGGTTGTGAAGGTTGTTTAAACGACATTGATGGTCTCTTCAAGGGATTTTTATTTCCTTTCAAGGAAACTCTTATCAAATATTGTTTATCTTCATGGGATTTTCTCGGCTGTTAGGGTAACCCTTGTTCACTCTGACACCTTTGTATAAAACTCTCATTTCAACCTAGGTTTATATTTATCAGCCATAGAAACGTTTCTATAATTTTGTAAGTGTAAATTTGTTTTATTATTTAATAGTAATGAATTAATATATAATATAAAATTAAATATTGAAAAATATTATAATCAAATAAATTTGGTTTTTTGGAATGCATTTCAAATTTTAGATTGATATATTTGTAATGTAAGAAATAAGATAAATAAGTGAATAGTAGTGAAAATGTTAAATAAGTAAATTTTATTTGGTTAGAGAAAATAAACACATAAAGATGTCCACAATTTCTATATAAATATAACCCTCTCATAACATTAAAAGGAAAAAGGAAAACTTTGGGAAATCAATAAAAATGAAAAGGTATATTATTAAAATCCCAAGGGGAAATATTATGCTAATAATTTTCTTGGTAAGACTAGAATGAATAGTTTTCAATACATATTTCAAATAAGAAATATATATAATGATAATATTTGTATTTAAGTACATTCACATTGTTAAGAGCATAATCAAATTGTTATGATGGCATGATAAGTATTATTATTACTTGTCAACCATATTAGATATAGACTTAATAATTTGTAGCACATTAATTTAATAATATTGACAATAATTTAGTATTGTATCATAATTCGGTTCTAGTTCTCTTAAAGATTGTCTTGTAATTTAATAATTATATAAATTGTAATAAATAATTATCATTATAATGAACTAATTGATTATTATTATTATTATTTTTTGTAAGCTTGGCATAAAATTTTTATTCATATTTTCCAAAAAGTAGGTTACAACCATAATTTGAATGGTTCAGTGGCCTCAACTTGCCCGGAGAAAAACCAGGTTTGTTGGCCACCAAACAACATTATAAGCCATCCAAAAACATAAAAGTTTAAGCATGTCTAACAATGCCTTATATTACTAAATTTCTTGAAACCTTCTAATATCTAAGTATTTAAAACAAAATATCATAACCAACAGATTTTCCATATAGTGTTAAAAATATTTTGAAATAGAAAAAAACAATGCATACTAATATTCATCAAAGGAGTTCATGAAGCGGGATATTTCACATCCGAACCAGGTAATCCAGCCTATGGGAGACAAGGAATGTGTTCCTTGATGCACCCGAGACACACATTCTGTTGTTGAATTTGAAACTGAATGAGTTGGAATTGTTTTTGAATTTCCTAAAGGCCAATATTAGACTTGAATGAACCAGTTGGAGGGTTCATTATGGATTTGGAAAAAATTTTATTCATTAACTAGAAGAGGTGAACCGTCTGCTTGTATTGAGAAGTACGACCTCTAGAGTGGTCGGGCTCTGGAACAAGGTCTATCCAATTTTGCAATTTAATCTCAACTTTCTCTTGAAGGTTAAGTTTTTCCTCCCATTTTGAGATAAGATGATGAAACTATAATGGGGTAACCTATATGATAGGACTATGTTAGGGTCCTGTGATTTAGTAGATTGGTAGACCAAATGCACAGGGTAACATCAGACCAATCTTTGGAGTCCTAGTACCTAGCCTTCCTGGACTCAGAGAGGGCTCTCTCTATTATGTGTGAAGGATGTAAACTTGTTCGCTTTAGATGGTTGATTTTAGGCTATTTTTTAAGTGTGGGGTTTGTTTGTTTGGTTGGTTGGGTAACATGATCAAGTAGGATAGGTGGAATGAGAGGTTATCAAACATTGGGCTATGGAATCTATGAAGTCATTGACATCTCAATAATGAACCGGGGTACATAACAGGGAAAATCTAGTGTAGTCAATGGATCTTTAAAGTTTATGGGTGAGGTGAGATGGACATTAAGTTGGGGAAACAAGGTAGGGAAAAGGGCAGTTAAGAATCCTTTATTAAATAACTATGAAAAAGAAGGTCTTAAATACTGAAAAGAAAATATACTAATCATGAGATAGGGCACACCATTTACTCAATGAGAATACTTAAACCAATAAAAATTCAAGATACATAATTCCAATGAAATATAGAAGGCGAGAAACTCATTTAACTTCTAGTGATTCCACCTTCAAGATTTAGAAAACATTTAAGATCACAAATAACTTTAATCCATGAAGAGGGAACTCCTAAACATAATAAATCAAGTTATAAAGAACTTTGAGGCAAATTGATAAGCATGTTCAAAGGGAAAGATCAAAACAAGACCTCTGTGGCTTAACCTAACAATCAATACATCAAAACAAGATTTCAAGAGAGAGTTTAGATAGCATCAAATAAGCAGGGATTACCATGAATCATATTTGTAAACTAGAATATAAATATAATGATGAAATAAACAAGCTTAGGTGGGCCTAAGAAGAAACTAAAAATTCCTTAAACTAACCCAGCAGAGGAAAACATAAAGACAATAGCAAACAGGAGGACTGAGGTGCCTCAAACAACATCTCTTAACCTATACTTTTCTGAGCTATTGCAACATAGAAAGATGGATAAAATGATGAAAAATGAAACATGAACAAATCTAGAGATACATCACCATTAACTAAACTCAGGGATCTTGCAAGCAAGCCTTTATCATCATCAATCAAGGAAAATCATCCACAAGCTCCACAACACCAAAATTGCTCTTGAACCTCAAAGAACCATGTATTACTCTTAAAACTCATCAAATTCCAACATTTACAATGAATATTCATGCTCTATATAACAAGCAAGGAGGATAAAAACCTAATAGAGTATCTAGAATTCTATTGGCTAATCAAAAGTATCTCTATTGTCCTTGAGGCCTTGCAATGCCTAAGGCACAAAATATCTAAAATAAATATCTTTTCGGCCATTTTTAGCAAAGAAATTGACCTTTAGGCTCTGACAAGCCTCCTAAAACTTGCCAAATGCACGTTTTGACTTTTCAACCACAGTAGTGTAGCACCGTGTTTTAAAATGAAATTTCATGCCAGGAGCGCAGCATAGGAACAAGAAAAATGGGTCTTCTTACAGCAGTGTTTTGAAGGTCTTCCCGATGTCAGAAAAGTCTCCGTGATGGCGCGTTGGAAAGCCCTTGAAGTATAATTTCTAGATATACCCTTGGTTCTCTGATCTAACCTCTATAACCTATTCAAAAAGTGAAAATTCCAAGACTGGTAGGAGTGCAACACATGTCCTGAAAAGTAGGCAGAATGATGAAAAAGTGGGTGTTTTTGACCCTTTTGGAGGACCAAAACAACTCCAACTGATCTGAAACTTTGTGATCATGTTATATGAGTTATGAGGAAGCCAAAAATGCAAGCCTTTCCTCTTGAATATTCTTTGAAAAAGAGCGTATCACTAGGTCTGCTACGCTCCTAGCCTCAAAATTTGAAAAAAAACAAAAACTTGTCAAAATTCTCCAAATTTGGTGGATAAGTCCTTCATAGGGTTTAGGAGACCTATAGAAAATATTGAGGCAAGATTCCAAGGTTTAATTTCTCTTTTCCTCTTTTTATTATTTTGAATTCGAATGAGGGCCTCTTTGATATGCCAATGAAAAAAGGTGTGATAGTAGTCTTGTTGGTGTCTTTATCACGGTTGTGGTCTTCATTTTCATTATCATCCTTTCCACTTTATTTACTATCACTATGAATTCTCTTTGTGTTGCCTTTACTTTTCTTATCATTATTGTCACTTGTGGGGGTCACTGCCTTTACTATTTTTATGACTATCATAAATGTTTTCTTTTTTCACTTATGCTTGCTTCATTATCTTTCTGCATTTTTGTCACTTGATTCATTTGTATTCATGCTACCTTTTGTTTTCTGCATTATCCTCACCTTTTTCATCTTCATCCTTGTCAAACCCACTGCCCTTTTCTTCATTATCTATCTCTATTTCCTCATCAATATCTGCCTTTGTTTCTTCTTTAATATCCGCCTTTTCATCATTTTTCCCTTTTTCATTATTTGACTCAATGCCTTCTTCTTCTTCTTCATTATTTTTCCCATTGCCTTTGTCGTCATCATCGTTTGCATTATCTTCCTTATCACTGCTTTCTTGTTCTAAACTGTCTTTTTCTTCATAATCTGCCCCTGTCTCTTGATTTTCATCATCATCCTCCTCTTTAATATTCCCAATTAGCCTTGCTACTTGGAATATTATAACTACTCCAATTTTGCATTAAGAAGAAGGAAAAGACAATAAAACACATCCCAATGTGAAAAGGGATTGAAGTAGGAGGATTAAATAAAGCCCCTTTGGTGTGAAAGAGAGGAAAACTAGTGATTTAGCTACAATTGACCAAGTCAATGGCGTTGTCACAAGAGGAGGGAAAGCTACTAGGGCAGCGTAGTTTTGAAGGAGGAAACTTCTCAAGGAAGTCACATCACCCATGAGTGGGGCCCGGGATGGGAAAGCTCACCAAGGATAAAAAGGAGGAGATAGAAAGGGAGGGATTCATTCATGTATTCATCTTGTCTCAGTCTTATGACTGATTGCAAGCTTCAGCTGTTTAGCCATAGTTGCAGCACTGTTTAGTGCAAAAGGGATTCTCATGCGGGAATTCTATCCTCACCATTGGTATAGGTGATTGGGAGATATAAATAGGAGGTCCCGAGTTCAATTCTCATCATTTATCTTGAGAGAAACCATTCTCCATCCTAGACAACGCAGTCACTTCCAAGGATTGCGTTATTTCTGCAATAGCTGCAGTAGTTGGGGTTGCATCTTTCCCTTTGTGCTAGTTTTAGAGGAGGAGGAGTCTATTTCACTCTGGGAGATCTATTGAGGGAGGCCTTGGGCCAATCATTGTATTTTCTTATATATTTTATATCATATTTGGTTTTCATTATGCAGTGTGCTGGGTACATCATTATTTTCTATAGAGCTACTTTTATATTTCTATTTTTGCCATAAATCCTTGCTGGTGCATTCCGAGGTGCTTGTAAAAGAGGTCTAACCTCTCATTTCTGATTGCATGCTTAATGAAAGCTCTAGATATGTATTAAACTATCATTTTCTATAGATTCCATAATAAAAATAATGCTGTTGTAGTCTCCGGTATTCTATTTTATGAAGCAGTGGGATTGGGGTGCTTTTATGCATATATGAGTTGGGGAGATCTGTTTAAAGTATATAGAGTGATTTTATTTTGATGCAATTCTACATTTAAGCTACATACAACATATATTAGAGGATCCAAGCCCCGGTCTATGTTATTTTTTCACTGGTTTTCTTATACAGCGTCCTCACAGAAGATATTGCAGAAATTCTTGAAAAGGAATTCTACAGTGGTATCAGAGCTTTTCTCTTGGCTCAGCTTGTGGGGGGGGATTTATCTTCAGCATGTAGAAGGAAGACATCTCCAATCTCATACTTCAAACTCTGCAGAACATTGCAATATATCTTAAGGAGATGAGACATGAAAAGGACTCTTTAGGGTTTTGCCATGAGGCAAGCACAAGTACTGCAAATGGCATGGGGCATTCAGCTGCATCAAAAATATCTACCATGCCTTAATTCATAAAGGAAGGATATAAGGGGGGCACTCTGGGAGAATATTTTTAATAATATGAACTCCAGTCTCAAAGGTTCAATGAGCACTTGAACTTTCACGAGTTTTGCCAGATCAAGGGTGGGAGGAAGGTTAATCCTCACCAAAAGGAGGAGGAATTGATGCAGGGATCAGCCCTACAGTTTGGTATGGTAGGGTAGTTATTGCCCACATTTTATGGGACACCTAAGTGCACAATAAAGGCTTGGGTGGAGAAGCTATATACATACCTTCAGCTCAACAAGGTTTCTGAGATAGAAGCCATCAAGATAGTTGCACTGCACCTAGAAGGGGAAGCTAAATATTGGTGGTTTCATAGACTAACCACACTTGGGCACCATCATATCACTTCATACTCAGCCTTCACCAAGAAGCTAGTGGAGAGGTTTGATCCAAGGGATCCAGAAGCCCACTTTTCCAAGATAACCAAGCTCAAGTAGGAGGGAGATCTTGAGGATTACATTGCTGAGTATTTGCAGCTTTCAGTGATGGTATCCAACCTCACTATGAGCAGGAAAGTATGCATGTTTATGAATGGGATGGCTGAACCATTACAAGGGTTGGTCAAATCTACTAAACCAACCACACTCCTTGAAGTTGTGGAGAAGGCTAGAGACCTGCAACACATCTTGCCCAAGGCAAGAACCTTATTGCACAAGAGACTCACTCAAGACCAAGGAAGGCAATCCATGTTCATGATTTGGAGGGGAAATGTGTAACAGGAGGGGCACATCATGTCAAGAACTTCTCAAAGAAGGATGACAGCACTGTACAACCCATGGGAGATTTTGTTCCAAGAGGGGGAGTTGTTGCAGTGTTAATAGGAGTCCCAAAGTATCTAACCTTGAGGGTGAGAGGCACCATCATGGGGCTGAGAGTCTCTGTATTGGTAGATAGTGGAGCCACTCATAATTTTATTGATGCACAACTAGTACACAAGAGAGGAATTCCCATGGAGGAGTTTGAGGGATTTTCAGGTTTGGTCCCAGGAGCTATAACCCTGAATGTGCCAAGTATGTTCCAACACTAACCATTACTATGGGGACCTATACATTGACGGACCACTTCTTTGTGGTAGACATTCCAGGCACCAATGTAATATTGGGAGTCTAGTGGTTAATCACTCTTGGGAGAGTTACCACTAACTAGATAACCTTGGAGATGGAATGGACAGGAAGGGAGGATGGCCATCAACAAAGAATCAAGGGTATAAACACATATCCCCCTCAGGTTGTTTCAACACACAGGATGTAGGCAGATCTACGTAGAGGGGATTTTGAGTGGACAATGGAGCTGCATATATCAGAGGGGAAGGGCAAAGATTCACCAGTACATCCATATGTTATGTCTCTCTTGGACTGGTATTCCACAGTATTTGGAGATATCCCACTAGGGAGACTTCCTGATCGAGGGTTTGAACACGCCATTGAGTTGGAACATGGGGTCCAAGTAGTAATCACCACTCCCAATAGGCATCCCAAGGCTCATAGGGATGAGATTGAGAGAGCTATACAAGAGCTGCTAGCTCTAGGACACATCTGGCCTAGTACTATTCCTTTTGCTTCCTCAGTGGTTTTGGTAAAGAAGAAATATGGCACATTGAGGATGTGCATTGACTATAGGGCATTGAACAAGAAGAATATGAAGAACAGGTACCCTATACCCAGGATTGATGAACTCATGGATGAGTTTAGGAGATCCAAGTACTTCTCCAAGATTGATTTGAGGTCTGGGTATCATCAAATCAAGGTGAGAGAGCAAGACATCCCTAAGACATCATTCAGATGTCCCTATGGGCATTTTTAGTTTCTCGTAATGCCCTTTGGATTGAATAATGCTCTAGCAAGTTTCCAATCCTGTATGAACCACATCTTCTGTGGTCATTTGAGGAAGTTTGTATTATTCTTCTTTGATGATATTCTTATCTACAGTCGCACTTGGGAGGAACACTTGCAACATATAGAGACAATTTTGCATATCCTCAAGGAGCAGCAATTCTATGCCAAGCTCTCCAAATGTGAATTTGGCCTCACAAAGATGTTGTATTTGGGACACATCATAGGATTAGAGGGAGTGAGGGTACATGAGGAAGAGATCTAGGCTATCAGAGATTGACCTGAACCCAGGAATGTTACAGAAATTAGAGGGTTTGTGGGCATATGCACTTATTACAGGAAGTTTGTGAAAGGGTTTTCACAACTAGAAGCAGCACTCATAGACTTGACAAATAAGGGAGCTTTCCATTGGACACCTATAGCGCAGAGGGATTTTGATAAGCTCAAAGAGGTAATGAGTATTTTCCCTGTTTGGTTTTACCTTAATTTTCTCAACCTTTTGTGCTTGAATGTGATGCATCAGGTGAAGGTATTGGGGCAGTCTTGATGCAAGGTGGGCTTCCTATAGCCTTTGAGAGTAGGAAGCTACTTCATCATGAGAGGCTGTACCCCATATATGATAAAGAAATGTTTGCTATTATGCATGCATTAGCCAAATTCTGGCAATACTTGGTGGGGAATAAGTTCAAAGTAAATATTGATCATAACAGTCTTATATTCTTCCTTGAACAGAGATAGCTCCAGGAAAGACAACATAAGTGGGTGAGAAAAATCCAAGCATATGAATTTGACATAGATTATGTCAAGGGGAAGAGAAATGTAGTAGCTGATGCACTATCCAAGAGGCCCACAACATTGTCCTTGAGGGGCATGGACGTAGATTGGAAGGCTCAACTCTTAGTTGAGTATTCCAAAGATGACTTTGCATGTGAGATACTTGATGGGGTGGTATCGGATGAACGGTTCAGAGTGATGGATGAGGTTATCTATTACCGGGACTGGATCTTCTTGACTAAGAATTCTAAGCTCAAGGAGAAGATCTTATTGGCTTCATATGATTCACCACTTGCCAGGCATCAGAGTTTCAGAAATACTTATAGATCTATTAGAGAGAGACTCTCATGGAAGGGTCGCAAGGAGGATGTGCTCCGGCATGTCAAGGAATGCACCATATTCCAACAGAATAAGGGAGAGCACACTCACCCTGCTGGATTGTTGTAGCCACTACCTATTCCGGATGGGAAGTGGGAAATTATCTCTATGGACTTCATCACCGGCTTACCGATAGTGCAGGGTAAGGATTGTATATTTACTGTTGTTAATATACTAACAAAGTACTCTCATTTCTTTTCCATCTCTGCACATTATACTACTTCACAGGTGGCTGAAATCTTCTTCAAAGATGTATTCAGACTCCATGGTCTCCCAAGAACCATAGTGAGTGATCAGGACAGCCGCTTCCTAGGTGGCTTTTGGTAGGAACTTTTCCAGTTAGTGGGGACTGATTTGACCAAGCACTAGCTATCACCCCCAAACTGATGGATAGACCAAGATAGTGAACAAGTGGCTAGAAGGCTACTTGAGGAACTATGTGGTAGGGAAGCAAAAAGCTTGGCTGCATTGGCTCCACTTGGGAGAGTATTGTTACAACACTACTCACCATATCTCTATTGGCATGACTCCATTCCGAGCCCTATATGGGTATGAGGCACTCTCATTTGCTGATGTTATGTTCGGGGCAAGTAAAGCTCCAAGGGAAAAGGATTGGATTCAGGAGAACCAAGACATACTCTGGGTACTTAAAGACAACATTTCCATTGCCCAGAATTAGCAGAAGATGTATGCAGACCGTGGTTGGATAGAAAGACAGTTTGAGGTGGGAGATATTTTCTACCTGCGTATTCAACCTTACAAGCAATCCACACTCAAGGAGAAGGGAGTTGAGAAGCTCAAACCACATTTCTATTTGCCATAGAGGGTGGTCAAGTGTATCGGTAAGGTAGCATATGAGCTGGAGCTTCCTAAGGGGAGCAATATCCACAATATCTTCCATGTCTCTTGCCTCAATAAGGAAATTGGGAGGAATGTAGTTTCCAACATCGAGCTTCCCCCTATTGATGATGAGGGTCACTTAATCTTGCAGCCAGAAGTGATCTTGGACACAAGGGAGAGATAGATGAGAAACAAAGTTATCAAGAAATATCTGATTCGATGGAGGAATATACTAGATGAGGATGCCACTTGGGAGGGAGAGAAGATCTTGTAGCATCCTTCCTTACTGTTGCTTGTGGGCAAGCAACTTTTGATCACAGAGGACTGTAATATTCCCAATTAGCCTTGCTACTTGGAATATTATAACTACTCCAATTTTGCATTAAGAAGAAGGAAAAGACAATAAAAAACATCCTAGTGTGAAAAGGGATTGAAGTAGGAGGATTAAATAAATCCCCTTTGGTGTGAAAGAGAGGAAATGTAGTGATTTAGCTACAGTTGACCAAGTCAACAGCGCTGTCACAAGATGAGGGAAGGCTACTAGGCCAGTGGAGTTTTGAAGGAGGAAACTTCTCAAGGAAATCACATCACCCATGAGTGGGCCCCGGGATGGGAAAGCTCGCAAAGGATAAGAAGGAGGAGATATCAAGGAAGGTATTCATTCATGTATTCATATTTTCTCATTCTTATGATTGATTGCAAGCGTCATCTGTTAGCCGGAGTTGCAACACTGTTTAGTGCAAAAGGGATTATTGTGCGGGAATTCTATCTTCACCATTAGTATAGATGATTGGGAGATATAAGGAGGAGGTCCTGAGTTCAATTCTCATTATTTATCTTGAGGGAAACCATCCATCCTAGACACCGTAGTCACTTCCAAGGATTGTGTTATTTCTGCAGTAGCTGTAGTAGTTGGGGTTGCATCTTTCCCTTTGTGCTAGTTTCAGAGGAAGAGGAGTATATTTCACTCCAGGAGATCTATTGAGGGAGGCCTCGGGAAAATAATTGTATTTTCTTATCTATTTTAGATCATATTTTTTTTTCCTTATGCAGTGTGTTGGGTACAGCGTTATTTTCTGTAGAGCTAGTTTTATATTGCTATTTTTGCCGAAAACCCTTGCCGGGGCATTCCAAGGTGCTTCTAAAAGAGGTCTAAACTCTCATTTCTGATTCCATGCTTAATGAAAGCTCTATATCTGTATTAAAATATCATTTTATATATATTCTATAATAAAAATAATGCTATTGCAGTCTCTGGAATTTCTATTTTATGAAGTAGTCGGATTGGGGTGCTTTTATGCATATATGAGTTGGGGAGATCTATTTAAAGTAGCTAGAGTGATTTGTTTTTTATGCCATTCTACATTTAAGCTACATAAATCATATATTAGAGGATCCAATCCCTATTCTATGTTATTTTTTTCACTGGTTTTCTTATACAGCGTCCTCACTAGAGATATTGCAGAAATTCTTGAAAAGGAATACTACATCCTCCTCATCATTTTCTTCCTCATGACTTGTCATTTTCTGCTTCATCATGTGTTTCTTCTTCCTCACTTGTTCCTCATAGTAGAATAAAAATTACAGGCACGTAGCAGTGGGCCATTCGGGTGGCTAAATGCATAGCGTCATGCAGGGCTGCACGTGTCGTCGGCAAGGCTGCACGCACAGTCGACAAGGTTTCACGCACAATCGACAAGGCTGCATGCACAGTCGGAAAGGCTGCACGCACAATTGGCAAGGCTACACACATAGTTGTAAAGGCTACATGCACATTCAGCAAGGCTACATGCACAGTCTGCAAGGCTGCACTTGAAAGCTTAGGCTCCCTTATACTAATACTCTTTACAATTTGTCTCTTTGATGTAGTGAAAACCCCTTTTTTCTTGGAAAACCATGGAGGTCACCTTCAGATATCCTTTAAAAACCTTTTTCCTTCTATCATCATGGAGATTTATGGTATTTATTTCACTTCTTTTCCTACCTTCTCAAACTTTAGGCATTAGGGCTTTTTCCCTTCTTCATTTATAATTTCTAGAAATCTTCAATTCATGCTTGGAAATGGGTTGATGTGATGGTACTTAACCTTGAATATGCCTGGAGGACCTTCAGTAAGAGTCTAGGAGTGAATTGAGTGTTTTTAGGGTTGAGGAAGCCCTCCTAGCCAAGGGCGCAACACCACCTCCCAGGAGCGCAGCGCCATGTGTAATTTATATGGGAAAAAAATGCTAAGAGCGGAGCACCAACTCCTAAGTGCTCAACACCATTTTGTAGAGGGAATTTGGAAGCCTTCCTGGTATCCGAATTGGGCCCATGATAACTCATTGGAAATATTAGCCTATATAATTTCCAAATATACCATTTTTTTTCCTAATTGAATTTGATTTTCCTTATCAAAAGTTGATTTTCCCAATACTGGTCAAAAAGTACATAGTGATGGTGTAGAAAAGGAGAATGCTGGTGAAGACAACTTTTGGAAGCCTTCCATAACTCCAAACTGAGCTCATGATAGCTAATTGGAAAGCTATTCAAGTATAGTTTTCATTTGATGCATAGAAAAAGTCATTTGGACACTCACGCTATGAGAACACCTGATTTTCCAAAGGTCACTCCAGTAGTGTAGAAATTCTCCTAGGACACCTGTATTTTTGACATTGCTCCCAAACCATGATACCTGTGTAAAAAATGAAGGAGGTTTTTCTTCTCGGCCCTATAATGGACAAAAAAATCTCTAAATTTTTCCAAATTCATATTTTTTTGGTCAGAAACATATTTTTAAGAAAAACTGGCCCTAGGTGTGGCAAAGGACTTGGCCCTTGGAATGAATTCTTGGAAAATGATGGAGGGCTGATTTTTATGAGCTAGTATGGATTTATGTTTTCTCTCATGATCTATAATATTAATCCTTTGCTCATATTCCTCCTTTCCATAGAAAACCCTAGCTTAGTTGGAAGAGGAAATTAGGGTTTGGTGTAAGGGATTTAGGACTGCCTTGTAGAGGGAGGGGAATGAAGGGGTTAAGGGTTGTCTAAATTCTTGGGGAAATTTTTGGGAATAGGGATAGATGTTAGAGAGTAGGGGAAAGTGGAATTTCAAAAATTGAGTGAGGGGAAGGGGTCTAAAAGGGAAAAACACAGGCCTAGTCTCGAAAAGGATCAAAGTGTAGCAATAGGCTAGGTTTTGTAGAAAAAATGATGAGTTTGAGGGATAAGAGTGATGGGAAGTGTTTATGAAGGTATATTAAGCATAGGAGGAGGTTTAATATCATCATAATACAATCCTTGTTGATTTTTTAACCATGGAGGTCATGAAACCAAGAAAAATGCCCTCAAAAACCCTAGATGTATAATGGAGGAGTTAGGCAAAACAAAACTGAGGGTTGAGGCCAAAGGTGGAAAAACATAGTGACAATGAGTGGCATGAGCCCATGATGGGTCTTCGGGGAATGGTGGGTTGAGCATGGCATGATAGGATAGAGAAATAGTGAGAAAATAAAAATTATCCTAAGGATAATGAAGGCAATGAGATTTCTAAAACTCACAATGTTCATGAGTTTTGTTTTTAGAAATATAGGATAATTATTTAGTCATATAAGAAAACAAAAATTACTGATGACTAATAGTGGTTCCACTTGGGGAGGGCAGCTCCTTTTCAGGAGGTGTCCAGAACTTTTATATCTCTTGGTTTATGAAGACCAATGCCTCATCCATTGGGCAGATTTTTTTTTTCTCCTTTCATTTGCTTATGTTTCTTTAAAGTTATGATCTCAATAATCTAGAACAACATGATTAATTAAACATCATCTCTACCTACCCATCCTACTTGCCTAGCATTTTCTCTTCCTTGGGTGCACTTGAACTGGCAAACCCTTTGACATTGTTTCTTTTGAAAGAAAAAAACAACTATCTAATATTACCCTTATTACTTCCAAGGGCTCATATTATATTGGTGAACCCTTTTATTCTCTACCTAAACTTCTCAACTATCAAGATTAAGCTATTTGATAGGACTCATTCACTAAGCTACTGACATGAAATTGAAAACATGGTTAAATCAGGATTAGACAATCTGATTTACCATGGACCGTGGCATTAGAAGAAGCTTCACATGAGTGTTATTTTTGTACAAACAAAACTTAGGAAAGACAAGGGTTGTGATTAATCATTTGTGTTAGTATGAATATTTTGTCGAAGTGTACGAAAAAAGACCACTTTAGCTATGCATAACTTATAGCCCTAACATCAAATATGGCTTCCAATATCTTCAGATCTGTAGTTAGTTGATCGAGACAAGTGCTGCAAAAATCCAGATCTATGCATAAAGAGACATTAAGCAGTAAAAATAAGGTTATGCTCCATACATCCAATAGACAAGACAAGAACAAATTTTTTTTTGAAAGAATTTTTGTATTAAGGGCACCTGAGAGGAAAACAGGAAGGTGTTTCCAATTCTCCTCAATGGGATGGGTTCTTGGAAGTCCTCAGCACTTCAGATCTAGCATTTCTCTCTCCTGTTGGTGTAGAAAACCCAGAAAAAGATAGAACTCAAAGGGAGCTCACACAACAAATAATGAAAAATATGACAATGATAATGGCTCAAAGTCAGACCAAGAGTTTAGATCCAGAGTGATCTAATAGGCAACAAAAGGTGAAGAATGGTAGGAAAAACCCTTCTATTTATAACAAATTATTGGGTCATTCTAGATCTTGGTGCATGATTAAAATAACATTAACCAAATCTAGATCCACCTTTTATGGAATATTTTATTATATTTGTTGGAGGAAAAAAGTATTTGACTTGGGTCAAATCCCTTTATTTGTGAATAATAAATAAATAAATGATTTATTTATCATTTTAAGGAAGTGGTTGAAAGATAATCAAATAAATAATGATTTATTTAATTATTTATGGATGATTTAGTCATATTTAACAAGGAATATTATTTAAATAGGATTTAAATAATTATTCCTAGAAAATAATAAGATAAATAAAGGTTTATCTAATTAATTTCTTTGTTTTGGGTTAGACATGATCAAGAATAATAATTAAATTATTGTTTAATTAATTATTCCATGAGGAAAATCAAACAAATATAGATTTGTTTAATATTTCCTTTTGGGGTTTCCTGTTTAGACCACAAACAACCTAATAAATGTGTTTTATTAAGTTATTTTACATAGTGAAAGCAATTTTACTTAGGGTAAAATTGGTCTTACATGGTGTACTTGGGTCCATCTAAATAGGTTAGATGACCAAAAAATGGTGTAACAGATTGCCCCCCAGCGTGCGAGTGTTAGGAGCAAATCGTATGACCGAAGTACGTTGTAAGAACTCAATCACCAGACATCAAAAGGGAAGTCAGAGAGAGAAATGTAAGGTAGACTAATGTGCTAAAGAACTAGACCCTGAGGAGATGAGACTTACAGGTGCAACAAGTCTCTTTTTATGAGAGGGTACCTGTGCTAAAGGCGGCGGGGGAGGCATACCTATGCCCGCTGAGACAAAGTACAAAAGAATAGTGTCTCCAGTAAACAAGGGACCGAACCATAAAGTACAGCTAGCATATACATGATCCAGATAGAAATACAATGAGGGATCCCATGTACATGTTGTGCCTGGGATAACAACCAGGACTTATACAATAATATATGAGTACATGAGATACAAATACAACCCAAATGCCCCCTATAAGCGGGTAAGGGCTCACAAAATCTAACTAATGTATGTAAATCAAAGAAGCGCTGCAAGCGGCTAAGGCCAACATCATCAAATATATGGAGCTGCATCGAAGGCTGCAATGAAGAGGTCATCCGTGCATGTGGGGGGCTACCTGCAGGGCTGCCCCCTCATGAGGGCTGAGACATCTCACACACACCCGGGAATCACCGAAAGCGACTGCTACATCACTGAACCATCAAGCATACGGATCTCGATCATGCTGAAAGGAGTTGGAGTGGAGAAACAATCAAGTCAAAGGGAAATGAGAGATCCCTTTGCCTGATCCGAGGCACCGAACAAGAGTGGAAGATGGAACCAAGGTACACCACCCTCTAGACCTGTCTTCTAGAATGAAGGAGCTGATGTCGACAGAAGGAGGTCTGCCATAGGTGAGGCAATGAGAGATCCTCAACTAAGGCATGAGAGAAAATAGTAGAGCGACTAATAGACTAATACCAATGATGATGATGGAATGGAGGGGACTGAGTAGCAAATGGACGACTTCCCTTGCTAGAGCATAAAGGACATGAATCACATGGCAGCGACTGACACAGTATCATAAGGGATAGGGGACAGTGGGACTGACGGCCATAATGTGCGACACAAGAGAGAGACCAAGCAATGAAGGATGGAGGACTATAGCGGGGTACAAAGGGACTCGGGATAGACTCCATGAATGCGATGATGACTCAATTTGGATGCTCTAAACAAGGGCGACTCGATGGTGCTGCCACACAGAAAAGGTCCCATGGGGGACCATAAAAACATGAGTACAAGATGGTATCTCATGACGAAAATCAACATGAACAAAGTCAAGGCAAAGTGGTGCCCCAAGTACAAGTGTTGTAAGTGAGGAAATTCGATTTTGGGCGGAGGTGAAGTGACCCATCTTGGACAAAATTTGTCCTGGTTAAGTATCAAATAAAAAAAAACTAACAGATACCCATTTGAGAGCTCGGTGAGAGCTTTCCAACGATGCAGACGGTTTGTCAAACGGAGCTACGGTGTGGTCGCAGCAGGTGAAAGAAAAAACAAGGGTTCTCTTTTAATAAGGCAGTTTTCCCTCCAAATTCACTCATTTGCTAGTGTTGTTGTGGTGAATGTAGAGAGGAGAGAAGGCCCTAAATCTTGCGGCGAGCGTAGCGGACAAACCGACCGTTGGAATCGAGATCCGTCAGTTGCAGGTAAGAGGCCTAACCTTACTCTTTCATTTTGATGGATTGAAAGTTCAGATTAGGGCCTAGAATCTCAGGAATAGACCCTTTTTCACTTCTACGGCTGGGTCACACTTTTTGGGCCAAAAAATGCGACCTGGGGGGAAGGTTTTGAGCCAAAAAACTGCAACCTTTCCCAGGATTGGGCAAAAAGGTGCGACCTGGAGGATGAATGAGATTTCAGTGCTGTTTTAGGGCTGAGATTTGGGTTTTTGTGATTGGTTACAATGTTTCCTATCCATATACTGACAAAGATGATGTGTTTGTGCAGATATGGAAGATATACGGGTCAACTGGAGAGAGAGAGACCTGGGTACATTACGGTTAGAGATCGAGGCATATCAGGGTGTCCGTCGTGTATTGGCTAGATTTGGGGTTCTAAAGTTTTTGGAGAACACTTTAATGAGAGCAGGGGAGCCCTTGTTGGCCCAGATTGTCAGTTATTATGATCCAGATCATGAGGTCTTTGTAGTGCAGGGGCACAGGATCGAATTGACAGTCCAGGATCTTTATTTCTTGACTGGTCTCTCACCACTTGGGATGGTGGGAAATACGCAGCTAGTGTTACCGCGGGGGCAGAACATCATGGAGTTTGTGGAGTGACATTGTCGACCGGGTCTCCAAGTCAAAGGGACTCAGATACCGATCGGGGACCTAGAGAGATTAGAGACTCGTGCAGTGGCCGCAGCGGTGCTATGGATCCTAGGCAACCAGACACTCCATCACATCACTGGGGGGAAGATGATGATTGTGGAGAGTGTGTTGAGTGGAACCTACTATGGGTGGGCCCAAATGATGTTGGTGTCGTTAAAACAACAACTGTCACTTTGCAAGCGCAAGTGAACCACGATTGCTCGTATGGGACTTTATTGTGCTCCTTCTTTTTTGAGAAGATCCTGACCTTACAACCTCGTATACAGCTCCCAGATGGGGGCCCGAGAGATCCCAGGATGCGCCAGTGGGGGCGACTACTGTGCAGAGGAGGAGGAGGGGCGGTCGGACGGGTGTTTCGACCTAAGTTCTTTGCCCATTGGGATCAGATGTTGTTATACATAGACGACTATCCCTATAGTGGGATGAGTTATTGTGGGGATCCGGACCTACCACTTCCACCTGGTCGAGTATGGGGACCTGATGGTAAGTGACAAGTGACTACTCTTTTTTGGGCATGTTAAAGTTATTGAACAGTAGATAGGGTACTGATTCATGTACTTTTGGTATGCAGATATAGCTTCGGTAAAACCGGCCAGATATTTGGGACGACCGGCAGCATCAAGAGCTGCAAGCCCGAGTGGATCGAGAGCGGCGAATAATGAGGATGCGGCCGCCCTCCTGGAGGACATTCGCTGTAGATGCGAGAGGTTGCTGACCGATGTTTCAGAGCGTGGGTGGAAAGACTTAGACGACCAGTACATAGAGCCATGTATTGGTCTACCCTCGGAATGGCAGGGTGTCATGCGGCGCATGGCGATGGCCGGTCAAGGGATACGTGATCTACAAGCTGCAGGAGCAGAGCCATTGGCTCAGGATCTGCCAGATAGTGATTAGGTGTGGGACAGGTGGTGCCCCCAGTTTTGAGTTTTTTGTAACATGCTATGGGCATGTCATATTTATCAGAGTAGATGGACTCTAAACACATGTTTTAAGACACATATTATGGATATGCATATTTTTCAATGATTATGAATGTTATTGTCTTGTATAAAATGCGTGTGATAAATTCCAATCTAGAACATGGTTTGCAATGCTATCTACATAGTGATTTTGTTCTCGAGGTGTATGGTTGAAAGTTATGGTTTCAAATTCACGTATCAAGAGTTTCACTCGTAAATATCATCTAAAGAGGATAGGATTATGCACACGATAGACGCCATTTAGTTGCATGACAAGAAGTAGGGAATCTAAACGAACGTGCAGATGGAGGATGTGATGAGAGAGGACATCGACTAAGAGACCACGTACTGCATCATATTCGGCCTGATTATTGGTGGCAGTACCAATGCAGACCCCGTTCGAGAGAACAAGGGCATGTAAGGGGGTGAAAATGGCCCAACCTGCCGAGGCTAGATTTCGGGAGTAACGACTTGCACCATCGACATAACTGATATAGGGTGGGGACGGGAGGTCCTGCGGAATAGTGTTACAAGACAAAAAATGGGAGGAGGAGGAACAATGACGGCAACGTGAGTGTATAGTAGACATCGAGTCGCAACGGCGGGAGGGAGTGCGATGGGCAGGATGGCTATGACTCATATACGAACTAGATGGTGGTATATGAGGGCTATAGGAGGTATGGCTGGGACTCGGGCTGCGGAGGTCAACATAGATACGGGTGGTGTTATTCCGTTTATGGGCGGGAAGGGTGAGGTCATGGGTGGAGAAGGCTTCTAGGGGGGCATCCTGACGGGAAAAGAGGGGATGATGAGAGGAAGGGAAACCACATGACACGACAAAGCTACCTAAATCATCTGTATAGGAAGAAAGGCTAACATACGGATCGTCACGGGGGATGACAGAGGAACAGATAAACAAATTGTCAAATGATGTTGAGCCCAGGGTGGTTGCTCAAGGGGGATCGAGTGAAACAACAGGGGAGGATTCCAAGGGAATGTTCTCCAAGGGTCTCACAGAAAATGATAGGTAGAGGATGGTGGTAGTGAACTCATCATCTAGCCGGATTAGAGGGGATGTAATGGAGCGAGGAGATCCTCAAGCTGTCACAGGCCTCTGTAGAGTAACTGGGAAGGCGGATGATTCCCCTCAACCTCATATAGGAACTGCCTCCACAGGGAGCGCGGTAATGCATCAGGTGAGGACAATGGTGGGAGTAATGGCCATGGACACTGCATAAAGCACAGGGTTTGTTGTTGCGAATAAGTTTTGGGTTCTTGGTTACGGACAAGGATGGAATAGAGGGGTCAGGGACCGTAGACTCAGGGAATGCGACTTTAACCATGGGTTGAATACGGGGAAATTCAGGACAAGTATGGGTGGCGTGACCGACGACATCACACAAGGCGCAAGGCTTTGCGGGCGGAGGAGGAACCGAGTCAGTCGGGGTGACTTTATCTTTGGGTTCCCCCTTGCGAGCTTTGCCTTTCTTTCCTGGAGCTGTCACCACAGGGGTAGGGTCCTGGGGAGGTGCGGGGAGCATGGTAGCAATGGAGGAAGCAAGGGGGACCGGTTGAACCGGTGTCAAAGCAAGATAGGGTTTGGGGTGACCAGGAGGGGTAGCGGCTGGAGGGTCAAGGTACCAGACGGGGCTGGGGTTAGGTTATGGAGAGAGGGTGGCCATGTGGGGGACCGAATAGATGGAAGGGAGCCGGGGAAAGGTATCGACCCAGTGGGATAATGACAGGAGGAACGGCTCCTAGATGGTTTGAGCACAGAGGGAGCAGACCAGGAGGATAGAGAGTTAGGGATACTAGCTATAGGGAGAAGGGGCCGAAGGAGGAGATCTATTTATTTGAGATAGCAATCTAGGACGGCAGATTCAGTGGAGGGTTGAATCTGGTTCTTTGACTAGCGAAGCGGGTCATAAAGACGGCAGAGACGATTGCATCATGCAAACATTAAATCGTGGGATCGAGAATAGGAGGAGACCGAGGAGAAGGATTCCAAGAAAGAGGAGTCTTTGTGACGGAGAGACACTGGTCAAGGAATCGATGGTTTTCTTATTGGCTACAGAAGAGATGGTCATCTTAGGGGAGGTCTGAGACTTTGGCTCATGATAAGTCAACTGGTCGATGGTGACTATCTTTCCATTGTGAGGAAAAGACATCTTGCGAAAAACCGCGGATGGGACAGCAGACATGGCATAGGTGTAGCTTTGCCCCAATAGAATGTTGTAGTCTAGAGGGGCGTCAATGACTTCGACGTCAACGCAAACAGTCTTACCCAGCTAAGGGTGTCTGGTTCAATCAGAAGAGTCAGTGGGAGTTTGGGAGATTGTCAGTCCACTGAAGGTGATGTGGAAGGGGCCTTTCGGGAAGTCAGGATTTGCTAAAATGAAGGGAGATCACACAGGTGGATGCCCCCTCATCAATTATGCACCGAGAAACGTTGGCATTCTGGATTTTGACTGGGATTTGGAAGGCAACGAAAGGAGGAAGAGGAGGATGGTTTGATTGATGAGCGTCGAAAACAATCATTTGGTCATCGGTAGGATCTACAGCGCCCACGGCAGATAGCAGAGCCTTCTTTTGGGAAGGGCACGATTGGAGGAGTTCCAATGTGGAAATGGCAGCAGGAGATTGCGCCAAATCATCTACTATGCTATACGAATGAGCAGCTCGACTAGAAGCAGCATTTCGATGTAATGGTCCCTTAGGAATCTTTGGATGGACCTCAGCACGGGTTGAGGATATGAGGACCATTGGATGTCGAAAGAGGCTATGTAGAACTTTGAAGAGGACTGGGAGCAGTGAGTGGAAGGCTTAGATGTGGCCGAGGCCCAGGAGTTTGAAGGTTAGGTCGGCCAGAAGGAGATGGATCAGAGTTCAAAATGAGGATCTGGTAATCGGAGGAACCAGAAGGGAAAGGTTGAGTGGTGACCTGTCCATTAGGTGTTTGGGCAGCCATGAATCCTTGCTGGGGGAAAGTATAGGTAAACACAACTGGTTGAGTAGAGGCCACAGTAGGGGGAGCATGAGGGGAAGCATGTTTTCCTCGCAAAGTGGCTTGAGAATCCCACATTTGCCGCATCTGTGGTAGAAGGGGACAATCGTGAGTGTAATGAACATAAACACTGCAACACGAACAAGGCTTATTTGTGTGAATAGGTCTGTCCGGCTTGGGCTGAGTACCCTATTGTTGGTTAGAAGTGTTAGGGTCAGTACCTTGAGGATTGGGTCCACGAGTATGAGGGGCAGATTGATTTTGATTGCCTTTCCACCTTCTTTGAGAGGAAGGGGGATTAGTCGCGCCCTGCTGTACAAATACTTGCCCTGGAGGGGGACATGGAGTCTTCCCATTCTTTGGGATGAGAGGCAAGGGGGGTGGAGGGTGCAAGCAGCTGACGGAGGCTGGAGGCCACCGGGGCGTGGATAAGGGTAATGGTTAGGATGGGAAACATTGAGGGAAGGAGGAGGTTGGGAAAAAGGAGGGGGCATGCTGTATCCTAGATACATGCTACCTGGAGGGGAAAAGTGCTAGAGGTGTTGGCCCCTCCCGGAGGGAGACCATAGCCCATAAGAGGTTGAGCGTACGAATGTGAAAGAGCTCCAATGATACCATCGGTAGAATGAGATGCCCCCAGGGCGTTAGCGTCACCAAGTCTGGGGAGGTGAGGAAGGACGGTATAAACATAACCAGACTGAGCATAGATCGGGTCATATTTCAAGGCTATTTGGAGGGCGGCTTCTTCGGTTTGAGGGAAATGGGAGGCGGCATCTTTGCCAATGGGAGCTAAGAGAGTGCAAAGGAACTAGTCCATGCTCAAGCCCGATCTTTGAAGGTGGGGGCTGTACAGCTCCTTCTTTAGCCATTCTGGACAGCAGGTGGAAGAAATGGGGTTGAAGAGGTTTGCTTGAAGGAAGTCAAAAGCTCTGTACCAGTATCGTATCGGAGAGGGAGCTGGAAATAAGATAAAAAGGCTTGGGAAATGGTCACAAAGGTGGTATGGGAAGAGGTGGCTTGGTCAACATACCATTTAGAAGCTTCGCCGGTAAGCGTGCGTTGGAACAACCGAAGACGGATGGAATCATCGGTAATGGAATTGGAAGAACACCACATGTGGAAAGATCGGACATGGTTGGTTGGATCTTCTCCAACAAGGCCTTCGAACTTAGGGATGTCGGAGGGGAGCTTGGTTGGCATAGCAGGCCAACCAACATCGTGGCGGATAGGGTCATTGATCAACTGATTGAGATCGGGGAGGCTGAGGCCTGCCATGTAAGGGAGCAAAGGTGCAACCGAGGTAGTTCCTGTGATGGTTCCCCTAGTAGTAGTCCCGACATTAGGGCCGGGATTAGCGCTAGCGTTAGGCCCTGGACCAGACATAGTGAAGGTGAGAGGGGGAGAACCAGAAGTAAAAGGAGAACCCAATGAATCAGAAGAGGAGTCAGAGTGCGGACTGGGAGGAGGACTAACTCGACAACGGTGGGAAGGAGTAGGTCGACCGACCGGAAACTGAGGGTGAAGGCCAAGAAGTCTCCGGGATGTGCGCCTTGGGGGCACAATGGTGACAACACAAACACGGCACAAGGGGAAGAAGAACGACCAACAAAGGCAGGGAGGTGCGAAATCAAGTGATTACAATTTCGAAACAAGGGCAGAAAGGGGCAGTGTCAATTGAGTTTACAATTTTTTAAAGTCTTTGCTTGGTGGTGTTAACCAGGCTCTTCTTCGCTTAGGGTGAGTGTGTGGCGTGCGTTAATTTTAATTTTTAAACCTAGACGTTTTGAGAGGAAAAGAAAAAGTGTGTTGTGTAACTGAAAATAAATCTGCAGAGAACAGTATATGATGCTGAAATAATAGAAAATTAACAGCTAACATTGCATCGATCTAACCCAAAAAGGCGGGTCTCTCAAAACTAGTCTAAAAGAGGGAAAAAATTTAGTCAAAAAACACTAAAAAAGAGGCGAGTAGATCTAAGGTCGGGAGGGACAGGGATCTAAAGGAGAAATCTGCTGAAAAGAGGTGCAGAACACAGCCAAGAGGCAGAGGCAAGGTGGTTGTAAAAAAGGAGGAAATCAGCAAAAATCAGAAGGGACAAGGAGGAGGACCTAAAGATAGATCCAAAAAAAACTTCAGGAGTGATTTGAAAGGGAGAAGAGCTAATTAAAAGGGATCTGAAAAGGAGGTATCAGATCTAAAAAAGGGAAGGCTGAAAGTCTAAAAAATCAGACACCTGAAATAGTTAAAACTCTTCCACCAAAAGTGGAGGGTATTGAAGCCCTAGGGAGAAATTTTCCCACTTAGATGAGCAAAAAAAATTAGAAAAAGGTCTAAACAGGCTGAGCAGAGGCTGGAAAACCCTGACAGAAGCTTCAGAAAAACCCAGAAAAGTTGCAGAAAAATAGTAGAAAAACTGGCAGGTCATAGGTTCTGACCTGTTTTCTGTGCAGGTCGCAGATAATGGGCTGAAAAGTGTGACCTGTAGTCCAGGTCGCAGTTTCTGGGCTGAAAAGTGCGACTTGAAGCTCCGGGTGTCCTGGTGGCAGATTTCTGAAAAAGTTGCCGTCTCAGTTGCGGCTAATGTCTGTCACCTGCGCAATAGGGCCAGAAACACGCGGAAGTTAGAAATTTTAATGTTTTAGGGTTTTATAGGTGAAAAACAACATAAAAATAGGAAAAACAAAAAGCTGAAAAGAAACACTAGGGTCTAAAGTAGCTGGTTATGCAGGAATATGAAAAACGACAATGGTCGTAATTGAAAACCCGTGTGGAGTCGCCAGTTGTTAGTATGAATCTTTTGTCGAAGTGTACGAAAAAAGACCACTTTAGCTATGCATAACTTATAGCCCTAACATCAAATATGGCTGCCAATATCTTCAGATCTGTAGTTAGTTGATCAAGACAAGTGCTGCAAAAATCCAAATCTATGCATAGAGAGACATTAAGCAGTAAAAATAAGATTATGCTCCATACATCCAATAGACAAGACAAGAACAATTTTTTTTTTTGAAAAAATTTTTGTATTAAGGGCACCTGGGAGGAAAACAAGAAGGTGTTTCCAATTCTCCTGAATGGGATGGGTTCTTGGAAGTCCTCAGCACTTCAGATCTAGTATTTCTCTCTCTTGTTGGTGTAGAAAACTCAAACAAAGATAGAACTCAAAGGGAGCTCACACAGCAGATAATGGAAAATATGACAATGATAATGGCTCAAAGTTAGACCAAGAGTATAGATCCAAAGTGATCTAATAGGCAACAAAAGGTGAAGAATGGTAGGAAAAACCCTCCTATTTATAACAAAATATTGGGTCATTCTAGATCTTGGTGCATGATTAAAATAACATTAACCAAATCTAGATCCACTTTTTATGGAATATTTTATTATATTTGTTGGAGGGAAAAGGTATTTGACTTGGGTCAAATCCCTTTATTTGTGAATAATAAATAAATAAATGATTTATTTATCATTTTAAGTGGTTGAAGGATAATCAAATAAATAATGATTTATTTAATTATTTATGGGTGATTTAGTCATATTTAACAAGGAATATTATTTAAATAAGATTTAAATAATTATTCCTAGAAAATAATAAGATAAATAAAGATTTATCTAATTAATTCCTTTGTTTTGGGTTAAACATGACCAAGAATAATAATTAAATTATTGTTTAATTAATTATTCCATGAGGAAAATCAAACAAATATAGATTTGTTTAATATTTCCCTTTGGGGTTTCCTGTTTAGACCATAAACAACCTAATAAATGTGTTTTATTAAGTTATTTTACGTAGTGAAAGCAATTTTACTTAGGGTAAAATTGGTCTTACATGGTGTAATTGCGTCCATCTAATGATAATAGGTTAGATGACCAAAAAATGGTGTAACAATTTGTTAAGCATCCCTATTTTCCTCTTTGGTTCATATTTGAGCATGTGGAACCAGTATCTTTCATTCCTAATCTATTTTCTTTTGACAAGTCAAGCTTGAATGATTTGACAAGGTATGTTTTACTAACTTATCAACATAAATTTAAAACATGTTTAGCCATGATTAGGCTAGATGACCAAGCAAGATCTTCTCTTTGAACAAGTAGTGGCATTTAGGCTTTCACACTTTCAGTAGTTCTTCTTTTTGGGTATGGGGTTGTACCTCTTCTTTTCATCTACCCTCTTTTTCATTTTTTCTTTGTTTTTTACTTTTTCTCTCTTTTTGGTCAAAACAATATAAAACTAAAGGTAGAAATATTCTCATAGTGCTGAGCTTATTCTCTTGCCTATATATCCTAATCTAACTTATAAAATATATACATTCATTTGGTGAACTCTCTTTTCCAATATAACCAGTCAAGTAGATGATTCCATGAGTGATTTTGTTTCAGCTCTTTGAGTATGGTGAAAAAATCAAAAGGACACTCCCACCTTACTAGTGTTTGAAGAGTAGAGCCTAAAATGTTCTTGAAATTCTGCATCAAACTACTCTTGACATGGCATACTCCTCCTTTAGATGTCTCTAATAAATCAGCAAAGGGATCTTGAAATAATACCTGAATGTGAGGATTTGGAAAATAAGCTTGATCCAGGATTCCTTCTTCCTCCACTTGGCTAAGCTTGGGACTCTTTTGGGAAATAAACTCCTTCTCTTCCTCATGATCATCTACACTATCAGACTCATCATATATTGCCATGTTTTCCTCTAGAAAACCTAATTGAATAGAGCCATAGTTTTTCTCTTTCTCTTGTGAAGGTTGGACATAGGGCTGAATGTGTTCTTTGTTGTTAAAATAAATACCCAAATATTGCTAATTTCTTACTGCATTAAGGTTGTCTTTGATGAACTGAAAGGAAGCACAAAAAAGAGGTAAAGACCCTTCTTTTTCTCCCAAACTTTCTACAAATTCTCCTTCACTGTCATAGCTGAGCGGTGTTTTCTGATCACTATATTTGAGTTGTCGAAAATGACTTTATTTGTCCCACAAACTAATCATTGATTATTCTGCAGTGTTATCTTGAGTCTGGAGAACATAATCATCATCATATTGATCATATTTGGGCAGCTTATTCATAGGAGGAATGTCATCCATTATGCACATTTGACCAGTAGATTGTTCCACCATATGAAAAGGAGAGTGTTCATGGCCAATAGCTTCTCCTTTAGAAATCTGAAATGAATTTAGGCATAAGGGTAGGGACTCAAGAGGTGTTGGCTCATCTTCCATTTCTGGTTTTATAATCCAAACATTCACACCAAGATGATTTGAGGGGAGAACTTCTGGGTTTGAAAAATAATTTGTAATATCTATTTCTTCCCCTACTGGTTCTTTAGAGCATTCTACCTTGTTTCTATTTTCAATTTGCTTGTAATACTCTCTTAATAGTGAAGCACAAGATGTAGGAAGGCATATAGTACTTACTTGACAACTTTCCGCATCTTCTTCTTTGCAAACTTGCTCAGCCAGTATGTTTTGATAGCTATATTTGAATTGAAATGACATATTTGGTTCTTCCCAAGAAAATGGTACTAGCTACTTTGAATAATCAGCACTAACCTCAACCTTGTACTCTTCCTCTTTCCTGCCAAGTATATGCATCATTTTGCTGATATTATCTGTCAACATCTCTAGCTTTACCTCTGAAGATATCAGTCTCTCTTGATTTGCTTTGTCTTTCTTTTTCTTTCTCTATTAATCTTAGCTTTGGCTCCCTGTTTAGTATGTTGGCTTCCACATCAACTGCTATCCTTTTCATTTCCTCTAGGATCGAAGGATCTCTTTCTCTCATCTGGAAAACCATCTCTGGGTCAAAAGCACTTGGGTAGTGCAAGAGAGCCCACTCTAAAGGTGGCTTTATCTTAGCAGGTATTGCATTGTATACTTTACTGAACCTGGTTGAAAAGTCTTGTACTGTCTCCCCTAGTTGTCTTTTTAAATGGTTGTAGTCCTTTATGATGAGAACTTCATTTCCCATGACCACCCACTTATCTAGGAAGACTTGAGTGAATTGATAAAAATTGATAATGCTTGTAGCTGGAAGGTCCTTAGACATACTCTTAATTTTTTCTTGTAATGATAAGGCAAACATTATAATATGCATATCATCTTCTCCTATTTCAAACAAGTCAAGTAAATTCTCAAGATTTTGAATGTGTTCTTCAGTAGTGACTTTTGAGATTTCTCCATCAAAACTAGAGGCTTGTATCTTTTTGGGACTTTTGTGGGTATAGGTAGTGAAAAAAGATGTTTATTATTGTTTTATGTTTCAACAAGAGTAGGAAAGGTAACATGAGGCTCATGTTTCACTAGGTCTTCCACAAGTGAATCTGGGCTAGGCATAGGTGTATAGGTCTGCTCATGGTCTGAAATTTGAGGCTTAGCTTTTCGAGGCTTGAGATCTTTCCAAATGTAGATCTCATCAGTGTATTCTTGATCAGGCATAAAGTAGGATATAACATAGTTATAGATAAAAACAATAATTTCTTGAATCCAACCTAGGCCCGAGTGCTCTTTCTTTCTAGGATGACTGGTCATGTTTCAGTTTCTTCCTCTAGTGGAGTATTTAGGTCTGTTGAGAGTTGTGGAGTCACCAGATGGATGATTTCAACTATTTTAAGGCAGAATGTTGTCCATAATCAGAAATTAAATACCAATCTAAGGATATTTGTGGGTTTTCTAAGGTCCTAAGGAATACTTATATTGTCACTGACTCAGAAGGTCCCACCATGATCGCCATTATGTTAGGGTCCCATGATTTAGCAGATTGGTAGACCAAATGCACAAGGTAACATCAGACCAGTCTTTGGAGTCCTAGGACATATCCTTCCTAGACTCAAAGAGGGCTCTCTCTATTATGTGTGAAGGATGTAAACTTGTTCGCTTTAGATGGTTGATTTTATGCTAGTTGTTAAGTGTGGGGTTTTTTTGTTTGTTTGGTTGGGTAAGATGATCAAGTAAGATAGGTGGAATGAGAGGTTATCAAACATTGGGCTATGGAGTATATGAAGTCATTGACATCTCAATAATGAATCGGAGTACATCATAGGGAAAATCTAGTGTAGTCAATGGATCTTTAAAGTTTATGGGTAAGGTGAGATGGACATTAAGTTGGGGAAACAAGGTAGGGCAAAGGGCAGTTAAGAATCCTTTTTCAAATAACTATGAACAATAAGGTCTTAAATAATGATAAGAAAATATACTAATCATGAGATAGGGCACACCATTTTCTCAATGAAAATACTTAAACCAATAAACATTCAAGATACATAATTCCAATGAAATATAGAAGGCGAGAAACTCATTTAACTTCTAGTGATTCCACCTTCAAGCCTTAGAAAACATTTAAGATCACAAATAACTTTAATTCATGAATAGGGAACTCCTAAACATCATAAATCAAGTTATAAATAACTTTGAGGCAAGCTGATAAGCATGTACAAAGGGCAATATTGAAACAAGACCTCTTCGGCTTAACCTAACAATCAATACATCAAAGAAAGATTTCAAGAGAGAGTTTAGATAGCATCAAATAAGCAAGGCTTACCATGAATCATATTTGTAAACTAACATATAAATATAATGATGAAATAAACAATCTTAGGTGGGCATAAGGAGAAACTAATAATTCCTTAAACTAACCCAGCAGAGGAAAACATAAATACAATAGCAAATAGGAGGAGTGAGGTGCCTTAAACAACATTTCTCAACCTATACTTTTATGAGCTATTGCAACATAGAACGATGGAAAAAATGATAAAAAAGGAAAAATGAAAAAATATATAGATACATCACCATTAACTAAACTCAGGGATCCTGCAAGCAATCCTTTATCATCATGAATCAAGGCAAATCATCCACAAGCTCCACAACACCAAATTGCTCTTCAACCTCAGAGAACCATGTATTGCTCTTAAAACTCATCAAATGCCAACATTTACAATGAATCCTCATGCTCTATATAACAATCAAGGAGGATTAAAACCTAATAGAGTATCTAGAATTCTATTGGCTAATCAAAAGTATCTCTATTATCCTTGAGGCCTTGCAAGGCCCAAGGCACAAAATATATAAAATAAATATCTTTTTGGCTTTTTTTAGCAAATAAATTGACCTTTAGGCTCTGACAAGCCTCCTAAAACTTAATAAATGCACATTTTGAATTTTCAACCATAGGAGCATGGCACTGTGTTTTAAAATGAAATTTCATGCCAGGAGCGTAGCATAGGAACAGGAAAAATGGGTCTTCTTACAATAGTGTTTTGAAGGCCTTCTCAATGTTGTAAAAGGCTTCGTGATGGCTCGTTGGAAAGTACTTGAAGTCTACATTCCAAATCTACCCTTAGTTATTTGATATAACCTCTGAAAACTATTCAAAAAGTGAAAACTCCAAGACTAGTAGGATCGCAACACATGTCCTGAAAAGTAGGCAGAATGATGAAAAAGTGGGTGTTTTTTACCCTTTTGGAGGACCAAAACAACTCCAATTGATCTGAAACTTTGTAAGCATGTTATATGAGTGATGAGGAACCAAAAAATACAAGCATTTCCTATTGAAGATGCTCTTAAAAAGAGTGTAGCACTAGGTGTGCTGCGCTCCTAGCCTCAAAATTTGCAAAAAAACAAAAACTTGTCAAAATTCTCCCAAATTTGATGGATAAGTACTTCATAGGTTTTAGGAGACCTATAGAAAATATTGAGGAAATATTCGAAGGTTTACTTGGTCTTTTCCTCTTTTTAGTGTTTTGAATTTCAATGAGGGCCTCTTTGATATGCCAATGAAAAAAGGTGTGATGGTAGTCTTGTTGGTGTCTTTATCATGGTTGTGGTCTTCATTTTCATTATCATCCTTCCCACTTTCTTTAATATCGCTATGAATTCTCTTTGTGTTGCCTTTACTTTGCTTATCATTATTGTCACTTGTAGGGGTCACTGCCTTTACTATTTTTATGACTGTCATGAATGTTTTCTTTTTTTTCACTTATGCTTGCTTCATTATCTTTCTGCATTTTTGTCACTTGCTTCATCTGTATTCATGTTGCCTTTTTTTTCTACATTATCCTCACCTTTTTCATCTTCATCCTTGTCAAACCCACTGCCCTTTTCTTCATTATCTGTCTCTGTTTCCTCATCAATATTTGCCTCTATTTCTTTTTCAATATCTACCTTTTCATCATATTTCCCTTCTTCATTATTTGAATCACTGCCTTCTTCTTCTTCATTGTTTTTCCCATTTCTTTTGTCCTCATCATCCTTTGCATTATCTGGCTTATCATTGCTTTCTTGTTCTAAACTGTTTTTTTCTTCATAATCTGCCCCTGTCTCTTGATTTTCATCACCATCATCCTCCTCATCATTTTATTCCTCATGACTTGTCATTTTATACTTCATCATGTGTTTCTTCTTCCTCACTTGTTCCTCCTAATTTCTTGTTTAATGTACTCCATAACCTAACAAGTGGTATCATAGCTATTGGAGTGAATTATGAGGTTGTGGCCCTGCTATAGAGATGTCACACTGGTAAACTTTGTCCATCATTTGTAGAGAAAATCAAGACAACAACAGAAGAGCCAAGCAAAATTTTTCCATAAAACTAACTCCGATATCGTGAATATTGGTGGGAGAGGACGAGAAGGTTGTTGTCGCCACCACTGGAGAGAAGGAGTTTCCACCAGTCGAGAGTGTTGTCGCTGAATGACACTGTGAAGAAGCGACCAAGTCTACAAAGAAAATCAAATGAGTGTAAAGCTTGAAGGCAATCAACGAGTTGGTCATTGAAAACTCTACTTACACACTGCAAGCCACCTTAAGGACAGTTAATAAAGGGAAGAGGTCATGAAGCCACATTGCAGGAGGGAGTCTCCACCGATAAAGGCTGAGAGAAAGAGAAAAAAAGAGAAGCCGCAGAAAGGTGGTAGAGCCGCCATCAAGGAGTTTGAAGTTGCCTTTCGTCGAGCCGTCAAATCCATCATGCATAATAGAAAAGAAGCTGCACATCGAGAAAGAAATAATTCTTGAGCTTTAATTCGTTGAAGTCTCGAGAATTTTTTTTTAATGACGAAAACTAGTCAAAAAATCGCTGTGGAAGAGCCGCATTCCTAAGAAATTCGGGTACAATTTCTTTTTAAGAAGAAATTTACAATTTTTTTTTTTAAACAGAGTTATTCTAAATCTTTGCTTAAGAAATCAAGATCGTAGAAAAGGATTTAGAATACAAAATTGTTTGAAGAGGGAATTGAAGAAGGTTTCTGGAAATTTGAATAGAGTTTGAAGATAAACTAGAAAATTGTTGAGCAATTTCAGAATATTTTTTTTTTTTGCAAGAATTAGTTTTATAAGAAACTGATTAGAAGTTGGAAACAAAAGGAAACCCTATTTTTTTTAAACCCTAGTTGAAGAAAGGAAATAATATTTTTTTTTTTTAAACTTTAGTTGGAAATTTAAGAAATAAGGGAAAAAGTAGGAAGAAATGGCCAAAATGATGAATGAAAAGTTCAAGGTGGAGAAGTTCACAGGGAAGAACAATTTCGCATTGTGGAAACTGAAAGTTAGGGACTTGCTGGCGCAACAAGGGTTGCACAAAGAATTAGACGGGGTGAAGAAAAAACCTGCAAGCATGACAGATTCGGACTGGGAGGACTTGGATGCCCGAGCTCTCAGTACCATTAGGTTATGCCTAGCAGATGAAGTTCTTTTTAATATTGTTGAAGAGAAAAAAAATGTAGGTTTGTGGGAAAAACTGGATACTTTGTATATGACCAAATAATTGACCAACATAATTTATTTGAAAAGAAAATTGTACAATCTTCGGATGAAGGAGGGTACAAAATTTGTAGAACATTTAAATGTTTTTAATACATTTATTTTCCAATTTTCAGATATGGAAGTTAAAATTGTGGTGTTCTTTGCCCGATTCATGGGACCACTTTGTAACTTCAATCAATTTGAGCATGGCTGATTCTTTGAAATTTGAATCAGTTGTGGGAGATCTGCTATTTGAAGAGGTATGAAGAAAATGTAGTTTTGAAACATGTGCACTAGAATCCATGGTAGCCATAGGTCGGTCAAAGGAAAGAGGGGAGAAAGCAAGAGGTTATTCTAGATCAAAATCAAAGGGCAAGAAGTGTAAAGCCAAATGATGGTACTGCAACAAAAATGGACACCTCATGAAATATTGTTGGAAATGAAGGAGTCTGAAAACCAGAATAAGAAAGAAAATGAGGTTGATTTAGGTATGGTTGATGAAGTTTTATCTGATAAAGTAGTATTAGTAGATGAATCTTTACTCATTTGTAATTTATCTTAGAATGTTGAAAATTCACTGTTAGACTCTGGTGCTTCTCATCACATGAGTCCGCACAAAAATTGGTTTACTTCATATGAAGCTGTAAATGGTAGTTCTGTGTTTATGGAAAATAATGTTTCTTGTCAGACAATTGGGATGAGAAATGTAAAAGTTAAGATGTATGATGATACAGTTATAATATTAACTGAGGTTAGACATGTACCTAAATTGAGAAAAAAATTGATTTATTTGAGTGTTTTGTACTCGGGTGTTTATATGTTTACAGGTCAGAATGGAGTGTGGAAAGTCTCAAAAGGTGCACTGGTTGTTATGAAGGCAGAAAAGGTTCGAAATATTTACAAACTCAAAGGAAGTACTCAAGTCAATGAGGTAGCGATTGTATAAAAAAAAGCAGATGAAGGTTCTCACCTATGGCATCAACGGCTGGGTCACATGAGTGAGAAAGATCTTCAGGTACTATTGAACTACAAGTTGCATTCTGATTTGAAATCCTTGAAGTTGGATTTTTGTAAAAATTTTGTATATGGAAAATAATGTAAACAAAGATTTAAAACTAGAAGTCATAGTAGCAAAGAAATTTTGGACTATATTGATTCTGATCTTTGGGGACCATCTCCTACTATGTCTTATGGAGGTGCATTATATTTCTTAACATCTATTGATGATTTCTCCTAGAAATTTTGTGTCTATATGTTGAAAAAGAAAGGTGATATATTTAATGTTTTTTAAAAATTTAAAGCTACAGTGGAAAATGAAACAAGAAAATCAATTAAATGTTTAAGAACTGACAACGAAGATGAATTTACTTCTTTAGGATTTGAACAATACTATAACAATGAAGGGATTTTTAGACATAAAACTGGTGTTTATACTCCTCAGGAAAATGGCATTGCTGAATGTATGAATCAGAGTCTTATGGAAAGAGCTAGAGGCATAATAAACAATGCTAACCTGCCAAAGGAGTTGTGGGAAGAAGAAGTATCTACTACTTTTTATTTAGTTAAGAGATCACCTTCTATTGCCATAAATTGTAAAATTCCTAAATAAGTTTGGTGGGGTCAATCTTGTGATTATTCACATTTAAGGATTTTTGGTTGTGATGCATATGCTCTTATTCCTAGGAATCAATTCTCAAAGTTAGATCCAAAATCGAAATGTTATTTATTTTTTGGGTACGATTATGTAGTGAAAGGACAGAGGTTATGGGATTATTCTTCACGGAAGATAGTCATTAGTAGAGATGTAAGATAGTCATTAGAAAAATGCTGTTGGAATATTTCTTCAATGTAAGCTTGAGATTGATGCAGAAAAAATCATGCATGAGCTACATCAGGGGCAATGTGGAGGACATATTTACTGGAAGACCACAGCCATTAAAATCCTCAGATTTGGTTACTATTGGCCCACCCTTTTCCCAGATACTCATAAACTTATCATGTCTTGCCATAAGTGTCAAATTTTTTATGGCTAAAGAAAATTCCTACCCTTACCCTTACATCCCATCAGTGTGGAGGCTCCCTTTCAACAATGGGGCTTGGACTTCATTGGGGAAATTCACCCATCTTCTTCAGGCCAGCATAAATGGATCCTCACTGCCACTGATTATTTTACCAAGTGGATAGAAGCCATACTTTCTAGGAATGCTACTAACTCTGTCATTATCAAGTTCCTTGAAACCAACATACTATCCAGATTTGGCTGTCCAAGAAAAATTATCACAGACAATGTTGTTTCCTTCAAATCTAAGAAAATGGTTGACTTTTGCTATAAATATCATATCACATTGGGTCATTCCACTACCTACTATCCTCAAGGAAATGGATTAGCTAAATCCTCCAACAAAAGCCTTGTCAATATTATCAAAAACTGTTGGATAAAAATCAGAAATCATGGCATAGTAAGCTTATTAATGCCTTATGGGCTGATAGATTAACCACCAAAAATTCAATAAATATGTCCCCCTATCAGCTAGTGTATGACATGGATGCAATTTTCCCAACATCTCTAGGAGTTCCAATCATGAAACTCCTTCAAGAAGTACAAACTAAAGAAAATGATATGCAGAGAAGGATCAATCAGACCATTTATTTACAGCAGTCCAGAGAGGAAGTGTACAAGAGAAAAAAAACAGTCCAAGAGAGTATCAAGAAATTATTTGACAAGAGGACTAAAGAAAATGATTTCCAAGTTGGAAATATAGTTCTAAAGTGGGATTTTAGAAGGGAGGAAAAGGGAAAACATGGAAAATTTGATCCAATTCTTCATTTATAGCTACTACCCAATGTTCATTTTGGCTGGCTTCCTCAAAACTACTAGGCTCAAAGGTTGCTAGAAAAGCAACGTGCTCTTGTTGTGATGAACGAAGCTGTCGACCTTCATTTATGTCACCAATGATTTGATTTGATTGATGGTTCTTTTGAATCCACTCTTTTGTTCTCCTTGGAGGAACTTCTTGTTGTTGTTCTGGTATATCTTGATGATCATTGTTTACTTCTTCCTCGTTAATAGTTGCTTCTTGTTCTACAATTTTATCTGTGTCTTTTTCAGCCTCTGTCTCAAGTTTCAAAGATTCTAGATCCTCATCATTACTCACTAGAACACCATCTTCGTCAAATGTAACATTTATGCTCTCCACTATCTGTTTTCGTCTTAGATTATAGCATTTATAGGCCTTTCTTTTGCGTGAGTAACCAACAAAGATACCTTCATAACCACGTGATTCAAAATTACCCAAATTTTGATCTTCTCTTTTGATATAACATTTGCTTCCGAAGATTCTAAAATATTTTACATTAGCTGGTTTTCCTTTCCATAATTCATATGGAGTCTTGTTGCAATTATTTTTGAGAAGAATTCGGTTGATAATGAAGACTGCCGTATCAATTGCTTGAACCCAGAATTTTTCATCCAATTTTGAGTCCTTCAACATTGTTCTACCCATTTCCTGTACAGTTCTATTCTTTCTTTCAGCAACTCCATTTTACTGAGGTGTTCGTGCTGTTCAAAATTGCCTTTTTATTCCATTTTCGTCATAGTATTGCTGAAATAATTTGGAAGTGAATTCTCCACCATTATCTGATCTTAAACACTTTATTTTCAAATCATTTTCATTTTCAACCAACTCCTTGTAGATCTTAAAGCACTCAAATGCTTCAGATTTTTTTCTTTAGGAAACTGACGGTTGTCATCCTAGTATAGTCATCTATCATCAACATGAAATATAATTCTCCGTCTAAGCCTTTTGTTCTCACAAGACTACATAGATCAGTATGTATCAATTCCAATGGATGTGATGAAAAGTGTTATTTTGTTTTAAATTGGACTTTTGTCTTCTTGCCATGCCGGCATGCCTCACATAGTGTGTTGGAAGGTTTTGAGATTTTTGGCATTTCTCGTACTGCTTCCTTTTTTCTTATCCTGACAAGATTGTCAAAGTTCATGTGACCCATTCATTTGTGCCATAACCAACTTTCATCTTATTTAGCTAGTAGACATGCTTTAGTTGCTTCATCCAGAACATATATGTCATTTGGAGCTCGACTTGCTGTAGCCACAATTTTACCATACCTGCCTTTCATGATTTCACATTTTGTGGAGTTGAATAGCATTGTGTGTCCTTGATCACACATTTGTCCAACACTGGGCAGATTGTGATTCATGTTTTCAACCAATAGAACATTCTTGGCTATAACATCTTTGCTTCCGAGAGTGACGGTACTTGATCCTATAACATTTGAAGATCCATCATTTCCAAAGGATATGGTTCCATATTTATTCTCTTTCATAGATACAAATTTCCTTCTATATCCAGTCATATGCGTTGTGCAACTGCTGTCAACATACCACACATATTTCTTTTTTTGAGCCTTGAGAGCAATGGCACAATTATCATTCTTCTTCTTCTTCCAAGTTCGTTCATTCTGTGGCTTCGAAGATTCTTCTGGACAATTTTCAAGTCTGTAGTCTCTGGCTATGTGTCAAAATTTCTGACATTTGTAACATTCCATATTATTTCTTAAATTTTCAAATCTATTGATGTTTCGTTGAGCCCTGGGAGGTTCATATTTGAAGAATCTCTTGGAATTGTATTGGTTTATAGGGTACGTGCGACATTCTACAGCTTTATGACCAAATTTTCCACATGAATAACAATAGCCATGAAAAATATGTTGGTACATGGATGAAAATATTCATCGAGGAATCGTCTTCCAAGGATGTGCTTGTGAATCTTGTTCAATGAAGTCTTCATGTATGTCAGATATCATAGGTTCATTGTATTTTGTTGTAGAAGGTCCTGCTTCTTCTTCTTTGTAACCGAGGCCAGTTCTGTCGTTGTAATATCGTTGATTGTTGATTATTTCTTCCAATTCCCTTGAGTTGTTGGCATAGTTTTGGACAATTTTTCCCTTCTTCACTTCCTTACGCAATGAGACTACTTCGGCTTTTAATGCTTCCCTTTCTTGGTTGCTTTCTTCCAACTTCTTTTGAAGTGACTCTTCAATACATTTGTGTTCTTCAACCTCAATTTTGAAACCTTGAAATTGTTCTTCAAGAGTGTTGGAACGGATCTTCTCAGCATTGAGCTCTTTTATAAGCTTGATTGCCTCCTCATAAAATTCTTCTATGGTCAACCCTTCTTCTTCATTGTTTGATACTTCTTGTTTATTGTGCTTGGCCATAAACAATACTTTGTCATTGGCTTCTTCTTTGCTGTCACTTTCTTCATCGGATGAAGAGCTATCTTCTTTAGAGAGAAATTTCCTTTTGGATCCTTTATTTTTGCCTTGCTTGTTGAATTTCTTAAAGCCTTTCTTTCCTTTTGAGTTTCCATCACTTTTGTTTGGACATTTTGCTACGAAATGCCCATCCTCACCACAACCGAAACACATCAATGGAAGTTTACCTTTGAATTTTCCCTTACCAGTTTTAGTTTTCTCGTAAAGTAATAATATTCTTCATCTGAAAGACCTTCTCCATCATCTCCCTTTTCTTCACACTTGCAGGTGCATGTCATTTCAATTGAAGGTTGTTTGTCCTTATTGGTTTGCTTAGATGCAACGAACGCAGTTTCTAGATTTGATGTACCATTTTCTTCATCAAGTCTCATTTCATATGTTATTAGAACTTCATGTAATTCTTCCTTGCTGAGTTTGTCCAGATTTACACTGTATTCTAAGACCGATACCTTTGGGTTGAATCTCCCTGGTAACGTTCTAAGAATATTCCGTATAATAGTATTCTAGTCAACTGGCTCTCCCAATCCTTCTAGAGTATTGGTTATTTCATCAACATATTGGAATTATGCAGCAATTTTGCAATCTTCTTTCATTCTAAGTTGCTAAAATTTTTCTCTATAGATTTGAAGCTTTTCTTCTTTGACATTTGAGTCACCTGAATATATATTCTCAAGCTTGTCCCATACATTTTTGGCGGTTTTGCAACCCATGATAAGCAGATTCAATAAGTCCACTGATAATAATATTCTTTTCTTTTGCATCATTTACCAAATTCTTCTTACCTTGTTCATCCGCAGTTGATGTAAATCCATTTTGAACAGTGTACCATACTTCGTAACCTTGCGCCAAGAGATAGACCTCCATTATTCCTTTCCAGAGTGCATAATTATTTTGATTGAATAGAGGTACACCATTCTTGGTATGCTCCATGACCTCCTTCTAGCTGTTAAACTGCTATTGAAGGAACCAAGCTCTGATCCCAACTGTTGGAAATACTGAGAGGGGGGGTGAATTAGTATTCCTTTCAATTAGAGCATTAGTTAATCTTCAATTATTATCAGTGTTTGTACAATGATAGCAGTAAACAAGAGGAATACAAATGCACACAGTTTTTAAGGTGGAAACCCACTCCGGGACAATAACCACCTAATGCTTTTCTAATAATTCTTTAATATTCAACTCCAATTGAAAATAAAGCTCCAACTTTCTAGAATCTAGAAAAGCATTCTTCTCCAGCTCCCACTGGATGGATGCTCCAATGCCCAAGATTCTTCAGTAGTCAACTGAACAGATTCCCCAACACCCAATGAGCTACAACTCACCCTAGCACCACCCTACCACCCTATATAAGAATAAAATAATAATGGATTCCTGTACCAGGGAAAATGGTCCACTTTACAATGATATAGAATGATGTAGAAGAAGAATATATACTAGACCATAACCCCAACTTTGACACAACCACCTAATGATGATCCTAGACCTCCCAACATTGCCTCTTCAACCCTTGGTAGATAGATACTAGTACAATTTGTACAATAATGTATTTACAATGACTAAGTACAATGATACCTTTACAATGATTGTATGCAGTGTTGCCCACTTGAAGACTTCATATGATGAACTTCTTGCTACTGTTATGCACCTTGTTGTTCTTTTCATGCTACCCTCTACTGCACCTTGCTTTGCTTTTCTGCCGTAGAAAGTCTGGTCCTTTGCAACTAGCTTTTTGTTGCCTTCCAGGAACTCGATATTGAATCTGGT